>JAECWI010000332.1:0-490907 GCA_018150345.1 Drosophila equinoxialis | reverse complement strand
AACGATTCTACAGCCGCCATTTGAGGTTTTATAGCCGCCATCTCTTATTTTTTTTTTTTCGCCGCCATTTCTTATTATCGCCGCCATCTCTTATATAACAATATACTAGCTGCTGGAACCATTCTACAGCCGCCATTTTTGAGTTTTATAGCCGCCATCTCTTATATAACAGCTATACTAGCTGCTGGAAGCATTCTACAGCCGCCATTTTTTTTTTGGTACGCAGCCGCCATCCCTGATATATCAGTCCTTACAAGCAGCTGGAACCATTCTACAGCCACCATTTTTGAGTTTTATAGCCGCCATCCCTGATACAACAGTCATACAAGCAGCTGAAACCATTCTACAGCCGCCATTTTACAGTTTTATAGCCGCCATCTCTTATATAACAGCTATACTAGCTGCTGGAACCATTCAACAGCCGCCATTTTTGAGTTTTTATAGCCGCCATCCCTGATATAACAGCTATACTAGCTGCCGGAACGATTCTGCAGCCGCCATTTTTGAGTTTTTATAGCCGTCATCTTTTATATAATAGCATTCATACAAGCTGCTGGAACCGTTCTACAGCCGCCATTTTGAGTTTTATAGCCGCCATCTCTTATATAACAGCTATACTAGCTGCTGGAACCATTCTACAGCCGCCATTTTGAGTTTTATAGCCGCCATCTCTTATATAACAGCTATACTAGCTGCTGGAACCATTCTACAGCCGCCATTTTGAGTTTTATAGCCGCCATCTCTTATATAACAGCTATACTAGCTGCTGGAACCATTCTACAGCCGCCATTTTCGAGTTTTATAGCCGCCATCCCTGATATAACAGCTATACTAGCTGCTGGAACCATTCTACAGCCGCCATTTTGAGTTTTATAGCCGCCATCCCTTATATAACAGCTATACAAGCTGCTGGAACCATTCTACAGCCGCCATTTTGAGTTTTATAGCCGCCATCTCTTATATAACAGCTATACCAGCTGCTGGAACCATTCTACAGCCGCCATTTTGAGTTTTATAGCCGCCATCTCTTATATAACAGCTATACTAGCTGCTGGAACCATTCTACAGCCGCCATTTTGAGTTTTATAGCCGCCATCTCTTATATAACAGCTATACTAGCTGCTGGAACCATTCTACAGCCGCCATTTTGAGTTTTATAGCCGCCATCTCTTATATAACAGCTATACTAGCTGCTGGAACCATTCTACAGCCGCCATTTTGAGTTTTATAGCCGCTTCTCTTATATAACAGCTATACTGCTGCTGGAACCATTCTACAGCCTTCCAATCTCTTATATAACAGCTATACTAGCTGCTGGAACCATTCTACAGCCGCCATTTTGAGTTTTATAGCCGCCATCTCTTATATAACAGCTATACCTAGCTGCTGGAACCATTCTACAGCCGCCGCCATTTTGAGTTTTATAGCCGCCATCTCTTATATAACAGCTTTACTAGCTGCTGGAACCATTCTACAGCCGCCATTTTGAGTTTTATAGCCGCCATCTCTTATATAACAGCTATACTAGCTGCTGGAACCATTCTACAGCCGCCATTTTGAGTTTTATAGCCGCCATCTCTTATATAACAGCTATACTAGCTGCTGGAACCATTCTACAGCCGCCATTTTGAGTTTTATAGCCGCCATCTCTTATATAACAGCTATACTAGCTGCTGGAACCATTCTACAGCCGCCATTTTGAGTTTTATAGCTGCCATCTCTTATATAACAGCTATACTAGCTGCTGGAACCATTCTACAGCCGCCATTTTGAGTTTTATAGCCGCCATCTCTTATATAACAGCTATACTAGCTGCTGGAACCATTCTACAGCCGCCATTTTGAGTTTTATAGCCGCCATCTCTTATATAACAGCTATACTAGCTGCTGGAACCATTCTACAGCCGCCATTTTGAGTTTTATAGCCGCCATCTCTTATATAACAGCTATACTAGCTGCTGGAACCATTCTACAGCCGCCATTTTGAGTTTTATAGCCGCCATCTCTTATATAACAGCTATACTAGCTGCTGGAACCATTCTACAGCCGCCATTTTGAGTTTTATAGCCGCCATCTCTTATATAACAGCTATACTAGCTGCTGGAACCATTCTACAGCCGCCATTTTGAGTTTTATAGCCGCCATCCTTATATAACAGCCATACTAGCTGCTGGAACCATTCTACAGCCGCCATTTTGAGTTTTATAGCCGCCATCTCTTATATAACAGCTATACTAGCTGCTGGAACCATTCTACAGCCGCCATTTTGAGTTTTATAGCCGCCATCTCTTATATAACAGCTATACTAGCTGCTGGAACCATTCTACAGCCGCCATTTTGAGTTTTATAGCCGCCATCTCTTATATAACAGCTATACTAGCTGCTGGAACCATTCTACAGCCGCCATTTTGGAGTTTTATAGCCGCCATCCCTTATATAACAGCTATACTAGCTGCTGGAACCATTCTACAGCCGCCATTTTGAGTTTTATAGCCGCCATCTCTTATATAACAGCTTTACTAGCTGCTGGAACCATTCTACAGCCGCCATTTTGAGTTTTACAGCCGCCATCTCTTTATATAACAGCTTTACTAGCTGCTGGAACCATTCTACAGCCGCCATTTTGAGTTTTATAGCCGCCATCTCTTATATAACAGCTTTACTAGCTGCTGGAACCATTCTACAGCCGCCATTTTGAGTTTTATAGCCGCCATCTCTTATATAACAGCTATACTAGCTGCTGGAACCATTCTACAGCCGCCATTTTGAGTTTTATAGCCGCCATCTCTTATATAACAGCTTTACTAGCTGCTGGAACCATTCTACAGCCGCCATTTTGAGTTTTATAGCCGCCATCTCTTATATAACAGCTATACTAGCTGCTGGAACCATTCTACAGCCGCCATTTTGAGTTTTATAGCCGCCATCTCTTATATAACAGCTATACTAGCTGCTGAAACCATTCTACAGCCGCCATTTTGAGTTTTTATAGCCGCCATCTCTTATATAACAGCTTTACTAGCTGCTGGAACCATTCTACAGCCGCCATTTTGAGTTTTTATAGCCGCCATCTCTTATATAACAGCTATACTAGCTGCTGGAACCATTCTACAGCCGCCATTTTGAGTTTTATAGCCGCCATCTCTTATATAACAGCTTTACTAGCTGCTGGAACCATTCTACAGCCGCCATTTTGAGTTTTATAGCCGCCATCTCTTATATAACAGCTTTACTAGCTGCTGGAACCATTCTACAGCCGCCATTTTGAGTTTTATAGCCGCCATCTCTTATATAACAGCTTTACTAGCTGCTGGAACCATTCTACAGCCGCCATTTTGAGTTTTATAGCCGCCATCTTTTATATAACAGCTTTACTAGCTGCTGGAACCATTCTACAGCCGCCATTTTGAGTTTTATAGCCGCCATCTCTTATATAACAGCTTTACTAGCTGCTGGAACCATTCTACAGCCGCCATTTTGAGTTTTATAGCCGCCATCTCTTATATAACAGCTTTACTAGCTGCTGGAACCATTCTACAGCCGCCATTTTGAGTTTTATAGCCGCCATCTCTTATATAACAGCTATACTAGCTGCTGGAACCATTCTACAGCCGCCATTTTGAGTTTTATAGCCGCCATCTCTTATATAACAGCTATACTAGCTGCTGGAACCATTCTACAGCCGCCATTTTGAGTTTTATAGCCGCCATCTCTTATATAACAGCTTTACTAGCTGCTGGAACCATTCTACAGCCGCCATTTTGAGTTTTATAGCCGCCATCTCTTATATAACAGCTATACTAGCTGCTGGAACCATTCTACAGCCGCCATTTTGAGTTTTATAGCCGCCATCTCTTATATAACAGCTTTACTAGCTGCTGGAACCATTCTACAGCCGCCATTTTGAGTTTTATAGCCGCCATCTCTTATATAACAGCTATACTAGCTGCTGGAACCATTCTACAGCCGCCATTTTGAGTTTTATAGCCGCCATCTCTTATATAACAGCTTTACTAGCTGCTGGAACCATTCTACAGCCGCCATTTTGAGTTTTATAGCCGCCATCTCTTATATAACAGCTATACTAGCTGCTGGAACCATTCTACAGCCGCCATTTTGAGTTTTATAGCCGCCATCTCTTATATAACAGCTTTACTAGCTGCTGGAACCATTCTACAGCCGCCATTTTGAGTTTTATAGCCGCCATCTCTTATATAACAGCTATACTAGCTGCTGGAACCATTCTACAGCCGCCATTTTGAGTTTTATAGCCGCCATCTCTTATATAACAGCTATACTAGCTGCTGGAACCATTCTACAGCCGCCATTTTGAGTTTTATAGCCGCCATCTCTTATATAACAGCTATACTAGCTGCTGGAACCATTCTACAGCCGCCATTTTGAGTTTTATAGCCGCCATCTCTTATATAACAGCTATACTAGCTGCTGGAACCATTCTACAGCCGCCATTTTGAGTTTTATAGCCGCCATCTCTTATATAACAGCTATACTAGCTGCTGGAACCATTCTACAGCCGCCATTTTGAGTTTTATAGCCGCCATCTCTTATATAACAGCTTTACTAGCTGCTGGAACCATTCTACAGCCGCCATTTTGAGTTTTATAGCCGCCATCTCTTATATAACAGCTTTACTAGCTGCTGGAACCATTCTACAGCCGCCATTTTGAGTTTTATAGCCGCCATCTCTTATATAACAGCTTTACTAGCTGCTGGAACCATTCTACAGCCGCCATTTTGAGTTTTATAGCCGCCATCTCTTATATAACAGCTTTACTAGCTGCTGGAACCATTCTACAGCCGCCATTTTGAGTTTTATAGCCGCCATCTCTTATATAACAGCTATACTAGCTGCTGGAACCATTCTACAGCCGCCATTTTGAGTTTTATAGCCGCCATCTCTTATATAACAGCTATACTAGCTGCTGGAACCATTCTACAGCCGCCATTTTGAGTTTTATAGCCGCCATCTCTTATATAACAGCTATACTAGCTGCTGGAACCATTCTACAGCCGCCATTTTGAGTTTTATAGCCGCCATCTCTTATATAACAGCTTTACTAGCTGCTGGAACCATTCTACAGCCGCCATTTTGAGTTTTATAGCCGCCATCTCTTATATAACAGCTATACTAGCTGCTGGAACCATTCTACAGCCGCCATTTTGAGTTTTATAGCCGCCATCTCTTATATAACAGCTTTACTAGCTGCTGGAACCATTCTACAGCCGCCATTTTGAGTTTTATAGCCGCCATCTCTTATATAACAGCTTTACTAGCTGCTGGAACCATTCTACAGCCGCCATTTTGAGTTTTATAGCCGCCATCTCTTATATAACAGCTTTACTAGCTGCTGGAACCATTCTACAGCCGCCATTTTGAGTTTTATAGCCGCCATCTCTTATATAACAGCTTTACTAGCTGCTGGAACCATTCTACAGCCGCCATTTTGAGTTTTATAGCCGCCATCTCTTATATAACAGCTATACTAGCTGCTGGAACCATTCTACAGCCGCCATTTTGAGTTTTATAGCCGCCATCTCTTATATAACAGCTTTACTAGCTGCTGGAACCATTCTACAGCCGCCATTTTGAGTTTTATAGCCGCCATCTCTTATATAACAGCTATACTAGCTGCTGGAACCATTCTACAGCCGCCATTTTGAGTTTTATAGCCGCCATCTCTTATATAACAGCTATACTAGCTGCTGGAACCATTCTACAGCCGCCATTTTGAGTTTTATAGCCGCCATCTCTTATATAACAGCTATACTAGCTGCTGGAACCATTCTACAGCCGCCATTTTGAGTTTTATAGCCGCCATCTCTTATATAACAGCTTTACTAGCTGCTGGAACCATTCTACAGCCGCCATTTTGAGTTTTATAGCCGCCATCTCTTATATAACAGCTTTACTAGCTGCTGGAACCATTCTACAGCCGCCATTTTGAGTTTTATAGCCGCCATCTCTTATATAACAGCTTTACTAGCTGCTGGAACCATTCTACAGCCGCCATTTTGGTTTTATAGCCGCCATCTCTTATATAACAGCTTTACTAGCTGCTGGAACCATTCTACAGCCGCCATTTTGAGTTTTATAGCCGCCATCTCTTATATAACAGCTTTACTAGCTGCTGGAACCATTCTACAGCCGCCATTTTGAGTTTTATAGCCGCCATCTCTTATATAACAGCTTTACTAGCTGCTGGAACCATTCTACAGCCGCCATTTTGAGTTTTATAGCCGCCATCTCTTATATAACAGCTTTACTAGCTGCTGGAACCATTCTACAGCCGCCATTTTGAGTTTTATAGCCGCCATCTCTTATATAACAGCTATACTAGCTGCTGGAACCATTCTACAGCCGCCATTTTGAGTTTTATAGCCGCCATCTCTTATATAACAGCTATACTAGCTGCTGGAACCATTCTACAGCCGCCATTTTGAGTTTTATAGCCGCCATCTCTTATATAACAGCTATACTAGCTGCTGGAACCATTCTACAGCCGCCATTTTGAGTTTTATAGCCGCCATCTCTTATATAACAGCTATACTAGCTGCTGGAACCATTCTACAGCCGCCATTTTGAGTTTTATAGCCGCCATCTCTTATATAACAGCTATACTAGCTGCTGGAACCATTCTACAGCCGCCATTTTGAGTTTTATAGCCGCCATCTCTTATATAACAGCTATACTAGCTGCTGGAACCATTCTACAGCCGCCATTTTGAGTTTTATAGCCGCCATCTCTTATATAACAGCTTTACTAGCTGCTGGAACCATTCTACAGCCGCCATTTTGAGTTTTATAGCCGCCATCTCTTATATAACAGCTTTACTAGCTGCTGGAACCATTCTACAGCCGCCATTTTGAGTTTTATAGCCGCCATCTCTTATATAACAGCTTTACTAGCTGCTGGAACCATTCTACAGCCGCCATTTTGAGTTTTATAGCCGCCATCTCTTATATAACAGCTATACTAGCTGCTGGAACCATTCTACAGCCGCCATTTTGAGTTTTATAGCCGCCATCTCTTATATAACAGCTTTACTAGCTGCTGGAACCATTCTACAGCCGCCATTTTGAGTTTTATAGCCGCCATCTCTTATATAACAGCTATACTAGCTGCTGGAACCATTCTACAGCCGCCATTTTGAGTTTTATAGCTGCCATCTCTTATATAACAGCTTTACTAGCTGCTGGAACCATTCTACAGCCGCCATTTTGAGTTTTATAGCCGCCATCTCTTATATAACAGCTATACTAGCTGCTGGAACCATTCTACAGCCGCCATTTTGAGTTTATAGCCGCCATCTCTTATATAACAGCTTTACTAGCTGCTGGAACCATTCTACAGCCGCCATCTCTTATATAACAGCTTTACTAGCTGCTGGAACCATTCTACAGCCGCCATTTTGAGTTTTATAGCCGCCATCTCTTATATAACAGCTATACTAGCTGCTGGAACCATTCTACAGCCGCCATTTTGAGTTTTATAGCCGCCATCTCTTATACAACAGCTGCTAGCTGCTGGAACCATTCTACAGCCGCCATTTTGAGTTTATAGCCGCCATCTCTTATATAACAGCTATACTAGCTGCTGGAACCATTCTACAGCCGCCATTTTGAGTTTTATAGCCGCCATCTCGCTTTATAGCCGCCATCTCTTATATAACAGCTATACTAGCAGCTGCCGCCATTTTGAGTTTTATAGCCGCCATCTCTTATATAACAGCTATACTAGCTGCTGGAACCATTCTACAGCCGCCATTTTGAGTTTTATAGCCGCCATCTCTTATATAACAGCTTCAAAGCATGCTGGAACCATTCTACAGCCGCCATTTTGAGTTTTATAGCCGCCATCTCTTATATAACAGCTATACTAGCTGCTGGAACCATTCTACAGCCGCCATTTTGAGTTTTATAGCCGCCATCTCTGACCATATACAACCGCCATTTTTAGGTTTATAGCCGCGATCCCTATATAACAGCCTATACAAGCTGCTGGAACCAATTCTACAGATTTTGGAGTTTTATAGCCACTCCCTTATATAACAGTTTCATACAAGCTGCTGGAACCATTCTACAGCCGCCACTTTGTGTTTCATAGCCGCCATCTCTTATATAACAGCTATACTAGCTGCGGGAACCATTCTACAGCCGCTATTTTGAGTTTTATAGCCTCCATCTTTTATATAACAGCTTTACTAGCTGTTGGAACCATTCTACAGCCGCCATTTTGGGTTTTATAGCCGCCATCACTGATATAACAGCTATACTGTTATCTACCTTGTTTATAAACGATTTGCCTTCGGCCTTGGCCATTCTCGTGCTCATGTTTGCGGATGACGTCAAGATTTGTTATTCATATAATGATCTCTTCTTTCCAACAGTACTTGCAATCAGATATCGATGCGCATTTTGTGTTTGGTGTCACGTTAATAAATTACATCCTTAATGCCTCTAAATGCTCTTTTATGACTTTCAGTCGTTTGTCGCCGTTCCTAGCTCATTACTCTATTAAGTCTGTTCTGTTAGATTGTGTACCATCATTTAAAGACTTAGGCGTTATGTTTGACCCAAAGCTTTCTTTTAATATTCTTATATCTTCAATTGTTAATAGAGCATGCAGTCTTCTTGGCTTCATTAAACGTTGGGCCAAGGAATTTGATGATCCATATGTGACAAAGGTTTTATACACTTCGTTAGTTCGCCCTACTCTAGAATATTGCTCACCAGTGTGGAACCCTCAATATGATGTTCACCAGCGTAGTATTGAATCGGTACAGAAGCAATTCCTTAAGTTTGCGTTACGCGGTCTTAATTGGGACCCGAATCTTCGCCTACCTTCTTATTCTGACAGACTTCTTCTTATTAATCTTCCTTCACTTTACAACCGTAGGCTCGTATTTGGGATTCTCTTTCTACATAAAGTAGTCAACGGCGAAGTCAGTTCTACCAATTTACTAGATACGCTATATTTTTGTGTTCCCTCACGTCGGACCAGAAACTTTTTTCCTCTTCACCTTAGTAGATGTCTGACTAACTACTCTCTTCACGAACCTCTTCGTGTTCTTTGCCAATCTTTTAACAACCTTTCTCACCTTATTTCTCCTCATCTATCTGTCACTTCTCTTCGCGCTATACTTTTTAATTATCTACAGCGTAACCACTGAAAGTATTCTGGACTGGATATTGGATCGGCTGCAACTCATCCCTGACCACATTGGCTGTGAATCGGGGCATAGCTGGCACCTTGTTGCAAATAAAACACCTCCACCGGGTCGGGGGATGTTGTGCATAAAGCTAAGCTACCTTCATGAATTAATTTTTATCTGTATTTTAGCTTAAGCTTTTTCGTCGACTGCTGACTTAGTTGACGTAAAAAAATAAAAAATAAAAAATAAATAAAACTCAAAATGGCGGCTGTAGAATGGTTCCAGCAGCTAGTATAGCTGTTATATAAGAGATGGCGGCTATAAAACTCAAAATGGAGGCTGTAGAATGGTTTCAGCAGCTCGTAAAGCTGTTATATAAGAGATGGCGGCTATAAAATCTCAAAATGGCGGCTGTAGAATGGTTCCAGCCGCTAGTATTGCTGTTATATAAGAGATGGCGGCTATAAAACTCAAAATGGCGGCTGTAGAATGGTTCCAGCAGCTAGTATAGCTGTTAAATAAGAGATGGCGGCTATCAAACTCAAAATGGCGCTGGCCAGCTATATAGCTGTTATATAGAGATGGCGACTATAGTTCCAAATATTTAAACAAAATGGCGGCTGTAGAATGGTTCCAGCAGCTAGTATAGCTGTTATATAAGAGATGGCGGCTATAAAACTCAAAATGGCGGCTGTAGAATGGTTCCAGCAGCAGGTAAAGCTGTTATATAAGAGATGGCGGCTATAAACCAAAATGGCGGCTGTAGAATGGTTCCAGCAGCTAGTAAAGCTGTTATATAAGAGATGGCGGCTATAAAACTCAAAATGGCGGCTGTAGAATGGTTCCAGCAGCTAGTAAAGCTGTTAAAGAGATGGCGGCTATAAAACTCAAAATGGCGGCTGTAGAATGGTTCCAGCAGCTAGTATAGCTGTTATATAAGAGATGGCGGCTATAAAACTCAAAATGGCGGCTGTAGAATGGTTCCAGCAGCTAGTAAAGCTGTTATATAAGAGATGGCGGCTATAAAACTCAAAATGGCGGCTGTAGAATGGTTCCAGCAGCTAGTAAAGCTGTTATATAAGAGATGGCGGCTATAAAACTCAAAATGGCGGCTGTAGAATGGTTCCAGCAGCTAGTAAAGCTGTTATATAAGAGATGGCGGCTATAAAACTCAAAATGGCGGCTGTAGAATGGTTCCAGCAGCTAGTAAAGCTGTTATATAAGAGATGGCGGCTATAAAACTCAAAATGGCGGCTGTAGAATGGTTCCAGCAGCTAGTAAAGCTGTTATATAAGAGATGGCGGCTATAAAACTCAAAATGGCGGCTGTAGAATGGTTCCAGCAGCTAGTAAAGCTGTTATATAAGAGATGGCGGCTATAAAACTCAAAATGGCGGCTGTAGAATGGTTCCAGCAGCTAGTAAAGCTGTTATATAAGAGATGGCGGCTATAAACCCAAAATGGCGGCTGTAGAATGGTTCCAGCAGCTAGTAAAGCTGTTATATAAGAGATGGCGGCTATAAAACTCAAAATGGCGGCTGTAGAATGGTTCCAGCAGCTAGTAAAGCTGTTATATAAGAGATGGCGGCTATAAAACTCAAAATGGCGGCTGTAGAATGGTTCCAGCAGCTAGTAAAGCTGTTATATAAGAGATGGCGGCTATAAAACTCAAAATGGCGGCTGTAGAATGGTTCCAGCAGCTAGTATAGCTGTTATATAAGAGATGGCGGCTATAAAACTCAAAATGGCGGCTGTAGAATGGTTCCAGCAGCTAGTATAGCTGTTATATAAGAGATGGCGGCTATAAAACTCAAAATGGCGGCTGTAGAATGGTTCCAGCAGCTAGTATAGCTGTTATATAAGAGATGGCGGCTATAAAACTCAAAATGGCGGCTGTAGAATGGTTCCAGCAGCTAGTATAGCTGTTATATAAGAGATGGCGGCTATAAAACTCAAAATGGCGGCTGTAGAATGGTTCCAGCAGCTAGTAAAGCTGTTATATAAGAGATGGCGGCTATAAAACTCAAAATGGCGGCTGTAGAATGGTTCCAGCAGCTAGTAAAGCTGTTATATAAGAGATGGCGGCTATAAAACTCAAAATGGCGGCTGTAGAATGGTTCCAGCAGCTAGTATAGCTGTTATATAAGAGATGGCGGCTATAAAACTCAAAATGGCGGCTGTAGAATGGTTCCAGCAGCTAGTATAGCTGTTATATAAGAGATGGCGGCTATAAAACTCAAAATGGCGGCTGTAGAATGGTTCCAGCAGCTAGTAAAGCTGTTATATAAGAGATGGCGGCTATAAAACTCAAAATGGCGGCTGTAGAATGGTTCCAGCAGCTAGTAAAGCTGTTATATAAGAGATGGCGGCTATAAAACTCAAAATGGCGGCTGTAGAATGGCTAGCTGTTATAAAGAGATGGCGGCTATAAAACTCAAAATGGCGGCTGTAGAATGGTTCCAGCAGCTAGTAAAGCTGTTATATAAGAGATGGCGGCTATAAAAATCAAAGGCGGCTGTAGAATGGTTCCAGCAGCTAGTATAGCTGTTATATAAGAGATGGCGGCTATAAAACTCAAAATGGCGGCTGTAGAATGGTTCCAGCAGCTAGTAAAGCTGTTATATAAGAGATGGCGGCTATAAAACTCAAAATGGCGGCTGTAGAATGGTTCCAGCAGCTAGTAAAGCTGTTATATAAGAGATGGCGGCTATAAAACTCAAAATGGCGGCTGTAGAATGGTTCCAGCAGCTAGTATAGCTGTTATATAAGAGATGGCGGCTATAAAACTCAAAATGGCGGCTGTAGAATGGTTCCAGCAGCTAGTATAGCTGTTATATAAGAGATGGCGGCTATAAAACTCAAAATGGCGGCTGTAGAATGGTTCCAGCAGCTAGTATAGCTGTTATATAAGAGATGGCGGCTATAAAACTCAAAATGGCGGCTGTAGAATGGTTCCAGCAGCTAGTAAAGCTGTTATATAAGAGATGGCGGCTATAAAACTCAAAATGGCGGCTGTAGAATGGTTCCAGCAGCTAGTATAGCTGTTATATAAGAGATGGCGGCTATAAAACTCAAAATGGCGGCTGTAGAATGGTTCCAGCAGCTAGTATAGCTGTTATATAAGAGATGGCGGCTATAAAACTCAAAATGGCGGCTGTAGAATGGTTCCAGCAGCTAGTATAGCTGTTATATAAGAGATGGCGGCTATAAAACTCAAAATGGCGGCTGTAGAATGGTTCCAGCAGCTAGTATAGCTGTTATATAAGAGATGGCGGCTATAAAACTCAAAATGGCGGCTGTAGAATGGTTCCAGCAGCTAGTAAAGCTGTTATATAAGAGATGGCGGCTATAAAACTCAAAATGGCGGCTGTAGAATGGTTCCAGCAGCTAGTATAGCTGTTATATAAGAGATGGCGGCTATAAAACTCAAAATGGCGGCTGTAGAATGGTTCCAGCAGCTAGTATAGCTGTTATATAAGAGATGGCGGCTATAAAACTCAAAATGGCGGCTGTAGAATGGTTCCAGCAGCTAGTATAGCTGTTATATAAGAGATGGCGGCTATAAAACTCAAAATGGCGGCTGTAGAATGGTTCCAGCAGCTAGTATAGCTGTTATATAAGAGATGGCGGCTATAAAACTCAAAATGGCGGCTGTAGAATGGTTCCAGCAGCTAGTATAGCTGTTATATAAGAGATGGCGGCTATAAAACTCAAAATGGCGGCTGTAGAATGGTTCCAGCAGCTAGTAAAGCTGTTATATAAGAGATGGCGGCTATAAAACTCAAAATGGCGGCTGTAGAATGGTTCCAGCAGCTAGTATAGCTGTTATATAAGAGATGGCGGCTATAAAACTCAAAATGGCGGCTGTAGAATGGTTCCAGCAGCTAGTAAAGCTGTTATATAAGAGATGGCGGCTATAAAACTCAAAATGGCGGCTGTAGAATGGTTCCAGCAGCTAGTATAGCTGTTATATAAGAGATGGCGGCTATAAAACTCAAAATGGCGGCTGTAGAATGGTTCCAGCAGCTAGTAAAGCTGTTATATAAGAGATGGCGGCTATAAAACTCAAAATGGCGGCTGTAGAATGGTTCCAGCAGCTAGTATAGCTGTTATATAAGAGATGGCGGCTATAAAACTCAAAATGGCGGCTGTAGAATGGTTCCAGCAGCTAGTAAAGCTGTTATATAAGAGATGGCGGCTATAAAACTCAAAATGGCGGCTGTAGAATGGTTCCAGCAGCTAGTATAGCTGTTATATAAGAGATGGCGGCTATAAAACTCAAAATGGCGGCTGTAGAATGGTTCCAGCAGCTAGTATAGCTGTTATATAAGAGATGGCGGCTATAAAACTCAAAATGGCGGCTGTAGAATGGTTCCAGCAGCTAGTAAAGCTGTTATATAAGAGATGGCGGCTATAAAACTCAAAATGGCGGCTGTAGAATGGTTCCAGCAGCTAGTATAGCTGTTATATAAGAGATGGCGGCTATAAAACTCAAAATGGCGGCTGTAGAATGGTTCCAGCAGCTAGTATAGCTGTTATATAAGAGATGGCGGCTATAAAACTCAAAATGGCGGCTGTAGAATGGTTCCAGCAGCTAGTATAGCTGTTATATAAGAGATGGCGGCTATAAAACTCAAAATGGCGGCTGTAGAATGGTTCCAGCAGCTAGTAAAGCTGTTATATAAGAGATGGCGGCTATAAAACTCAAAATGGCGGCTGTAGAATGGTTCCAGCAGCTAGTATAGCTGTTATATAAGAGATGGCGGCTATAAAACTCAAAATGGCGGCTGTAGAATGGTTCCAGCAGCTAGTATAGCTGTTATATAAGAGATGGCGGCTATAAAACTCAAAATGGCGGCTGTAGAATGGTTCCAGCAGCTAGTAAAGCTGTTATATAAGAGATGGCGGCTATAAAACTCAAAATGGCGGCTGTAGAATGGTTCCAGCAGCTAGTATAGCTGTTATATAAGAGATGGCGGCTATAAAACCCAAAATGGCGGCTGTAGAATGGTTCCAGCAGCTAGTAAAGCTGTTATATAAGAGATGGCGGCTATAAAACTCAAAATGGCGGCTGTAGAATGGTTCCAGCAGCTAGTAAAGCTGTTATATAAGAGATGGCGGCTATAAAACTCAAAATGGCGGCTGTAGAATGGTTCCAGCAGCTAGTATAGCTGTTATATAAGAGATGGCGGCTATAAAACTCAAAATGGCGGCTGTAGAATGGTTCCAGCAGCTAGTATAGCTGTTATATAAGAGATGGCGGCTATAAAACTCAAAATGGCGGCTGTAGAATGGTTCCAGCAGCTAGTATAGCTGTTATATAAGAGATGGCGGCTATAAAACTCAAAATGGCGGCTGTAGAATGGTTCCAGCAGCTAGTATAGCTGTTATATAAGAGATGGCGGCTATAAAACTCAAAATGGCGGCTGTAGAATGGTTCCAGCAGCTAGTATAGCTGTTATATAAGAGATGGCGGCTATAAAACTCAAAAAAATGGCGGCTGTAGAATGGTTCCAAGCAGTAAAGACTGTTAGTATAAGAGATGGCGGCTATAAAACTCAAAATGGCGGCTGTAGAATGGTTCCAGCAGCTAGTAAAGCTGTTATATAAGAGATGGCGGCTATAAAACTCAAAATGGCGGCTGTAGAATGGTTCCAGCAGCTAGTATAGCTGTTATATAAGAGATGGCGGCTATAAAACTCAAAATGGCGGCTGTAGAATGGTTCCAGCAGCTAGTATAGCTGTTATATAAGAGATGGCGGCTATAAAACTCAAAATGGCGGCTGTAGAATGGTTCCAGCAGCTAGTAAAGCTGTTATATAAGAGATGGCGGCTATAAAACTCAAAACAAAAGATGGCGGCTGTAGAATGGTTCCAGCAGCTAGTATAGCTGTTATATAAGAGATGGCGGCTATAAAACTCAAAATGGCGGCTGTAGAATGGTTCCAGCAGCTAGTAAATTTTTAAGAGATGGCGGCTATAAAACTCAAAATGGCGGCTGTAGAATGGTTCCAGCAGTATAACTGTTATATAAGAGATGGCGGCTATAAAACTCAAAATGGGGCTGTAGAATGGTTCCAGCAGCTAGTATAGCTGTTATATAAGAGATGGCGGCTATAAAACTCAAAATGGCGGCTGTAGAATGGTTCCAGCAGCTAGTATAGCTGTTATATAAGAGATGGCGGCTATAAAACTCAAAATGGCGGCTGTCAAGCTGTTTATAAGAGATGGCGGCTATAAAACTCAAAATGGCGGCTGTAGAATGGTTCCAGCAGCTAGTATAGCTGTTATATAAGAGATGGCGGCTATAAAACTCAAAATGGCGGCTGTAGAATGGTTCCAGCAGCTAGTATAGCTGTTATATAAGAGATGGCGGCTATAAAACTCAAAATGGCGGCTGTAGAATGGTTCCAGCAGCTAGTATAGCTGTTATATAAGAGATGGCGGCTATAAAACTCAAAATGGCGGCTGTAGAATGGTTCCAGCAGCTAGTATAGCTGTTATATAAGGGATGGCGGCTATAAAACTCAAAATGGCGGCTGTAGAATGGTTCCAGCAGCTAGTATAGCTGTTATATAAGAGATGGCGGCTATAAAACTCAAAATGGCGGCTGTAGAATGGTTCCAGCAGCTAGTATAAGCTGTTATATAAGAGATGGCGGCTATAAAACTCAAAATGGCGGCTGTAGAATGGTTCCAGCAGCTAGTATAGCTGTTATATAAGAGATGGCGGCTATAAAACTCAAAATGGCGGCTGTAGAATGGTTCCAGCAGCTAGTATAGCTGTTATATAAGGGATGGCGGCTATAAAACTCAAAATGGCGGCTGTAGAATGGTTCCAGCAGCTAGTATAGCTGTTTATAAAAGAGATGGCGGCTATAAAACTCAAAATGGCGGCTGTAGAATGGTTCCAGCAGCTAGTATAGCTGTTATATAAGAGATGGCGGCTATAAAACTCAAAATGGCGGCTGTAGAATGTTTCCAGCAGCTAGTATAGCTGTTATATAAGAGATGGCGGCTATAAAACTCAAAATGGCGGCTGTAGAATGGTTCCAGCAGCTAGTATAGCTGTTATATAAGAGATGGCGGCTATAAAACTCAAAATGGCGGCTGTAGAATGGTTCCAGCAGCTAGTATAGCTGTTAAGTTATATAAGAGATGGCGGCTATAAAACTCAAAATGGCGGCTGTAGAATGGTTCCAGCAGCTAGTATAGCTGTTATATAAGGGAGATGGCGGCTATAAAACTCAAAATGGCGGCTGTAGAATGGTTCCAGCAGCTAGTATAGCTGTTATATAAGAGATGGCGGCTATAAAACTCAAAATGGCGGCTGTAGAATGTTTCCAGAAGCTAGTATAGCTGTTATATAAGATATGGCGGCTATAAAACTCAAAATGGCGGCTGTAGAATGGTTCCAGCAGCTATTATAGCTGTTATATCAGGGGATGGCGGCTATAAAACTCAAAATGGCGGCTGTAGAATGTTTCCAGCAGCTAGTATAGCTGTTATATAAGAGATGGCGGCTTTAAAACTCAAAATGGCGGCTGTAGAATGGTTCCAGCAGCTAGTTAAAGCTGTTATATAAGAGATGGCAAAATAAAATTAAACCTCATCTTTCTGTCACTTCTCTTCGCCCTATACTTTTTAATCATGTACAGCGAAACCACTGAAAATATTCTGGACTCGGATTGGCTGCAATTCACCGTGTCGGGGATGTGTTTAAAGCTAAGCTACCTTCTTGAATTAATTATTATCTGTATTTTAGCTTAAGCTTTTTCGTCGACTGCTGTGTTAGTTGACGTAAATAAATAAATAAATAACAATATTTCAATTCCAACGCCAGCAGAATTCGTCCAGAAATTTCGTGGAATACGACGAATAACATGATATGCTCTGAGCCTGGTGTATACGTTTACTTAGCAATTTCTAGAAAAGAACCACCTTTTTTACGGGTGCTCTGGGTTGATGAGCTTCCTGAAGCTTCTTCCAAGCCTCATGCGAACTTGTACATTGCTTCACATGTCCCAACTGTGAAGTCTTAATGCTCAAGGTTTTCATTGCCAATGGCTTCTGATCCAGCGTCGTCCATCCAGCGTTCTCCCACGTATTTGGCCTTGTCAATACGCCTGACGAAACATTCCACAAATCCGCATGCACCAGCACACTTTTTATCTGGATGCACCACGAGTCATAATATCCTCCTCGAGTTTATCAATCTGATATAACGCCAACTCTATACTCATACATATATATTTTGTGAAATCTGTAGAACACAGCGCGAAACCTAATTTCTAAAACAACCACATAGGCAAGTTGCCCGGGTCCATAACCTCTTGTTATAATAAATATAAAATAACAGAATGCGTGTGTTTTATTGTGCAGTTTATTCGCGACTAATTGCTTGTTGTCTCTCATCGAGTTTTTGCTCTCTATTATGCATCTCGGGAGAGAGTATACAAAGTTACATAAATATATTTATGTGTGTGATCATTGTTCTGTAACTAAAATCGTAGTATTAAACAAAGTTTACCGCGCGTTTTAATGCCCATTCACACACCCCCAACACCTCACCCTTCCGCTCCTCCAGCTTGCATCGGCGGAATTCCTGATAAGTATAACATTTCTTATTCAAAATCTCATTCACATTATATCCCATTACATACTAATAAAAGTGTGAGGTTTCCAGCTCTTCCATAGAGACCCACACACTTTTGTATACTTGTATGTACATACCTAACCTGTCCCAAAGGTTACATGCTATTTCCCGATCCTTTTTGCATTTATCCAGTTTTTTTTTCCATTGTACATGTACATGTTCAAATACAATTTTGTTTCACCCACACAAAATTAATTGCAGCCACTCCGATTGGCTTTCCGCAATTTAATAATTTGAAACCTACATAGCCAAAACGGGAAATCGTGATATTCGTTAAAAAATTTAAAGGCTATTTAATTTCACAACACATAAACGATGGCAGAACAGCTGACCCCGATCAGTGCTGACACTCAAGTATCATCAGTGCTGACACTTGAGCCAAGGCGTGACTCAATATCCTTATAATTATTCACACACCTGCGAGGAGAATTACAAACCCTTATAATTTAATTTATGCTATCTATGCTTATTCATTGTGTTCATTAAAAAGAGGAGACTTTCTTGTCACTCCTCTATCCTTAAATTATAAGTCGGAAACAGCCAAGCCAAGCATCTTCTACAGATCCCAACTATATCCCAAGAGTCTGGCAAAGCTTTGAGAGATCTGCAGACGTCAATTCAAGATTGCTTAACCGGTCTTGAGCGTTCCGGGACTCGTACAGACAATTGGAATATCCTTCTCATAGCAATCTGTACGAGCAAAATGCCCAAATCCACCCTTCTGTTGTGGGAACAGTCCGTTCCAAATAAGACCGCCGTCTTATACTGGGACGACCTGCATCGATTCCTAACGCATCCCCACGGTGTGATTGAGGCCACAGATGTCCTTCAACCAAGCTCTAGCGGTCAGACCTTTCCTTCCGTAAGCCGAAAACCTACGGCAAGAGCTCAGGCCTTTCCCGCTCAAGTGCAAGAGAGTCAGCACCTGATGCTTGTACAATTCCGAATCCTGCGTCCTCTGATTCTTCCAGCAGCTCCCGTGGTTAGTTACTTCGCCTCCACTCGCAATACGGGCCTCCTGGGTACTGCGTTTATTACTTCGCCTCCACTCGCAATACGGGCCTCCTGGGTACTGCGAGGGTAACGATTCATCATCATGGCAAGCAGTTTCAAGTCCAGGCTTTGATTGATATGGGATCTGAAGCGTCCTTTATTTCCCAAAGAATGTTTGAATTGATTAATGCTCCAAGCTGCAAAGTATCAACTAGCATTCGCGGCGTTGGGCAATGCGATGCTGGTAGCGGGGACGAACCGCTCCGATGTGCTGCCTAGTGTAGCTGAAGTACTCCTGTCCCGCGGCGGACCGAATAAAGTTAAGCAGGATTCCCTTGACCTTCCGCTCGCTGATACGCAATTTCACCAAAGTGCTCCTGTGGATTTGGTGCTTGGAGTCGAGCTCCTTCCCACTATCCTTGCGGAACGAATCATTAAGAATGTTGATGGCCAGAAAATCCAGAAGGTCTCGGTCCACCCTCTCTAGCAGTCCGAAGATGTCTCTAAGGAAAGTAGCCCCCTTCAATTTAGAACACAGTTCCAACTGCTTCCAAGGCACACGCGCTCACAAAATTTCATCATTTTCTTCATTTTTAATGTCTTCCAAATGAAAACAATTTTTATTTTTGGGGTTTTTTTCCTGTATTGACGGAGACGACGACCTTGTAGAAGAGACCTTGTATAACATATTTAGTTAGCAATCTGGTATTGAACGAAAAACTGAGCTTGATCGGACCATATTTCTCTTTTTCTTTGTGTCTTCAGTGATGATAGAAATCTAAAGGAAATAGATTTGCCAGCATCCACTACCCACACACACATACACACACACACACACACACACATACACTCACACAAATGACACACTGAAACTGTGGAACTTACAAGTGCGGCAGAGTATCGTGACTCCTCCTTAAAGTTTTTCCCCTTTCGGTGATTCCGCGACTCCTAAAAAAAAACTAAAATATAATCAAATTGCTTCAATTTGACGTACGAGGCTTACCACTACACGGATTCCCTGTGCTCCGGCTGGCGGTCCCCATTCCAGCTCTTGGGTAGGCCAAAGGGCCAAATCAACTCCAGGAATAAAGGGGAGTGGAGAGGGGGTGGCTGGCTACTCTTTTTTTTCCCGCCTCTCATAATTTCACTCGTGTGGGTGAGAAAAAAAAAAAGTTGCCATTTTCTCCACTTTTCATTCCACCGCGTTGCAGCAACAAATCGAAACAGCTGTGATCACAGTGTTGATCAGCGCCAAAAGCTCAGCCTGAGCCGCCTTGGCAGGGGGCGCCACTTTGCAGTTTGAACCGGGAAGAAGAAAGCGCCACTTTTTATTTCCCGCGATCTTCAAATTCAAATTTAAATTAGGCGCTGGCGCCAATATCGAGATATGGAGCGCTTTGTCTTGTCGATGGACCATCAAGCTCGTTGCGACGACGGAACGGTGCAAGATGCACAATGTTCAGAGGCGCCATTTGCTAAACGGCCAAGAATTGTTCGGTCGCCGTCTGGCAAATTCAACCATATTGAGGCGGAGACGGTGGCTTTACCCGGTAATAGCTCAGGAACGGCTGGAACACCGGCAATGGCGCCCAGCAGCCCGGAGACAACCACCTCGCCAAAAGTTGTCTCAAATGTGTCGGAGTTAGACGAGTTGGGCTCGCTCATTTGGGAGATGGACACCATGTTCAACAAAGGAGATGATGGCAAAAAACCAGTACGCCATATAAATCTGGGCACGAAGAATGCAATAGTGAAAGAACTGCACGAAACGCTATGCCATATAATGATCGGCAGCAAAACGGTGGTAAGCTCAAAGTGCGAAATAGCAACTCAAACCTCGCCTCGTAATGCTATTAGGCCGAGAAACGGTGCAAAAAAGATGGATGCAATGGGAAACACGCCCAAACGTCAGAGAGAGGACGTGGGTACCCAGCGCAACACCCCTCCTAAGCGTCAGCGAACAATTGCGCTAAACACGCCATGCGGCGATCCGGAGCCAGGTACTGGGCAGCGAGCCATTACGGCAGTGCCGCAGGCAGCCCATGGAGCTGCGGAATGGCAGACTGTCTCAAGGAAAAGAGCGAACAAGCCATCAGTGAGGAAAGCTAGGCCGGAGGTTATCTTAATCAAGGCGAAAGAGGGCTGCTCTTATGCCGAAATCCTGAGCCTAGTTACCAGAAGGCCAGACGGCAAGCTCGACGACGTTAAAAATAACGTCAAGAGGACGAGAAAAACGGCTACGGGCGATCTACTTCTCGAGCGTAAGGGGGGTGAAAATGCAAATAGCAAGAAACTGACTGAAGACTTGAGTCAAGTACTGGGCCACCAAGCTTCAGTACGAGCAGCTGGAGCCGATGCGTGGCTGGAAATGCGCAACCTCGACCACTTAGCGACGGAAGAGGAAATCAAAAAGGCAATTAAGCAAAAAATTGGTGATGACGTGGGGCAAGTAAATGTAAGGGGCCTGCGCAAGTCGTACAGAGGCAAACAGATGGCCATCTTGAACATGCCGCGGACTATAGCAGCCACACTATTGAGAGAAGGCTCCATTGAAGTTGGCTGGGACGTGTGTCCGATTCGAGAGCGGCAGGCTCCAAAGAGATGCTACAAGTGCCTATGCTCCGGCCACAAAGCAGACAGTTGCACTAGCGCCAAAGATCGCACGAACTGGTGTCTTAGATCCGGCCAGACCGATCACAAGGCAGCCACATGCAACAATAACCCAGTTTGTTTTAATTGCGTAGACGCAAAACGCATGGATGCGAGCCACTACACTGGTAGTCGACGTTGCCCAATGGTAACTACTGGAGAGCAAGCTTCCAATAAGAACTTATGAAATTTCTGCAATTAAATTTAAATCACTGCTCGGCGGCGCATGACTTACTCACGCAGTCAATATATTGGAACTGGAGATCGATCTGGCCATCCTGAGTGAGCCGTACAGGACGCTGTCTAGTAACTCCTGGGCTGCAGACACGACGCACAAGGCTGCGATCTGGAATTGCGGATCAAATGGCCCGCCTATGCAGCACATTAGATCATCAAAATGCTTCGTACGTGCGCTTATTGGAGATGTGTGGGTCTACAGCTGCTACATGGCACTAGCCTCTCATTAAACGAGCTCGAATCGGCAGTAGATCAACTCGCTATGGATGCCAGAGGTAAAAACCGGGTCATAATTGCTGGTGATTTTAATTCTTGGTCAACGGAATGGGGCAGCAGTCAGTCAAATACTAGAGGCCGTACTCTGCTGGAGGCATTAGCAGCTCTGGATCTGGTAGTGCTGAATTCTGGCTCGGAGCACACCTTCCAGACAGCTGGCTACGGATCTGTAATTGACGTGACTTTCGCGAGCAGTCAGTTGGCCCAGCAAGCTGAATGGAGACTTTGCAGCCACTTCACAGCCAGTGATCACTTGGCCATAATGTGCAAAATCGGCAGATATCCAGCCAATAACGCAAATGCGCGGATAAATTGTAAAATGTACCGGGTGGAAACGTTCAACCCTAATGTGTTCGAGGCTTCACTACAGTTTCCCCAAATAACTGGTGACGCAAACAATTGCGCCAAAATGCTGGTAGACGCGATTTCATCAGCGTGCGATGCCAGCATGGTGACCCGTAGGGGCCACACCAAACAGAAGACAGCAGTCTATTGGTGGAATGCGACCATCGAGGAGGCGAGAAAACGGTGCCTGCAAGCCAGACGCCAATACCAAAGATCACGCGGCAGAGGTGATTTTACCAGCCTACAACTAGAGTTCCTTAACAGGAGAAGCGAACTGCGACGTGCTATTAAGGAAAGCAAAAACAAATGCTTTCTCGAACTTTGTGACGCGGCTGAAAATGACGTTTGGGGCCGGGCATACAAAGTGGCAATGAGAAAATTCAGAGCTGCTAAGCCAGCTACACCAGACGAATCTCAAATGCAGCTGATAGTGGAAACATTGTTCCCAGCCACTTCGGTAGTAGAACCAAGGTCGGCCCTACGCAGTGTAGCAACACTTCAAGTAGCTGTCGGAATGAATGACCACAAGGCTCCAGGTCCAGACTCAATACCGAATAAGGCACTCAAATTGGCTGCCCGGCTTCACCCCGCTAAATTCGCAAAGGTGTTCAATAAATGTTTGGCAGAAGGCGTGTTTCCCACCATCTGGAAACTCCAGGACCTTGTGCTACTACCAAAAGCAAATAAGCCAGCAGAAGATCCATCTGCATACAGGCCGATCTGCCTCCTGGACTCGACAGGAAAGATGTTCGAGAAGCTAATAGCTCTCCGTGTAGAAGCAGCCATCCAACAGTCTGGCGATCTGTCTCCGATGCAGTTTTGCATCAGAAAGGCTAGATCAACAATAGACGCCTTAACAACAGTCGTCGACGTTGCTAGCAAAGCCATCGACGGACTACGCTGGAAAGGTGGCAGTAAAAAATATTGTCTGGTGACCACACTTGACGTCAAGAATGCGTTCAACTCGGCGAATTGGAGCAAAATTCTACATGCTTTGAGGTCATTTCAGGTTCCTGAGTATCTAATTACCTTAGTGGAGGACTATTTTAGAAACCGTATACTGCGATATAGCACACAAGACGGCTCCAAAATGCACTTGGTACAAGGAGGTGTTCCCCAGGGCTCAGTTTTGGGCCCCCTATTGTGGAACATAATGTATGATGGGGTTTTGCGGCTGTCTCTACCACCTGGCACGCAAATCATTGGCTTTGCTGACGTTGTGGCGCTCACCTCGGTGCGAAACACATCCACGAAGCAGAGGAGAAAACTGCAGAGGCGGCGAAAATGGTGAAGCAGTGGCTCGCCAATTCAGGACTCCAACTTGCAGACCACAAAACAGAGGCTGTGCTAATAAGCAGCCGGAAAACGGTTGAAAGAGCGAAAATCACACTTGAGACCTGTACGATAGAATCGGTAAGGGCAATTAAATACCTGGGAGTAATGCTGGATACGCGACTCAGCTTTAGAGAGCATCTGGATCATGCCAACATAAAAGCTGCAGACATTGGGCGAGCTATAAATCGCATCCTGCTCAACAACAGGGCAAATGCAACGGCTACTGCTAGCGTCGGTACTAAGGTCGGTCATGCTATATGGTGCACCTGTATGGGCATCTGCGATGGAGCAAGCAACATATCGACGCGGAATGGAGTCTACATATCGACTGACAGCGATTCGGGTATGTCGTGGCTTCCGAACTGTTTCGGACGAGGCGGCTCTGGTCATAGCTGGGATGACTCCAATTGAACTGCTAGCACGCGAAGCGAAGATCATGTTTATTAGGAGACAAACCGTGGCATGGACGCAGGCGGAAAAAAGCGCAGCAAAAGCAGAGGCCAGGCAAGCGAGCATGGAGGAGTGGCAACGCAGATGGTCCACTTCTACAAAGGGTAGATGGACCCATAGGCTGATCCCTAACCTAATTGGCTTTCCAGACAAAGTGGCGAGGTAACTTTTGAGTTAACACAAATTCTGAGCGGTCATGGCTGTTTCAGGTCATACCTCCACCGTTTTGGCAAAGACAGCAGCCCCGAATGCACCCTTTGTCGTAATGGCACGATCGACCCGGAACACGTAGTATTCAGCTGTCCAAGATTTTCGTCAGAGAGACTCGAACTAGAGGCCTTTCTAGGACGGACGCCCACAGTTGAAAACTTGGTCCCAGCAATGACTGAGAGCCAGGAGAATTGGTCTGCGGTCTGCATATATGCAGCAAATATCATGGGCACGCTCCGCCGATTTCTAATTTGGCACATTTCAAAGTTAATTTGTTGTTGTTAATTTCATCTTGATAATATTCTCACAAAAAAATAGTTATCAATTAAAAATACTTCCATAACTACTCTAAAAAAGGGCTTAATTGTATTTTTTTTCTAGAACTGTAGCTGAAAAAGTCATTTTAGGTTAGATAACATTTATAAAATTAATTTATTTAACCATTAACAATATTTCTACAATAAATAAGGATGATTTAGGTCGAATGCATGAAGAAGAAATCAATATATAAGTCATATTTACCTCATATGACAAACTAAAAAATACCCCCAAAATGAAGAATTTCAACTCGCTATAAAAAAAAAAAAAACGAGCTAACTTTGAAAAACCCAAACAGGGTTTTGCTATTCAATACATGTACTTTCAGAAAAAAAAGGTCCGGTGCGGTTTGATTTTTGGAGTTGCACAGTGTAATTGATCTAACTTTCATCACCAGTTAACTCTGCACACATGAACGGTGGGTATTGAGCCAGCGACCACAATGCAATTATCTGCACAATTGATAATCAGCCGCGGTCGGAACGGCAGATAACGAGACCCCAAATATCCAATTCAAAAATGTTAGATGTCCAAGTCTTCACTAGAAGTCTTGAGCAGCACAATATCGAGGCATATACAGCAGACGAGCTTAACGCCTGGCTAACCGACGCGTGCAACGCCTGCATGCCCCGGAAAAATGCCTGTCCCAAGAACCAAAGACCAGCATATTGGTGGAATGAAGAGATTGCCAAACTCCGTAAGCTGTGTCATCGATCCAGAAGGAGATCCCAGCGCACTCGGGGTAGTAAAGACTCTGAGTCTCACCGTCTAGAATTTGAGGCAAAGCGCAGAGAGCTTAAGATGGCTATTCGCCGAAGTAAAAAGGCTTGTTTCGACGCACTACTCACAGAAGCAGCAAATTATGTATGGGGCAGGCCATATAAAATTGTTATGAAGAGGCTTAAATCTTTCCAGCGCATAGAACCACCTTCTAGCATCGAAATGGATGCAATAGTAAGGGAACTATTTCCCACCCAGGCACCTAGCAACTTTGTCACAGTTCACCCCGATGTAGCAGGCATACCGCCGGTCACATCACAAGAAGTACTAACAGCTGTAGGACGCATTAAAATCAATTCCTCCCCCTGGCCCCGACTGTATCCCGAA
Source organism: Drosophila equinoxialis (assembly GCA_018150345.1). NCBI lineage: Eukaryota > Metazoa > Arthropoda > Insecta > Diptera > Drosophilidae > Drosophila > Drosophila equinoxialis. The sequence goes on along the minus strand of JAECWI010000332.1, from coordinate 465,161 downwards.
CGAGGCATTAAAGATTGCTGCTTTCCAGCACCCTGAAAAGTTTGCATTCGCCTTCACCAAATGTCTCAACGATGGCATATTCCCCGACCTATATAAACAGCAGAACCTAGTGCTCTTACCTAAACCAGGAAAACAAATGGGAGAGCCCTCTGCCTACAGACCCATCTGCCTACTAGACTCGACGGGAAAACTCCTAGAAAGAATAGTAGTGGACAGGCTAGACCAAGCCTTGCAGGCCAACCAAGCAATTTCCGAAAACCAGTTTGGTTTTCGCAAGGGAAGGTAGTTAGCAGCTACCTCAACAACAGATGGTTGCATGTGGACACCTATGATGGAGGAAAACATTATAGCATTACCGGAGAAGTTCCACAGGGCTCTGTCATGGGGCCGCTACTCTGGAATGCAATGTACAACGGAGTGCTAAACCTGAATATGCCTGAAGGAGGTGACCCCAATGACTTTGCCGACGACATCGCCTTAGTTTGCGTGGCGAAACATCTAAATGAAGTTGAAGCTGTTTGCTCGAACGAGTTCAGCAGTGGTTGGCCTCAATGGGCCTTCACTTGGCCGAACATAAAACTGAGGCAGTGCTCGTAAGCAGTCGGAAGAAAGTAGAGATTGCAACAATCCAGCAAAAGCTCAATAAAGTACCTTGGCATACTTATCGATCCAGGTTAACGTTCAAAGACCACCTCAATGAATCAGCAAAGAAAGCGAGGGCTACCGGCACTGCCTTATCGCGCCTAATGTGCAACACAAAGGGTCCCACACAGAGCCGCAGATTGCTGCTCCACGGGGTCACAAAGGCCATAATGCTTTACGGCGCTCCGGTCTGGGCCGAGGCCATGGCCCCAAAATCATATGCACGGCACATGGAATCCGTCTATAGACTCAGTGAGCTCAGAGTCTGCTCCGGTTTCCGCACGATCTCTGGAATTGCTGCTATGGTGCTAGCAGGCACAATTCCTATCCGACTCCTAGCAGACGAGACCAAACAATTGTACAGCAAACTAAAAGACCCGAGAATCACCCAAATCGGAAGGACTGCAATCCGCAAGAGGGAGCGGAGCATAAGTATTTCTAGATGGCAGGCGCTGTGGGACGAGTCTGAAAAAGACAGATGGACCCACCGACTTTTCCAAAATCTCGAAGCATGGCTGAATAGGAGACGCGGCGAAGTCAACTTCAACCTGACACGGCTACTAAGCGGACACGGTTGCTTTCGGAGTTACCTTTACAGATTTCGGCATGCTGCAAGCCCAGCGTGCCCATGGTGCAACAACGGTGAGGAAGAGACTGCTGAACACATTCTGTTCAGTTGTGGCCGCTTCGACACTCACAGAAGAAATCTGCAAGTGGTACTCGGGTGCAGGCGTCACCAACAAATCTGGTACCGATAATCATACTGCGGAAGGCAAAATGGGATGTCTTCAACAAATTCGCAGCGGTCACCATGGCCGAACTGCGCAGCGAAGAACAACTAGCAAACAGAACCTGATAAGAGGATGTGCGGAGGAGGCATGATCGTGTGAAGCAATACCCCCGCTGGCAGTCCCACACGCTTTTCCCTCTCCGCAACTTCATATATTCCTAAATCTTTTGTAAATTCTTCTTTCTATCCTTTCTTAAATAAATTGTAAGATCCCAATTATTTACAAGTCTTTTAAATACTCACGCATATGTCGAAACCAGTATTGTAATATCGATTGTTAGTAATAAGTATCGATTGTTAGTAATAAGTATCGATTGTTAGTAATAAGTATCGATGGTTAGCGATAAGTCATCGATAGGCGACGAGACAGCTGGTCTCTTCTCTTCCGGCAATGCAACCAACCAGTCGCACTCGCGGAGAACTAAAAATAACACCTGAAGACTCTAAACTAATCCTTATCTTTTTAGCTCAATAAATTGGCGTTTACAACTCAGAAGTGGGATGACCACCCGAAAGCCTACATATTTCGGGACACGGCAGGCCACACGTTCCACATCTGGGACGGACGCCTCCACGCCCACCCCTGCTGGTATACCCACTGCTGTGACTGCCGCTGCGGTACCGGCTGCCACTGGAGACGCCGCTGCTGCAGTACCGAAAGCTGCTGTGCCGACTGCGGCCACATCCGCCCCTGCCGGGCCCGCCGCTGTTATACTCGCCACGGCTGGGCCAACTGCTGGCATACTCGCCCCTGCCGGGCCAACTGCTGACATACTCGCCCCTGACGGGCCAACTGCTGACACATCCGCCCCTGCTGGGCCAACTGCTGCTATACTAGCCCCTGCTGGGCCAACTGCTGCCACACTCGCCCCTGCTGGGCCAACCGCTGATATACTCGCCCCTGCCGGGCCAACTGCTGACACATCCGCCCCTGCCGGGCCAACGGCTGACACATCCGCCCCTACTGGGCCAACTGCTGCTATACTAGCCCCTGCTGGGCCAACCGCTGACACATCCGCCCCTGCTGGGCCAACCGCTGACACATTCGCCCCTGCTGGGCCAACTGCTGCCACATCCGCCCCTGCCGGGCCCACTGCTGACACATCCGCCCCTGCTGGGCCAACCGCTGCTATACTTGCCCCTGCGGGGCCAACTGCTGCCATACTCGCCCCTGCTGGGCCAACTGCCGCCATACTCACCCCTGCCGGCCCCGCTGCGGCTACATTCGCCTCTGCTGTAACCGCTGCCGCCGCACCCGCCCCCGCTGTACCCACCGCTGCGGTGTCCGCCGCTTACAGGCCACCTCTGCAGACTGCCGCCGCTGCCGCCTCTGCACCCGCTGCCACTGCTGTACCCGCTGCCACTGCTGTACCCACCACCGCTGCCGCCTCTGCACCCGCTGCCACTGCTGTACCTGCCGCCGCTACCACATCCGCTGTACCTGCGGATGCTGGTCCCTGCCGCCTATATGTCTGCCATGCGGGCTGCGGCCTCGCTCGCCGCCCCCGTCACTGGTCCCGACGCGGACCCATGGGAAGAGATGCCCGCTCTAGTGCCCTCCGTATCGACTGCCGCGGCCGCCATCACTCCGGCCACTTCCGCCTCCCCCCAGCCTGGATGAGCAACTGGTGACGCTGCCGAAACAACACGAGTTGCTACAGCTACAGCATCAAATCCTTAAACTGCAGCAGGGGATAGACGAATCCCAAGCACCGAGGCAGCAAGTCAGTGACGTGAGTGTCATTGAGAGCATGGTGGCTCGATTTTCAGCGGATACCGCATACGATGTGAAGAAATGGCTGAACGATCTGGAAGACGCATTTGAAATTCTGCAGTTGAACGACCGCCTACGTTTGGTCGCATGCCGTCGTATGCTGGAAGGTACGGCGGCGGTGCTGCTGCGCACGGTATCGGTGCACAGCTACGAAGAATTGAAGGCAATCCTCTTGCGAGAATTTGGACGCTCGTGTAGCATCGAGGAAGTGTACCACGCTCTGCGGGGCCGGCGCATCAAGCCAGGCGAGGGATGTTTAAGATTCGCAATCGAGATGCAGGAGATTGCCATGAATGCTCCGATTCCGGAGAACGAGCTGGTCGACCTGATCATTGATGGATTGCGGGACAACTCTACTCGAGTCGGCATGCTGTACTCAGCTCGGACGGTGGCGGAACTGAAGCCCCTACTGGAACGCTACGAGCGCCTCCGTATGCAGGCCGTTGCCTCCAGACAAAGCAATAGCGTGAAGGCGCAGCCAACAACAACTGCCGGGGTGCCTGGAAACAAATCGTCAGGCACCGTCACGAGTGAGATCAGATGCTTCAACTGCTCAGGAGGGGGGCATTACAGGAGTCAATGCCCGAAACCAATGAGACCTCCGAATTCATGTTTCAAGTGTGGCATAGTGGGCCACATCTACAAAAACTGCCCGTCTCGAAATGGAAATGCCACCAATATCACTGCTACCGCCGCCGCTGAGGAAGCAGGAGATCGACTAGACCATTTACAACTGGTGAGTGTTTCTTTTGTTTGTGGTGAAGTGCAAGATAGGAAATTTATAGATATGTTTTCTCTCCTTGATTCGGGCAGTCCAAAGAGTTTTATCCGTCAATCTGAAATCCCCTCCAACTGCCGTCTTACCCCCCGTACATTGAACTGCCGTGGTTTAGGAAATAGCCAACTTCTGTCCTTAGGCCAAGTCCAGTGTAGAATTCGCCTCTGTAACACACAGACAATACGTTCGAAGTCCTGACGAACCAAGCAACCGAACTGCCGATGATTATAGGTAGAGATCTTCTGTATAAAAGTAATATTAGACTATGTAAACTGAAAGAACTGAAATATGAAAAAGAATCGTTGATACTCATGAATAAACCGACTGAATGTATAAATCCAAAACTTACTGCTGTTCTGAAGTCTTTTAATATATTGAGGAAAGATCTAGCGGTACTACCGCACGACAGGAATGAGATTGTATCTGCCGAATTGTTGTCTGATTCTCCCCTTCTAGAAACTTCTGCTGTACCTTCGGAAACACTGAATGATGCACTTATGGCGATAAATGCCATTGAGCTCCCTGCTGTCAGTGAGTTAGACTTTGATATAGAGCCCACGTTACGGGAAGAGCAAACCGCAGCCCTTAAGTCTATTATTTCCACTTCGTATGTACAAGTTGATCCAGATTTAATCAAGCCCATGAACTAGAGATGAAAATAGAATTGACTAGCCAAACTCCGATTTTCTGCCGCCCCCGCCGTCTGTCGCACCACGAACGCATCGAGGTGCGTGAGATTTGCGACGATCTCTTGAAAGCTGGTATTATTCGCCACAGTAGTTCTCCTTACGCTGCCGCTATTGTCCCTGTCCGGAAAAAGGACAACACAATGAGGAAATGTGTAGATTACCGGCCGTTAAACAAAATTACAGTTCGAGATCATTTTCCGATTCCTCTGTTAGATGATTGCATTGAACATCTGGGTGGCAAATCATTCTTCACTATCTTGGACTTGAAGAACGGTTTCCACCATGTGAAAATGCACCCAGACTCGATCAAATATACTGCCTTTGTAACCCCTGATGGCCAGTTTGAATATGTACGCATGCCCTTCGGACTTTGTAATGGCCCTTCCGTGTTCGCTAGATTCGTTTATTTTGTCCTTAAGGAATTTATAAACCGAGGTCAACTGGTGATATATATGGACGATATTCTAGTCGCGTCGCATGACTTTGAAACCCACCTTGAGATTCTGAACGAAATATTGTATGTGTTAAGAGTAAACGGGCTATGCCTGACTAAATGCCGTTTTGCGTATAGGGAACTAGAGAACTTGGGCTACTTAGACAATTCCGCCGGTATCACGCCTAAACCAGCTCATATTCAGGCGATACGGGATTTGCCCATTGCAAGGAATTAGAGCGTTGCTTAGGCCTATTCTCATACTTCCGCCGATTTGTATCAGGTTTCGCTAAGATTGCGTGTCCGCTGTCCCGATTGTTAAGAAAAGAAACCCCTTATGTCTTTTCCGAGGAATGCCTTGAAGCTTTCCGAACACTGAAGTTGAAATTGATCGAATCCCCCGTGTTATCTATTTACAACCCGAAGTCTGAAACAGAGTTACACTGCGATGCTAGTTCAATTGGTTTCGGAGCAGTGCTCCTCCAGAAACAAACAGACGGTAAATTACACCCAGTGTCCTACTTCTCTAAGATGGCCTCCGCCGCTGAATCGAAACAACACAGTTATGAGCTAAAGACGTTAGCTATCGTGTATTCCTTAAAACGTTTTGAGACATACCTTAAGTTCATCCCGTTCAAAATCGTGACCGATTGTAATTCCCTTGCGCTGACAAATGGTGGACATTCCGCCAAGATTGCTCGCTGGGCCCTGCTGTTGGAAAACTATAACTACACGATTGTACATCGCTCGGGGGTTGGTATGCCCCATGCTGATGCTCTAAGCAGAATAGAAACTGCCGCATACGTTGACGATATAAACCTCGACTTCCAACTGCAGTTAACCCAGAACCGGGACCCTGAGATTGTCAAACTCCGAGATGAGTTAGAGAAATATGAGATAGCGAATTTCGAACTGCGAGACGGAGTAGTGTACCGCCTTTCCTCGACGAGTGTACCCCAACTTTATGTCCCTTCCGAAATGATAAATCTTGTCATACGAGTAGTGCACGAGAAGCTTGGCCATATGGCCACGGAGAAATGTTGCACACAGATCAAGAAGCATTATTGGTTCCCGTGTATGAAGTCTTATGTTAACAATTACATTAGAAATTGCCTCAAGTGTATCTACTACTCAGCGTCCGCTTCGGACAACCGTGTCACGCTACATAGTATTCCGAAAGTGCCCCTTCCGTTTGATACCATTCATATTGACCATCTGGGGCCCCTTCCGTCCATACGCTCTAAGAAAAAATATCTTCTGGTTGTCATTGACGCTTTCACCAAATTTGTGAAGCTGTACCCTGCCGTCACTACTAATTCACGTGAAGTATGTCAGACGTTAGAATCTCAGTATTTCGCAAATTACAGTAGACCCCGCCGAATTATCAGCGATCGAGGTACCTGCTTTACTTCCTCTGAATTTGGAGAATTTCTGAAGGCCAATAATATAATTCATGTGCTGAATGCCACTGCCTCACCCCGGGCTAACGGCCAAGTCGAGCGGGTTAACCGTGTTTTGGGCCCCATGTTGGGTAAACTGACGGAACCCGTGAACCACGCAGATTGGGTCCAACAACTGCCGAACATAGAGTTTGCATTGAATAACTCCGTCCACTCCACAACCAAATTTGCCGCTTCCGTACTCCTATTCGGAGTTGAACAACGAGGTGTGGTAGTGGATGAACTAACCGAACGGTTGGGTGAGAGAACAGGGGAGGTCGATGCCTCAGAGGTAGACGTCCGGAGAGTAGCCTTCCGTAACATTGCTGTCTCAAGAATATAATTCGGAGTATTATTCGAAGCATCACCCCCCAGCCGTTAGTTTTGAAGAGGGGGATTTCGTAGTTATTAAGAATGTGGATACTTCGGCAGGCACAAACAAAAAACTTATCAGACGGTATCGTGGTCCGTATGTGGTTCATAAAAACTTCCGAATGACCGATACGTATCCGGGATGTAGAAGGCTCCCAAATCACCCAACTACCATATGACGGAGTCCTAGAAGCCTCCAAATTAAAGTTATGGGTTGCCCCTGATCAAGATTGCACTTCTGATAGCCAAACAAAGGCGACACCAGCCACTTAAGTTTCTTATTTACCCCCCTTGTTGTTAGCAATTGGAATCGAGGTCGATTCCTCGTCAGGACGGCCGAGTTGTAAGATCCCAATTATTTACAAGTCTTTTAAATACTCACGCATATGTCGAAACCAGTATTGTAATATCGATTGTTAGTAATAAGTATCGATTGTTGGTAATAAGTATCGATTGTTAGTAATAAGTATCGATTGTTAGTAATAAGTATCGATGGTTAGCGATAAGTCATCGATAGGCGACGAGACAGCTGGTCTCTTCTCTTCCGGCAATGCAACCAACCAGTCGCACTCGCGGAGAACTAAAAATAAAATCTGAAGACTCTAAACTAATCCTTATCTTTTTAACTCAATAAATAGGCGTTTACAAAATGAAAAAAAAAAAAAAAAAAAACACAAATGAATGGTACCCCTTATCATGGATAACGCGGTGTGTTCTTTCCAAGTGCTCCGCAAGTTTGTCGGGTCAGTGCCTATATTTAAAGCTTTTTTAATCCAGGAGTGGGACTCTACGTGCCACACTACTCACCCCAATCAGACTTACACCGGCGAACTTGGCGCCTTTCTGTCTCCCGCCGCCGCTTTCGTCATAGTATTGGTGCGTAGATCTCTCTCTTCACTTGTGGCAGCGAAATAAATTGGTAGAGTTGCCCCACAAAGCGCCACTGATCAGCTGTGCGACCAGTGTTGGACAACGCAAAAAGGCTTTGGGCTGTGCCTAAGGCTGCATTCGCCAGGTGGCGCCTACGCGCCGTTCCCTTGCCGTTACTTTTTTAAACTCAAATTTAATTTTGAAACAAAATAGGGAAATGGACAAAATGACTGCGTCGATGGATCAAGCCCGCTGGGATGGCGTGGCCAATGATCAGATGGGCGAAGAGATGGTCTTTAGAAAGAGCAGTAGGATGATGCGTTCGCCAGTGGCTTCGCCGGCAAGGCCACCATTACCACCGTCTGATAGTCAAACGAGTGCGACGCCGGGAATAAGCCCGGTTGTGCTATCGCGCATCCCGGAGCTGGACGACTTGGGCAATCTCCTACGCCAACTGGAGAACACTTTTAAGAAGAAGGATGACGGCAAACCGCAAGTTCGACACGTGAACCAAAACACGATGCAAGACATAAGGCGCATGATAGAGCTGAAAACAGCGATCTGCCATATAGTTCTTGGCGACAAATGCGCAAAAAACACCACAGTGGATGTGGCCACGCAGGCCACATGTCCTGCAACCAAGCCAACCAAGCGTATTGGGAACTCGGTAGCACACTCCGACAGCCCAAAGCGCCCGAGAGAGGAGCCACTAGGGCAGAGGAATACTCCGCCCAAAAGAAAGCGGGGCAGCGGGCAGCCAAGGCCCTCGTATGCGGCCATGTTAGGCGGTAGTGCACCCACAAGCGCTAGTGCTATTGAGGGCGAGCCTGTATGTACTCATGGGCCATCCCCAGATTGGCAAGTGGTCCCAGCGAGGCGCAAGTCGCGCAGAGGTCGGCCAGATGCCATTATAATTAAAGCGGAAGAGGGCATTTCGTATGCGCAAATGTTGAAAATGGTAACCCGAAGGGACGACGGGCGGCTTAATTGTATTAAAGACGAAGTGACAAGGGCCAGGAAAACGCAAAATGGCGATCTGCTTCTGGAGCTTAAAAGCAAAGTTGGCGACCGGAAAATACAAGAGGAGCTATGCAACGTATTGGGCATGAACGCCAAAGTCCAAACTGTCACTGACGTGTCACACATCGAACTGCGGAAGCTAGATTGCCTGGTAACGGCAACCGACATCATTGCGGCCATTACAAAGGCAACGGGTATATCGGAAAGTGCATAAAAACTGACAGTGTATGTCTGCCACAGACCTCGGCGGCCTTTCTTATACAGAAGAGAGAACTGGTAGTGGGCTGGTTCAGCTGCTACATCAGGGAAAGAGTGGCCCAGCAGAGATGCTACAAATGCCTCAATTGTGGATATGTGGCTTTCAACTGCAAGAGCACAGTTGACCGAACCAGCTGGTGCTTCAGATGTGGGCAGCCCGGGCATAAAGCTACGGCTTGCGTTAACGAGCCAAATTGTTACAACTGCGCCGAAGCAAACCGCACCGACAGGAAGCATTTTGCCGGCAGCAAAGATTGCCAGTTGTCAAGATCTGGCGCCCAACTAACAAACAAATCGATATGAAGTTTATTCAACTAAACCTCAACCACTGTGCAGTTGCACAGGATCTGTTGGCGCAAACAGCGCGTGAAGTAGACGCCGATATAGCGATTTTGAGCGAGCCGTATAAAACAGGCGATGGCCCCCTGTGGGCAGTGGACTCGTCTACCAAAGCTGCCATTTGGTTATGCGGACAAAACATGCCGGCTATGGAGTCGATTTATTTGTCCCTCGGCTACGTTCGTTCAAAAATCGGGGATACGTGGTATTATAGTTGCTACCTAGCCCCCCAGTCTGAGACTCACTGAATTCGAGAGAATAATAGACTCTATCGCCGCTGATGCAAGTTAAAAGCAAAATGTTGTAATCGCAGGGGATTTTAACGCTTAATCCGAAGAATGGGGCAGCAGTTCATCTAATGCTAGGGGTAGAACGCTTCTCGAGTCCTGGGCGATCCTCGATATTGCGGTGCTAAACACTGGATCCAAGCATACGTTTAGCAGGGCGGGATACGGCTCTGTAATCGATATTACATTCGCAAGTGCCTGTCTTTTTCCCCACTCAATCTGGGAACTATGTGATTTTTACACTGGTAGCGATCACCTGGCCATTATATGCTCCATCAGTAGAAGCGCACCCCAAAGGTCCAACCACCCGCGAACAGATCAAGGAGGCCAATCATTCTGCGTGGACACTCTTAATCCATCGATTTTTGCGTCGGCACTCAGCATTCAGGCGGACACCATTATGGACGCAGTGGGGGCGGCATGCATCGCTAGCATGAAGGTCCGAAGAGGGCATAGCCGCCATCGTGCCCCTGTCTTCTGGTGGGATAAGAACATCGCGGAGGCAAGAAAAAAGTGTCTTCGTGCTAGAAAGCTCTACCAAAGATCGCGTGGCAGATCGGAGTTTTTGCTGCTGCAAGCAGAATTTGCAGCCAGAAGAAGGGACCTTAAAGAGCTAATTAAGTCACGGAAAAAAACCAGGCGAAGGTCGCATGGCTATGATTGTGGAAACTCTGTTTCCGGCCACCTCAGCAATAGGTCCGAAAGAAATACAGCAGACTGCTTCGCCAGTAGACTGGCCCATCACTGGAGAAGAGGTGCTATTGGCGGCATCGAGACTGCAGAACGACAAGGTTCCTGGCCCGGATAGCATCCCCAACAAGGCCCTAAAACTAGCCATTGGTCTACAATCCGAAAGATTTGCAGAAGTTTTTAATGTTTGCATGGGTGAAGATACGTTTCCGGACAGGTGGAAGAGGCAGAATCTGGTACTGATTCCAAAGCCAAACAAACCTGTAGGCCAATTTGTCTTCTGGATGCCGCAGGAAAAATTTTTGAGAGGCTACTCAGCACCAGAATAGAGGCAGCAATTAAAGCGGCTGGCGACCTCTCGCCTATGCAATTTGGGTTTCGCAGAGCTATGTCCACAGTTGATGCCATCAAATCTGTCGTCGACACTGCTGCAAAGGTAGGGAGGGCAAGGGAAGGGAGGGCAAAAGCAGTATTGCTTTGTTACCACGCTGGACGTTAAAAATGCCTTTAACACAGCAAACTGGAACAACATTCTCGCAGCATTGCGAAACTTTAGAGTCCCGGCGTATCTCATAAGAATCATGGAGGACTACTTTAGAAACAGAGTTCTGTACTACAGATCAGACGGCGGGACGCATACTTATAATGTTAGAGGAGGCGTACCCCAAGTATCCGTCCTCGGCCCTCTACTATGGAATGCAATGTATGACGGAATCCTGCGCATCCAACTCCCGAGTGGCGCGCGGCTGGTGGGCTTCGCTGACGATGTTGCCATTGTAGTGGTGGCTAAATATCTGGCACAAGCCGAGGAATTAACTGCGCGTTCCATTGGAATGGCTAAGGACTGGCTAGCCACTGCAGGTCTTGAGCTTGCAGTACAAAAGACGGAAGAGGTACTATTAAGTAGTCGAAAAACTGTTGAGGTTGCCAACTTCATCGTGGACGCCACCCCGATTACCTCTACACGGGCCATCAGGTATCTCGGTATACACCTGGACACGCGCCTGTCCTTCAAGGAGCATCTGGAGCTTGTTGGAGCCAGAGCAGCTGAGTTGCACATGAAGCACAACGCATCTATGCCACTAAGATGGAGTCAGCGCCGAGTCTTGCTGAGCTAAAGGTGGTTAAGGCTGTGGCACGTCAGGAAATTTGGGATGCTTGGCAACTTCGCTGGACCAACTCGATGAAGGGCAGGTGGACTTTCAGGCTTATTCCTGATCTGAAAATGTGGCTGCAACGGAAGCACGGTGAGGTAACTTTTGAGCTGACACAGATACTCAGCGGCCACGGATGCTTTGGTGAATACCTCTACAGATTTGGTCACCAGGCAAGTGCGGAATGCACTTAGTGCGGAAAGGTGAGTCGGAGAGCCCTGATCATGCTGTCTTCGCATGCTCTATGTTTGAGACAGAAAGGCAGGCAGCCGAACTGCACTGTGGCAAGCCATTGTCTTCACAGAATCTGGTTCCACTTATGACGCTAAACCAACCAAATTGGACAGCTATTTGCACCTTTGCGGCACAGGTGATCGGTAAAATACGCGCGCGCGAAAGGCAGCGCAATACAGGCGGGGTCTGAGAAGTCCACAACCCCCTCCACCACACATCCTGCGATGCAATGCCCCTAGGCGGTCCCGCAGTCTACCATATCCACAATTTTTCATTTTATAACTACTCTTTCTTTGTTGCCCACTGTTTTCTTTATTTGTTAACCTATTTGTAACCCCTTTTTTTTTCTTCCCAAATAAACGAATTAAAAAAAAAAAAAAAAACACACAAATAACAAATAAAGAAAATTATTAAAGAAAACATAATTTGCATTGAACAGAAAACATTTTTTCACCATTTCAGCTTGAGGAGAAAAACAAAATCATAAATAGCTTCAAATTGGCATCCTTAAAGAAGTGGCAGGTCGGAGGTTGTCATGATGTTAAAAAGAGTCAAAAGCCGAAGTCGTCAGTTGTCGGTTGGAGTTAAGTTGTCAGTGGAATTAAGTTGCAAGCCGTCCGTTGTTTAAAGTCGTTTAAAGTCTATTCAAATCTGGGATACAGGGGAAGAGAGACAACAGGATAGCGGTGTGCAAACAAAATGAGTCTGAACCGGTATACATCAAAATGGAATGCAGCGAAATTTCTGGTCAAGGGTGCGACCTAGCAATGAACGAGATGAATAATCAAATTCTGCAGCAGATTATTCAGTTGTTAACACTTAAAAAACTGGCGATCGAAATTACTCAGAATGCACAAAGCGAACCAAAAATTGCAGCCGATAATTTTTCCAAAATTGTGCCTGAATTTGATGGTCAATGCGTCCCCGTGGAACATAAGTTTTTAAATTTCGAGCAGAATGCAGACGCGTATGAGCTATCGGAGAAACAAAAATGTGCAAGAACGAAGTAAGATGACCAAAACGGCATAATTGTTTTTGTACGACCAGTTAAAGGCCGCGCTAATAGCATATTCGTCGTATAATGCAAAGCGCAGAATTCCATTAGAAGTTAACAGAGAGAGAAGAAAATGTATAAAAGCTTTCACGACTACGTTTTGAATATGAAGAAGATTGCTATGCTTGGTAAAGTAGATATGGACTTAGTTATTGAATACATAGTAAATGGCCTAGACATAAAAAATGAATACAAGTTCAATATGTATGGGTGTAAAACAGAGCTAAAGGAAAAATACGACATATATGAACGTAAGTGTGGAAGCGACATGCAATTCAAGCGACAGGGTGTCAGACACAGTGATGGCAAAAACAAAAAGGACTGCACAAAATCGTTGCTTTCATTGTGGCTTGACTGAGCATGTTCGAAAAAATTGCGATGTTGAAACAAAGTACTTAATGTGTAATGCTCTCGGGCACATTTCGAAAAATTGCCCAGAAGTACAGAACGTAATGCAGATAGTCAAAGACGAGAGGCGCATTAAAAGCATTATAATTAATCATGTCAATATTCTTTGCTTGGCTAACACGGGCACTGATGTCTAAATAATATGTCGCTCAAGGTTGAATAAAGTCAAAAATGTCATGTTAAAGAAATGCTATTCAGCACTTTGTGGCTTGGGAAACAAGAAAACACAACCGATTGGTACGTTTGTAGCTGCAGTTCAGCTAAAGAAAGATCAGATTCGGAAAGATTTTCTGGATATGCTGCGTGAGAGACATGATATCAAAAACATGCCCGAGTGTATGATATCAAAAAGAAGTTTAAATCAGACTCACAATATCTTCCGGTGGACTCTATCTTTAGAGAGGAAAATTTTGAGGACTATTGGATGAGGACTAAGGAGCGAGATTTGCGAGAACGACGGGAAAGAGAACGTCAACGTGACCACAAATCTGACAAAAGAGACTGAGACAAAGATAAGCACAAAGACAAAAGCCGCAAGGATCGTGGTGATCGCAGTCGTTCCAAAGACAGACATTGTGATCGAAGACCATACAAGGATAGTAATAATAAAGTGGCAATAGCACATGAACCGACTGTGTGGCATCCCTAAAGAAGTGGCAGGCTTTCGGTCGGAGGTCGTCATGATGTTGAAAATAGTCGAAAAATAGTAACCGTTGTCGTCAGTTGTCGGTTGGAGTTAAGTTGTCAGTCGAGTTAGGTTGCAAGTCGTCACTTGTTTAAAGTCGTTTAAAGCCTATTCAAAGCCGTAAAATCTAAATATCTACCACTATTTATAAACTTATTATAATAAAACTACTCATTAATTTACATGCATGTTAGAAAAATTGTTTTGTTTTGTTTTGGCCAGGCGGCCAGACAAATTTTCTTTCTCTTTATTTCGAAATATTTTTCAACTGTATGTATATGTTTTTAATTAAATTAGTTATAAAAGTTGAATCCATAGTAATGTTGTATGTATTTTTTTTTTAATATTCTTGATGTGTACAGTTTGTATCTTTTTTTTGTCATTTCTAATTTCTATGTTGTTATTTTGAGCTATTTTTATAACCTCGAATGGTCCTAAATACGCTGAATCAAGCTTGTGTCCAGTTTCGTTTTTTAAGAAAACGTAGTCTCCTATTTCTAAATTAAAGTCTACTGATTTAATGTCATAACAATTTTTCTGTTGTTCTTATTTTCTTGTAACATTACTCTAGCTTTATTTTATGCTAGTTCTAATCTAAACTTAATTTCTTTAGCATAATCATCTACTGTAACGATCCTTTCTCGTCCCTTGGGATATTTCTACTATCTCTTGGGCTAGGTTCGGCACAACAAAATTTATTTTACGCCCCGGTGAAATTTAGAACTCGTTTGTTTGATTATTGGTTTTAGATGACGTATTTATTTATGATATTTTTGGGCTCGGCTGGGTATGACTAATTTCTCGGGAGGAGTCCCGAACTTGGACAGCGCGGATTGTGGCTTGGGTCCTTCGATGCTCGCTCCAGTCCGTCTCTCGTTCCTTGTGTCTCCGCTGGTTCCTATTTTAGACTCGTGATATAAATATTTGGCTGATATCTCCCTCTTCAGAATATATCTGGAGCGTTGATTGGCTTTAGGATATGTCCTATGGCTTTTCTTTCACGTTCCTGGCGTATCCTGATCTTCTAGGGACGTTGCTTCCACCTCAGTGCCTCTAGCCGCGTTTTAAAGATGGTCTTTGCGTGCTCGTGGCCTCCAGGATAAATCCCGTGGCCGCTTGCTATGTAATAGGATTTTCTCGTGGCTTCCAATGTGCTTTGGATCGTCCTGAGGCCGCTTGATTTTTCTTATTTTGTTGCCTGGCATCGTGTTCTAGTCCTATTCCAAGGACTTGTTGGTAATAGGATAATTTGAGAGGTTACTCGTAAGGTCTTCTCAATTATTCTATTTTTCTTGATCCTTCTCACTGGCTTTGTTTCACTAGTAACAGCTTTTAAGGTTACTCGTACGGCCTTAAAACTCCCTTGGTTGATCACGACTTGTTGACTTGATGATTACCTTAATGGGTGTTGTTATATAGGCAGCTCAAACGGCCTCAGGAACTGATTGGTGTAGTACCGCTATACAGCTGGTGCTTTTCCATCGGCCCTCTGCTTTCACCCACGCATCCACTTGTTGCTATGCGTGGTGAAAGTCCTGTAACTCCTTGGCGCATATGTGTCCACTTTCTTTGTGGCTGCGCGCCCATTCGTTTCCCTTGTCCTTGTCTTTCTCCTTTTCATACATTGGCTTCTATCACTTTCACACATTGGCATCGCCTTCCCATTGGCCGCCCATCGATCCCGTTGGCTTTCGCTGCTTTCCTTTCTCTGGCGGCGCTGCAGTCGCCCGTCGCCCCCTCGATCCACTCGTCATACCCAACTTCGCCCAAATTGCTTCCATATTATAACTATGCATACATATATTTGTTGTATTTTTTTAAACTATTATTTAACGATAATTAGCCTGATTTATTTACTACATACTGGTGTTTCTTTTATCTGTACCGCAATCCCACGCGCATATCGTATCCACTGGATAGAGGGCTTCCCCATTGCTCATTCCTCCCCCCTCGGCTTGCATATTCCCTTTTCCAATCCATAAACCATTATCGTTTTCATGCGTTCATGTTCTCCCCCCTACTCCCCGATTCGCAAGCATAGCCCTCACTTGGTTTCGTTTCTGCATCATGCATTCGCCGCACCCGTCTCACGGGCTTGCTTTGCCCTCACTTTTGTTCTCTCTTGTTCGCATGATTTCGGCTGTTTGCGATCTAACTGCTTTCGATCTCGCATGAATGACGTAGGCAGAGAATACCCCATTGGCCACCGGTACTTTCCCTCGCGGTCATACACGCATAGTATACGGGTAGTGTGGGTGTATGCTTATTCAGCGTATAGTCACATGCCTGGTATGCTAATGCATGTATCTCTATTATTGCCTCCTGTGCTCTGGATTTGCCTTACTAGGCCAATGCCCTCTTTTGCTTGCAATTATGCCCTCAAGCCTCGTTTCATTTGCTCTTATACAGCCGATTTCGTGTATTATACCTCCCACGCATCTTCCCGCTTGTACGAAATTGCCAGCGGTTGCGTGTGGTTCGATTGGCCATGTTTGATCGTAAATCATTGCCTTGAGTCGATTTGATCGACCCGTGATAGACTTGGTCACATATCTAATCTGTGATTGCCGACTTCTCGTATTACGCTTCTCACGCATTTTCCCGCTTGTACGAAATCGCCAGCTGTTGCGTATGGTTCGATCGACCATGTTTGATCGTAAACCATTTGCCTTGAACCGGTTCGATCGACCAGTAGCAGGCTTGGTCGTATATCGTACATTTGGTTTGTGTCTCGGCTGTATCTTGTATCTGGTGCATCATTTACACCGTTGGATTGTGTTGCTGCTTGCTTGTTGTGTGGGATATTATTATCATTTATAATGTTCCTTACACTACGTTATGTAAAGGTTCTATTCTATTTATGCTATTAAAATGGATTGGTAAATTGTTTTGTTAACCAAATACAAGTTAATAGGGACAGTATTTATGTGTTACTGATGGAGTTGTGTTAAAACAGTACATAAAATATTGTAAGCATACATCCCAATCATATATGGCGAATGTACTCAAATGTCGTAAGACGTAGACGTAATATTGTTATTTAATGTATTCTTGCTTCAAACTTTTTGTGTACAATCCAATATTAGATATCCTTATATTCTTTTTATTTATTTATTTATTTACGTCAACTAACACAGCAGTCGACGAAAAAGCTTAAGCTAAAATATCAAAGAAGCTATCTTCGGCTATGCCAAAGTTTTTATACCCTTGCAGTCCTTGGCAATAATATTTTTACATTTTAAAAATTTCTTTCCCTCAATTCGTCAATACACAAACAAAACATTCAAATTATTACTCATTTTACTACAATTGTTTCTTCTTTTTGCATCACTCCCTAAGCAAAGCACGGCACGCATACACATACAGTTTGTGTAGCGCTGCGTCTGTTGTGTGTATGCATGTGCTCTGTTGATTTGATGATGACGTAGTAGGCAGCAGGCCGATTTGAGCCCATTTATATTGAGTGTAACTTGTGTTTTATTTATCCGATTAGATTCAAATTTTGGGATCTGACATCTTATATCCAATACTATCGTTTCGCTAAATTTCATGGGGATACTCCAATTTTTGCAAAAATGTTTGTTCTAGAGCTATATGATATAGTAGTCCGATCCTCACAATTTTCATACTTTATCATCTCCCGGCTAAAAGTAGCTCAAATACGAAATTTCGCTCCGATAGCTCTTAAGATGCCGGCGTGAAGTTGATTTGCACAGACGGACGGACGGACGGACGGAAAGACGGACAGACGGGCATGGCTATATCGACTCAGCTTCTCATGCTGATGAAGAATATATATACTTTATGGGGTCGGAAACGTCCCCTTCTGTGCGTTACAAACATCTGACCAATTTTATAATACCCTCTGCAAGGGTATAAAAACAGATAATTAATTTAAAAAAGTAAGCTTGGCCTTATAAGCAACTTACCATCCCCGACCCGGTGGAGGTGTTTTATTTGCACTAGGTGCCAGCTATGCCCCAATTCACGGCTAATGTGGTCAGGGATAAGTTGCAAGCAATGTGATGTCTAAAATATAATCAGCGGTCTTATTGTAGATTATGAAAAAGTATAGCGCGAAGAGAAGCGACAGAAGTGACAGTGAGGATATCTAGTAAATTAGTAGAAATGACTTCGCTGTTGACTACTTTATGGAGAAAGATGATGCCAAATATGAGCCTACGTTTCTTAAGTAAAAGAAGATTAATAAGAAGAAGTCTGTCAGAATAAGAATGTAAGTAAAGAATCAGCATCCAAATTACACCGCGCAACGCGAACTTATGGAATTGTTTCAATTCATAATTCAATACTACGCTTGTGAACATCATATTGAGGATTTCACACTGGCCCATACTGGAGTAGGGCGAAGTATACAAAACCTTTGTTACGGAAAGGCCATCAAATTCTTTGGCCCAACGTTTTATAAAGTCAAGAAGACTATATTAACAATTGAAGATATATGAAAATTAAATGCATGTTTTGGGTCAAAAAAAAAGCCTAAGTCTTTGAATGATGGTACGCAGTCCAACAGATCAGACTTAAGAGAGTAATGAGCTAGGAACGGACACAAATGACTAAATGTCGAAAAAGAGCAGTTTGAGGCGTTAAGTTGTAATTTATTAACGTGGCACCAATCACAGAGTGAGTCGAGATCTGATTGCAAGTGCTGTTGGAAAGAAGGTTCATTGAAGGAATAACAAATATTGACGTCATCCACAAACATGAACATGCGTGAATGAACCAAGACCAAGGGAAAATAATTTATAAACAGGGTAAATAACAGTCGGCCCAGATGACTGCCTTGAAGGACACCTGACGTAACTGGAACAGTTTTAGATATCGAGGAACGAAAAGACACCTTTTGGGTTCTGCCAATAAAATACGATTATATCCAAGCCAATAGTTTCGGGGAAAGCCCATGGTGTTAAATTTATTGAGAAGCATAGAGTGATCAATTGTATCAAAAGCATTACTAAAGTTGGTGTTTAAGATTATAATTATTATATATTATTATATCATATTTCACATATATATTCACTCATCGAAGTCGGTCGTGTTTTTTTTTCGCTCTCGCTTAATTACTGTCTTTCGTTCTTTCGTGAAGTTAATTTATAATATTCAATTTAAATTCATTGCCTTTACCAATTTTTAATAACGCTATACTCATCGCGAAGTTTGATTAAATTTATTAACATATACTTATATCAATATTAAAACTTTAACAAACGCAAATATAATTTTGTTGTTGCGCTGCTTAGTTTCTGATATCGTTCTAGTTTTTTGCTCCCACCCGCGCTCTCAATTCACAGTTCATAGTTTGTTTTTGTTTGTGTGGTGTTGGTGTTCTCTATTCTTCTGCTTTCTCTTTTGATCGCGCTCGCGGCCGTTAACTTCGCGCTTGTGACAAGTTTTAGTTGTTGTGTGTTGTAATACAAAAAATATTCTCTTTTTTTCTTCTTGTTTTCTCTTTCTAATTTGCATATTGCAGTTAGCTTTTGCATTGGTTTGTATACACCTCTCTTAACATATATACATTTTTCCCTTTTTATTTACATATTGATTTATAATTTGTTTGTGATAAATCAATTATTTAATAATGTCTGTCTGTTGCAAATATAATTGCAATAATCCCAGCAAGACCAGTGAAGACTTTCTTTACTGTTGGCTGTGTGACAATGTAATGCACTTTAAATGTGCTGGTTATACAGTCAAGGTGCGGGATAGTATTGCACAGGGTGGCGGCCTTAAATGGGGCTGTGATTCGTGTCGTGGCTTGGAGCTCGAGATGCGAAGTTTTATGAAACGGACTGGGGATGCGTTTAAAACCCTGTCAGCTGGCATTCATAAGCTCCAAGAAGAGCTTTTTGGCGATTGAGGTTCAATTCAGAAGTTCTAAACTTTTGATTGAATCTCCGACCCGAAAGAGGGCCAGGTTTCAGGGCGCGTCCCTCTGTCCGTCGGCATATCGTTCTCTACCAGTTCCGGCTTTCGACAATGACCCTATGTCACCAAATATACAGCAGCTGATATCGTTTAGGAGCCCGGCTTTGGAAGGTGTGAAGTCTCTTCATATTTCCCCTGGTGAAAGTATCCCACATACTAACACGATAGTTTCCGAACCGTCCGGGCAAACATCCGTTTCCAGGAATATTGCCAATAAAGTAGTTACAAGAGGAGCTAGTAAAGTGTTGGCTGCTTCAGGTGCTACTGCATCTGCTGTTGCTGCTACTGCTGTGCCTGGCACTTCTAGTTCCCTTGTTGTAGTTCCACCCAAAAAGCAAATTTTTATTTCGCGGCTTGATCCCAATACTACTTCTGAAGAAGTCATAGCCTACATCCAGGGCAAAGTTCAAGCACCAAACATTGCTGTGGAAAAGTTCCGTTTTTCATATACTCGGGACATCTCGTCCTTTAAAATAAGTGTTTCCCCAGATCTTTTTGGCCAAATATGTCATAAAGATTTTTGGCCGGAACACCTTGTTGTAAAAGAGTAACGTTCCTTCCGGCTCGTCTGCACCTGTTGGCGAGTCAAAAAACTAATTTCGTCCCTAACTCTGGCCTATCAGACTATAGACTATATGTAGATAGTTTAGCTTTTGACTTTTGAATTCTTGCCTTTACTGAGACTTGGCTGAAGCCTGATATTGCCGATGCTTCAATTTTCCCCTCAAAATATTTAATATATATAGACATGATCGGACTATCCGTAATGGTGGTGGTGTTTTGATCGCTGTTGATTCGGCGTTCTCGTCTGAAATTGTACAGTCTTCCAATCAGGAGATTGAATTTGTTTGTGTTAAAATTTCTCTTAATTCTTTTTTTTTATTTATTTATTTATTTATTTATTTTACGTCAACTAAGTCAGCAGTCGACGAAAAAGCTTAAGCTAAAATACAGATAAAAATTAATTCATGAAGGTAGCTTAGCTTTATGCACAACATCCCCGACCCGGTGGAGGTGTTTTATTTGCAACAAGGTGCCAGCTATGCCCCGATTCACAGCCAATGTGGTCAGGGATGAGTTGCAGCCGATCCAATATCCAGTCCAGAATACTTTCAGTGGTTACGCTGTAGATAATTAAAAAGTATAGCGCGAAGAGAAGTGACAGATAGATGAGGAGAAATAAGGTGAGAAAGGTTGTTAAAAGATTGGCAAAGAACACGAAGAGGTTCGTGAAGAGAGTAGTTAGTCAGACATCTACTAAGGTGAAGAGGAAAAAAGTTTCTGGTCCGACGTGAGGGAATACAAAAATATAGCGTATCTAGTAAATTGGTAGAACTGACTTCGCCGTTGACTACTTTATGTAGAAAGAGAATCCCAAATACGAGCCTACGGTTGTAAAGTGAAGGAAGATTAATAAGAAGAAGTCTGTCCGAATAAGAAGGTAGGCGAAGATTCGGGTCCCAATTAAGACCGCGTAACGCAAACTTAAGGAATTGCTTCTGTACCGATTCAATACTACGCTGGTGAACATCATATTGAGGGTTCCACACTGGTGAGCAATATTCTAGAGTAGGGCGAACTAACGAAGTGTATAAAACCTTTGTCACATATGGATCATCAAATTCCTTGGCCCAACGTTTAATGAAGCCAAGAAGACTACATGCTCTATTAACAATTGAAGATATATGAATATTAAAAGAAAGCTTTGGGTCAAACATAACGCCTAAGTCTTTAAATGATGGTACACAATCTAACAGAACAGACTTAATAGAGTAATGAGCTAGGAACGGCGACAAACGACTGAAAGTCATAAAAGAGCATTTAGAGGCATTAAGGTGTAATTTATTAACGTGACACCAAACACAAAACGCATCGATATCTGATTGCAAGTACTGTTGGAAAGAAGGATCATTATATGAATAACAAATCTTGACGTCATCCGCAAACATGAGCACGCGAGAATGAGCCAAGGCCAAAGGCAAATCGTTTATAAACAAGGTAAATAACAGTGGGCCCAGATGACTGCCTTGGGGGACACCTGACGTAACTCGAACAGTTTTAGATATCGAGGAACGAAAAGACACCTTTTGGGTTCTGCCAATAAGATACGACTTTAACCAAGCCAATAGTTTCGGGGAAAAACCCATGATGTTAAGTTTCATGAGAAGCATAGAATGATCAACCGTATCGAAAGCCTTACTAAAGTCAGTATAAATAACATCAGTTTGACACTTTTTACGGAAGCCATGGTGTACAAGGGTAGTCAATTCTAAAAGGTTGGTAAGCGACGAACGACCTTTCATGAAGCCATGCTGACAAGGAGAAATAGTGGATCTGGATAGGTGTTGAAGGGAAGACGTAATAATTTTCTCAAACAGCTTAGGTATTGCCGAAAGTTTGGCAATGCCACGGTAGTTAGAAATATCCGATTTGTTACCCTTTTTAAAAAGCGGAATAATAAAAGACTCCTTCCAAATATCAGGGAAGCGACAAGTCTCACTCGATATAAAAAATAACCGAGATAAAGGTTTAGATAGGGAAATCGAACACATTTTAAGGATGCAACTAGGTATATTATCAGGCCCGGGTACGAAGGAAGACGTCATAGATGACAAGCTAGAGATAATACAGTCTTCAGTAATATTAGGAAAAAAACATACAATTTAAATGTGGAATTGTGAAGGGATAAGGTGTAGGATCCGAAGCAGTAGAAGAATAAGTCGACTGAAAGAATTTAGCAAACAGATCTGCAATATCTGAATCACTATTAGCAGTCTGGTCATTAAGTCTGAAGGTGGAAGGTAGTAAATTAGAACGTCTTTTGGAATTAACAAAGTTATAAAATCTTTTAGGGTTCTTATAAAATTCAACCTTACAGCGAACGATATAATTATTGTAGCATTGAGTATTTAAAAGGCAAAATTGAGATTTGGCTACACAATAATTTGCATAGTCACGTCGCAAACCAGTTTTTTTAAATCTTTTAAAATATCTCGATTTAATGTTACGGAGATTAGAGAGCCTACGTGTGAACCAGACTGGCGCACTGGAGACGGTAGAGACATTCACATAAGGAACGCATTTATCAATTAGAGAATTAAGAGCAGAGTAGAAAAAATTTACTGCACAATCTATATCACAGCACTCAAATAGAAATGACCAATCAAAAGAGAAAATAAGGCTGTTAAGAAGATTGAAATTTGTTTTACGAAAACATCTACGACGAGAATTTGAGATGTTATTGAATGAATTATTAACGGAATTGTAAGAAATAGTAATTTCAATGGTAGGGTGATAAGTATCTTCGGGCTTCACTAGGGGCTGTGTTTGTGATACAGCACTAACAGTGGGATCAGAGACAAAAACAAGATCGAGGATTCTTTTAGAAGAGTTAAGAAAAGAATTCAACTGATATAGCGGACATTCAAGTAGGCTATCAAGAAAAACATGTTGAGATGAGGGAATTAAGAAAGATAGATTATCATCAGCAAGCCAAGAAATATTAGGCAAGTTAAAATCACCTAAAGCTATAAAAAAATCACGATCTTTAAGACGACTAAAAATAGTTCGCAAAGCATCAGCATGGTGCATGTAGATCATGATATCAGAAGTTGGAGGAATATATGAACAAGAGATATATAAGCTAAAGTTAGAACATGTAACTTCGACGCAAATAAACTCAACACCTAAGGGGAGATCAATCGGCACAACACTTGAACACAGATTCGAGTTGACAGCAATGAGTACTCCACCGCCACGTCGACCAACACGATCAAGCCTATAAGAAATAAAGTTATTAGAAAGAATTTCATTATCCAAAACAGAGGAATTAAGCCAAGTTTCAGAGAAAGCTAATATGTCAGCCGAAAAGGTTAAGCTATCGCAGAATAATTTAGAGAGCTTGGTAAGAAGTCCTCTTACATTTTGATAGTGAATGCAAAGACTAGACGTTATTAGTTTTTGAAGCAGAAGATGCATTAGGAAGGTGGACAGGCAAAGGGCGGGAGCGCTTATTGGGCACAAATTCGTGTACAACTAGGCCCTCTGGCCAAAAGTTAGGGTCAACCATAGCTGAGAAATACTCATTTGGTACAGTAATTTTAAAAGAGGAGATTTCAAGGCCTAGAAAACTTAAACTTTTGAATTAAAACCTTAGCAGGGCATATATTACCAATGTAAGCTGCCACAGACGATTCAGAAGTATCTGGAGCAAGCCTAGAGATAAATAATTGTTTACGATGGGGCACTACAGTTAGTGGAGGCGGAGGAGCATTGGGATCCGCAAGTGATTGAAAGCCAGCATGATCAGAGTTCCCGTGAGGGATAGATTGAGGTACACCAGGGCTTGTAGTGGGTACATCAATCTGAAAAGAAGAGCATAAAGAGGGACAAGAAGATGGTGTAGGCGAAAGTAAAATGGGAGAAGATGTAATAGAAAGTGCGGGCGACTGCTTATGAGGCAACTCAAGGGTACATTTCTTGGGCAATTCCTTAGAAGGTGAACCAAACTTGAATTGCGACAATAAGTGTATGCTAGAGTCACACTCATTAGACAGCTGTTTGGCCATTTTATTAAGAGAAAGAAACTTTAAACGAAGATCCCTATACATTCGGCTAAAATCAAGCTGCTGGCTGGCACAAGATGGGCAAGTCCAGCGCATTAAGCCAAGCTCAGGCTTAGACACAGACAAACCAGAAAATTTGTCGTAATCACGGCCGTTGAGGCCAGCACATTTTAAGTGAATAAGATTATCGCAAAGCCAACACGATATTGCTCTATACTGATCGTCAAAACGATCAGAATGCTTGCAATTGGGTAGACAACAAGCCATTGAAAAGCCAAAATAAACAAGGCAAAAAAAAAAAAAAAAAAAAATATATAGAAAAATTTAAATAAACAGCACAAAGATAATTATCGATAAAAAATCAATAATTACAAATAAAACAAAGAGACAGCTGGAGTACACAGCACAAGAGAGAGTGCAAGAACAGTTATAAGACGAGCTTTGAGAGGCGGCTTTATAAAAGTGAATACGCGGGAGGGAAGCTGAGCACAAGCACAAAGCAGAGAGAACAACAAAACCACTAGCACAGATGGTATGATGGGGGCGATGAGGGGAGCAACTGCAGAAGCAATGACGAGAGAGAACAATAAGAAAAAATAAAAACAATTTAAATGCACCAAACACTAATCACGAAAAAGAAAAAAACAAAACTGTTTAATTTGGCGAATTATGCAAATAAAACACAAGGGTTTCAAGGGTTTTTCTGCCTATATAACTTGTTCGTATATTCCACCACAGTCCGACTTGGCAGTATACATTCATTCATGATTCTTTATTACTGTTGCCCTCCTCGTCACATTGTTTCATAGATGGTCTGTTTGAGTTATCCCTAACTCAAATAAATCCTGTCCGGAATAGTCGGAACAGATCACTAGATCTGGTATTTGTGTTGGATTTTTCCAACTGCGATATTTCCACGACTGATCCCTTAGTTATCCCTGAAGACAACTTTCATCCAACTCTGGATGTAACCATTGACCTTCCTTTTGGGGTTATGTCTCGACATAATAACTCGATGCCTCCAATCCGATGTTTTCGCAAGACAAACTTTACTAAACTTAAAAAACTCTTGTTAACTAATGATTGGACATATCTGTATACTTGCACGGATATGGACTCTGCCATTTCTGTCTTATATAAAACTCTTGAGTCGTTCTTTGATGTTTGTGTCCCGCGTGTGACCCAAGAATGGTCTAATAAATCTCCTTGGTTCTCACGTGAGTTATGTAACTTGAAGAACGTAAAATCGAGATGCTATAAAAGATTTAAAAAATCCGGTAAAGCACAATGCTATAAGGATTATCTTCAGAGATGTAAGCTTAGGTTTTCTCGCGATCCTAAGCAATTTTATAAATTCGTCAATGGAAAACGTAAGACATCAGTGCACCCGTCTTACTTGTCTTTTGAAAACAATAAAGCTGACAATGATCAGGCAATCGCGGATATGTTTGCTGATTTTTTCAAAACAACTTATACCTCTTCGATTTATCAAGCAAATCCTCCTTATCCTTATCACTTGCAATCGTCTAATTGCATTTTAGACCCTGTGTTTGATAAAGGTTCGGTTCTTAGCGTGCTTAGTTCCGTCAAACCAATATATGCACCTGGCCCTGATGGAATACCAGGCTGCGTATTAAGGTTTTGCGCAGAGGCCCTATGTAAGCCAATACTTAAGTTGTTTACACTGTCCGTTACATCTTCCGCCTTCCCGTCCATCTGGAAGGAATCATATATTATTCCTTTTCATAAAAAGGGGAAAAAGTCCGAAGCCTCCAATTATAGGGGTATTTCTAAACTGTCTGCCATACCCAAAGCATTTGAGAAAATAATAACGTATCAATTGCAGCATTTTTGTAGTTCAATCATTTCGTCATCCCAACATGGGTTTTGAAAAACGTAGATCGACAACTACTAACTTATTAGAATTTACATCTCACTCAATAAAAGGGTTTAAGACTGCCGTGCAAACTGATGTCATTTATATTGACTTCAGCAAGGCCTTTAACTCTGTTAATCACACTCTGCTTTTATATAAGTTAAATGCTTCAATACCTTTCTAAGCGTACACAAAAGGTTCTCTTTAAGTCTTCATTTTCTAAGACCATCCAAGTGACCTCTGGAGTACCTCAGGGTAGTCATTTGGGTCCATTGCTATTCACTCTTTTTATCAATGATCTTCCATTGGTAGTGTCACATTCTCGGGTGCTTATGTACGCGGATGATGTTAAGCTTTACCTCAGTTTTAAAGACATATCGTCTAAATTCATTGCCTTTACCAATATTTAATAACGCTATACTCATCGCGAAGTTTGATTAAATTTATTAACATATACTTATATCAATATTAAAACTTTAACAAACGCAAATATAATTTTGTTGTTGCGCTGCTTAGTTTCTGATTTCGTTCTATTTTTTTGCTCCCACCCGCGCTCTCAATTCACAGTTCATAGTTTGTTTTTGTTTGTGTGGTGTTGGTGTTTTCTATTCTTCTGCTTTCTCTTTTGATCGCGCTCGCGGCCGTTAACTTCGCGCTTGTGACAAGTTTTAGTTGTTGTGTGTTGTAATACAAAAAATATTCTCTTTTTTTCCTCTTGTTTTCTCTTTCTAATTTGCATATTGCAGTTAGCTTTTGCATTGGTTTGTATACACCTCTCTTAACATATATACATTTTTCCCTTTTTATTTACATATTGATTTATAATTTGTTTGTGATAAATCAATTATTTAATAATGTCTGTCTGTTGCAAATATAATTGCAATAATCCCAGCAAGACCAGTGAAGACTTTCTTTACTGTTGGCTGTGTGACAATGTAATGCACTTTAAATGTGCTGGTTATACAGTCAAGGTGCGGGATAGTATTGCACAGGGTGGCGGCCTTAAATGGGGCTGTGATTCGTGTCGTGGCTTGGAGCTCGAGATGCGAAGTTTTATGAAACGGACTGGGGATGCGTTTAAAACCCTGTCAGCTGGCATTCATAAGCTCCAAGAAGAGCTTTTGGCGATTGAGGTTCAATTCAGAAGTTCTAAACTTTTGATTGAATCTCCGACCCGAAAGAGGGCCAGGTTTCAGGGCGCGTCCCTCTGTCCGTCGGCATATCGTTCTCTACCAGTTCCGGCTTCCGACAATGACCCTATGTCACCAAATATACAGCAGCTGATATCGTTTAGGAGCCCGGCTTTGGAAGGTGTGAAGTCTCTTCATATTTCCCCTGGTGAAAGTATCCCACATACTAACACGATAGTTTCCGAACCGTCCGGGCAAACATCCGTTTCCAGGAATATTGCCAATAAAGTAGTTACAAGAGGAGCTAGTAAAGTGTTGGCTGCTTCAGGTGCTACTGCATCTGCTGTTGCTGCTACTGCTGTGCCTGGCACTTCTAGTTCCCTTGTTGTAGTTCCACCCAAAAAGCAAATTTTTATTTTGCGGCTTGATCCCAATACTACTTCTGAAGAAGTCATAGCCTACATCCAGGGCAAAGTTCAAGCACCAAACATTGCTGTGGAAAAGTTCCGTTTTTCATATACTCGGGACATCTCGTCCTTTAAAATAAGTGTTTCCCCAGATCTTTTTGGCCAAATATGTCATAAAGATTTTTGGCCGGAACACCTTGTTGTAAAAGAGTAACGTTCCTTCCGGCTCGTCTGCACCTGTTGGCGAGTCAAAAAACTAATTTCGTCCCTAACTCTGGCCTATCAGACTATAGACTATATGTAGATAGTTTAGCTTTTGACTTTTGAATTCTTGCCTTTACTGAGACTTGGCTGAAGCCTGATATTGCCGATGCTTCAATTTTCCCCTCTAAATATTTAATATATATAGACATGATCGGACTATCCGTAATGGTGGTGGTGTTTTGATCGCTGTTGATTCGGCGTTCTCGTCTGAAATTGTACAGTCTTCCAATCAGGAGATTGAATTTGTTTGTGTTAAAATTTCTCTTAATTCTTTTTCTGCCTATATAACTTGTTCGTATATTCCACCACAGTCCGACTTGGCAGTATACATTCATTCATGATTCTTTATTACTGTTGCCCTCCTCGTCACATTGTTTCATAGATGGTCTGTTTGAGTTATCCCTAACTCAAATAAATCCTGTCCGGAATAGTCGGAACAGATCACTAGATCTGGTATTTGTGTTGGATTTTTCCAACTGCGATATTTCCACGACTGATCCCTTAGTTATCCCTGAAGACAACTTTCATCCAACTCTGGATGTAACCATTGACCTTCCTTTTGGGGTTATGTCTCGACATAATAACTCGATGCCTCCAATCCGATGTTTTCGCAAGACAAACTTTACTAAACTTAAAAAACTCTTGTTAACTAATGATTGGACATATCTGTATACTTGCACGGATATGGACTCTGCCATTTCTGTCTTATATAAAACTCTTTAGTCGTTCTTTGATGTTTGTGTCCCGCGTGTGACCCAAGAATGGTCTAATAAATCTCCTTGGTTCTCACGTGAGTTATGTAACTTGAAGAACGTAAAATCGAGATGCTATAAAAGATTTAAAAAATCCGGTAAAGCACAATGCTATAAGGATTATCTTCAGAGATGTAAGCTTAGGTTTTCTCGCGATCCTAAGCAATTTTATAAATTCGTCAATGGAAAACGTAAGACATCAGTGCACCCGTCTTACTTGTCTTTTGAAAACAATAAAGCTGACAATGATCAGGCAATCGCGGATATGTTTGCTGATTTTTTCAAAACAACTTATACCTCTTCGATTTATCAAGCAAATCCTCCTTATCCTTATCACTTGCAATCGTCTAATTGCATTTTAGACCCTGTGTTTGATAAAGGTTCGGTTCTTAGCGTGCTTAGTTCCGTCAAACCAATATATGCACCTGGCCCTGATGGAATACCAGGCTGCGTATTAAGGTTTTGCGCAGAGGCCCTATGTAAGCCAATACTTAAGTTGTTTACACTGTCCGTTACATCTTCCGCCTTCCCGTCCATCTGGAAGGAATCATATATTATTCCTTTTCATAAAAAGGGGAAAAAGTCCGAAGCCTCCAATTATAGGGGTATTTCTAAACTGTCTGCCATACCCAAAGCATTTGAGAAAATAATAACGTATCAATTGCAGCATTTTTGTAGTTCAATCATTTCGTCATCCCAACATGGGTTTTGAAAAACGTAGATCGACAACTACTAACTTATTAGAATTTACATCTCACTCAATAAAAGGGTTTAAGACTGCCGTGCAAACTGATGTCATTTATATTGACTTCAGCAAGGCCTTTAACTCTGTTAATCACACTCTGCTTTTATATAAGTTAAATGCTTCAATACCTTTCTAAGCGTACACAAAAGGTTCTCTTTAAGTCTTCATTTTCTAAGACCATCCAAGTGACCTCTGGAGTACCTCAGGGTAGTCATTTGGGTCCATTGCTATTCACTCTTTTTATCAATGATCTTCCATTGGTAGTGTCACATTCTCGGGTGCTTATGTACGCGGATGATGTTAAGCTTTACCTCAGTTTTAAAGACATATCGTCTTCTTGCCTGCTTCAACCAACCAATAGGTTGGTGTGAAAGCAACCTATTAAACCTTAACGGCTCTAAATGTAAAATTATGTCTTTTTATAGATGCACTCCATTACGGAACTTTGATGCACTTTAGATGCACTTTGTTACGGAAAGGTCATCAAATTCTTTGGCCCAACGTTTTATAAAGTCAAGAAGACTATATTAACAATTGAAGATATATGAAAATTAAATGCATGTTTTGGGTCAAAAAAAAGCCTAAGTCTTTGAATGATGGTACGCAGTCCAACAGATCAGACTTAAGAGAGTAATGAGCTAGGAACTGACACAAATGACTAAATGTCGAAAAAGAGCAGTTTGAGGCGTTAAGTTGTAATTTATTAACGTGGCACCAATCACAGAGTGAGTCGAGATTTGATTGCAAGTGCTGTTGGAAAGAAGGTTCATTGAAGGAATAACAAATATTTACGTCATCCACAAACATGAACATGCGTGAATGAACCAAGACCAAGGGAAAATAATTTATAAACAGGGTAAATAACAGTCGGCCCAGATGACTGCCTTGAAGGACACCTGACGTAACTGGAACAGTTTTAGATATCGAGGAACGAAAAGACACCTTTTGGGTTCTGCCAATAAGACACGATTATATTCAAGCCAATAGTTTCGGGGAAAAGCCCATGGTGTAAAATTTATTGAGTAGCATAGAGTGATCAACTGTATCAAAAGCATTACTAAAGTTGGTGTTTAAGATTATAATTATTATAGATTATAATTCAACCGCCGCCGCAAACACTCCGCAAAATTTGGTATACAAAATAAAAAGACCGCATTTGCAAAAATTGTGTAGGGCTCTCAGTCGCCTCAGAGACGCCTATTTACAATCATATTGCTATTAGTTTGATTTAATAGCCATGTCCACCAACTCGGGCCCAAGCTCTCTTGATCCCCACCAGCAATAGCTACAAGACCTACTTGTACAACAACAACGTGAGCGTCGTCTCTCGGTCCAACGCAACAACGCGTACTTTTCGGTGGTGTCGCCGACCCCACTGAATGCTACCGTAAGCAATAACACCGAAAGTGCAAGCCACTCAGCAATCAACAGTAATTTACCGTTGAGAGAGCAGTGTGCTTCTCCATCAATATCGATAAATGGGTCACCGATTGCACCGACCAGAACCAAAGGGTTTGCGGTTAAGTCCGTTGTCAACATCATCAACAGGAATAAAGTCACATTGCCGCTCCAACCAGATGCAAAGCGGACGAAGCCAAATGAAGTGCATCCAATCTACAACCTTCAGCTCCTATTGCACAGAAGAATCACCGTAGAGGAGCCCCATAAAAGATACCAACCACCTCAGTGTAAAATCTGCCAGGAATACAAACACACCTCTAACAATTGCACTCTTAGGTCAGTGTGTGTTGGCTGCGGCGAACATCATAAAGATGGCATTTGCACCAAGGACAGAACACCCATCTACAGAATCCGCAACCTAGCGCACCAGAACTTGGCCAGCAAACTCCAAGTGGCTTAGAGGCCCTATTGTTCTCACTTAATCAAAACATGACCGCTTTTATGACGTTCATGCAAAACTGTATGCAGGAACTGATGCGGAACCGAAACCTGCTTATCCAGAAGCTTATCGAAAGCACCAAAATGAACTGCAACTATTCCTAGACTCAAGTGAAATCGACGTCATGCTGATATCTGAAACACATTTAACATCAAAAAATAATTTTCAAATACCAAAATATGGCTTCTACGCAACAAACCATCCAGACGGAAAAGCTCATGGCGGGACTGGTATCCTAATCAAAAACCGTATAAAACACTCGTTTCTCAACAGATTCTGTGCAATAGGAGCTGAAGGTTGTAGATTGGATGCACTTCATTTGGCTTCGTCCGCTTTGCATCTGGTTGGAGCTCGATTTTAAAGAGCGGCTGAGCGACTTTATTCCTGTTGATGATGTTGACAACGGACATAACCGCAAACCCTTTTTCGGCCAATGCGTCTGCTATTTCTTGGGGTGGGACCGATGGCTCGATCCCCTTTAACACAACCTGGAGCCCTTTACTGCTTTTTAGTTGGTAGGTATAGAAGTTGATGTTAGCATTACGGAGGTACTTTTCGATGATGCGGAAATTGTCCTCAGTTTGGGTTTGACATTTAATTTCTTTTATGTTACCCCTGTTGAGAGGGGTTACAACAAAGTTATTTGCCCCTACTGTTTCTACTAGCTTCGAAATCAGGACGCTGCAGTTGGCTCCACGGATGTATAAGGGGGGTGGTCTAGCCGATTTAACTTTATCTACAGCGCTGGCTTGATCGTCTTGCTGATCAGCAAGAATTTTAAAACGATTCTCACTTAGGGGTGCTACTCGTTCACTTGGTTTGGTAAGTTTCGTCGTATTGCCACTTTTTTTTCTTTTGCGGGCTTAGCTTCCGCTTAGTTATTTTAATATATCTATCCATTCCAGTTTGGACAGAAGGCGTTGGGTTTATTGTCGTGGCTGACTCTGGGCGACTTGTCGTTGGCGGCTTGAGGCAGGTTAATACTTCGGTAGACGTTGCAGTAGTTGCTGTCAACGAGCTGACGGTGCTGGTCGGTGTAATCGGTGACCCAGTTATCGATACTGATGGAGAAGCACACTGCTCTCTCCACGGTAAATTGCTGTTGATTGCTGAGTGGCTTGCACTTTCGGTGTTATTGCTTACGGTAGCATTCAGTGGGGTCGGCGACACCACCGAAAAGTACGCGTTGTTGCGTTGGACCGAGAGACGACGCTCACGTTGTTGTTGTACAAGTAGTTCTTGTACCTGTTGCTGGTGGGGATCGAGAGAGCTTGGGCCCGAATTGGTGGACATGGCTTTTCCACTTTTCCACTTTGTTGTTGGAATATTTATGGCTATTAAAACAAACTAATAGCAATATGATTGTAAATAGGCGTCTCTGAGGCGACTGAGAGCCCTACACAATTTTTGCGATCGCGGTCTTTTTATTTTTTACACTAAATTTTGCTTGAATTGAATTTTAAATGCTGTAATAAGGCCAAATGTTTTCTTCTTGATGAAGTGTATCCAGCTTAATCGAAATCATTGCTGGGCAGCCCATGAGCTGCTATCACAGACGGTGGGTGAGTCTAGCATAGACATAGCCATTATAAACGAACCATTTAAGGCCAGAACTGGAAACAACTGGTCCTGCAGTATTTCTGGGAAGGCAGCGATCTGGGATTGCGGAACGCCATCACTACTGCAGCGCTCCGTTCTAAACAAGGAGCAATATGTCTGGACAAACATAAGCGGACACTGGGTCTACAGCTGCTGCTTGCCACCAAGTCTGAACATCCAAAGCTTCAGTGATGCCTTAGACGATCTTGCGGCAGACGCACGTACCCGCAGTCCAGTTATTATAGCTGGGGACTTCAACGCCTGGGATGTTGAATGGGGCAGCAGTCTAACCAATGCCAAAGGGAGAGCGCTTTTAGAGGCATTTGCAACACGATATAGCTTTGCTTAACGTAGGTTCCCAAAATGCCCTCAATAGAGCGGGACTTGGCTCAGTAATAGACCTGACTTTCGTCAGTCATAGTCTTTATAGGTCAGCTAACTGGGAAAACGCTAATGTATACACTGCAAGTGACCATGAAGCCATACATTTTTCGGTCGGGGAAGCACAACTTGCACCTGCAAGACTTTCTAGTATCGATAAAGCCTACAAGTCCGAAACATTGAACGTGCAGGCATTTTCAGCATTAATTGAGATCGCGGAACTCGGCTGGCGTGATGGCCGAACAGCTCTATAGCAACCTGGATGCAGCCTGCAGTGCCAGCATGACACAAATAACGAATTACAGAAGACATCATCAACTTGTATTCTGGTGGAGCAGCGACCTTGGTGACATTCGCTGGAAATGCATCGCAGCAAGGCGGCGCTACACAAGAGCGAGAAGAAGGACGGATGGTTCATGGACACAACTTCATGAAGAGTATAGCGTGGCCATGAAAACTCTGAAGCTGGCAATCGCACGCTCAAAACGGGAAGCTTTTCTGAGACTTTGCGACTCAGCAGACCGCGAACCCTGGGGGCGGGCATATAAAATCGTAGTTAAACGCATCTACAGCAACAAGAAGATTGCACCGCTTGAATATGAGGAGACGGCCAGAGATGCCCAGTTCCAGTCGAACATTATGAAATTGAACCTGTAACATGTGACAAAGTTCTCGCTATTGCCAGGAGCCTCGAGCCCATCAAGGCCCCAGGCCCGGATTCTATTCCTAATCGCGCATTAAGATTGGATGATACTACGCCCCGACCCATTTGCTAAAACATACTCGCAGTGCCTGCGTGAAGGAGTGTTTCCCAGAAGGTGGAAATCGCAAAACCTAGTGCTAATTCCAAAGCCAGAGGAGGCATCGTCTTATAGACCGATTTGTCTAGTCGATTCCATGGGTAAGGTACTAGAGCCACTAATATATAAAAGGCTGAATGACGCGATTCATGCTGGAGGCGATCTATCCCCAAATCAATATGGATTTCGGAAGGCGCGTTCTACCACTGATGCAATAAATAAAGTCGCAAATATTGCCTCGAACGCTATATTTGGCGTCCGGTGGAAGGGAGGTAACAAGAAATATTGCCTAGTGGTTACCCTAGATATCAAAAACGCATTTAACTCCGCAGACTGGGGATGCATTCTAGATTCCATAAGCCACTTCAGAGTCCCCGCATACCTTCAAGCCATTATTTGGAGCTATTTCGCGGATAGGCAACTGCGATGTGCCACCTCAACAGGACCCGAAGTACGCAGTGTGTCCGCAGGAGTCCCCCAGGGGTCAGTCTTGGGCCCTCTGTTAAGGAACACTATGTATGACGGACTTCTAAGGCTCAGCATGCCCCAAGGGTGCGAAGTTGTGGGATACGCAGATGACGTTGCACTAGTGGTTGTTTCCAAAGAGCTGCATAAAGTCGAAGTTGCAAACACGGCATTGATCCGAACTACAGAGTGGTTGAGCTCAGTAAGTTTGACTCTGGCTGTCCACAAGACCTGGGCGGTGCTTATCTCCAGCAGAAAAAGGGGCGAAACTGGGAAAATACAGGTAGAAAGTACTACCATCGAATCAAAAAAAGCGATACGATAACTCGGCGTATGGATATATACACGGCTATCATTCCGTGAGCACCTCACGCATCTCCAGCTTAAGCCTTCAGAATCGATGCGAGCTCTCTCTCGCATCATGTTAAACACGAGAAGACCCAAACAGGAGAGACGTATGTTATTGATGAGCGTGACCAGATCAATCATATTATATGCAGCACCAATATGGGCGCACGCCATGAACGTTGCGAGCTATAGCAGAGGCATTAGATCAACATATCGCCTCTGCGCTTTACGAGTATGCAGCGCATTCCGCACAGTCTCGGATGATGCGGCATATCACTAGATAGCAGGAATGGCGCCAATTGATCTGCTTGTGAAGGAACAGGCAACCGTCGCAAATGAAGTGGGTAGAGGAATAAGCAAAAATGTGGCTCGGGTGGCGGCCAAAAACGACTTATTCCCGACATTAGTCGATGGACAGCAAGAAAGCATGGAGAGGTCAACTTCTACTTGACACAAGCCCTTAGTGGTCATGGTTGTTTTCGACAATATCTACACAGGTTTGGTCACGAAGCGGAGCCAACATGCCCATGCGGAGAAGGATTCGCTGAGGACGCAGAGCATGTGCTGTTTACCTGTAGCCTATTTGCCAGAGATCGGGAAAACTTGTCTACTAGTATCGGCAATTCATTGTGCGTGAGAAACTTCACAGATCAAATGATGGTAAGTCCAAGCAATTGGAACTAAATCAACGCTTTTGTAGGCATAGTTATGCGCAGCCTGCGCGTAGCTGAACGCCAAAGATCGGGTGCACTCTAAACTCTGCCAACACCTTTGCGAAGCACTGCCTCTACGCCGTTCCACAAAGGACAGCAGATTTAAAGTCTATCCCAAGTATATGTTTCTTTTAGTTTGTTCTTTCTGTTAATGTTAAGCGACGCATTGTATATAGCATAAACTGAGGTATTAAATGGAAATAAAAAAAAAAAAAACCATATAAAATGTTCCCTACCAAAACTGGAAAATTGTTAGGAAAGCAGTTACAGTTGCATACAAGATTAAGTCAGGTAGAAGCATTAGACGCTAGAAACATAACTAGCAACCTTGCTATCACCTGATCGAGGAAGTAAAATAGATTACTAATCGATGTATACCTAATCATGACACATTGCTCCAGCAGAGGACTTTCGATCATCAATATTTCAGAGATAAAATACATGAAGAGGTGTTAAAGGTAGTTGCTAAAGAAATATCCACAGGAGAGTCAGAAAAACCAGGCACTAGTAAGTCGGTGATAGTTAGAGCAGAAGCGAGAATGTCAGAAATGTTTCATAATAGCAAAGGCGAGTCGCGCTGGAATGCGACCTCAAGTAGTGAAAACGCTAATGTTAACCAGAATATATTTATGGATAGACTCCTAGAGTTCCTAGAGACAGCTCTAGGAATATTTTGAGACAGGAATGGATAATATATATGTCGTAATAAGATCAATTATTTATGGGAGAAAGATGCAAAATTTAAGTTAATTTAATTTCAATGTCCGGAATTCAGTATCAGTGTTAGAAATGAAAATAACAATAAGGAAAACAAGATTGAGAATGTAACCGTGAGAATAGAACTACCGGTGTTGCCAAAACACAGGTACCCCCATTTACTGGAGAACCTAGAGAATGGAACCGGTTTGTAGTATTGTTTTCGGAATTAATTGAAAAAGTGAGACTTTAAGTCTGACTCCTAAGTTCAATTATTTAAAATCCGCGTTTACAAGCGAGGCAAGAAGCATGGTAGCTCATCTACCATCTGGATCCGACAATTATAGTGCTGCTTGGATCTATTATCCAAGCGGTATGAAAATAATCGGAGGGTATTTTCCGAACAATCAAATCGGATCGGCGATTTACCGATGAATGAATCCGGAAAAATTTTAAAGGGAGTGATTGACATAGTCAATGAGTCAACTTCTACTAACAAAAGTTGACAGACTCTACAATTGTATGAGAGTCACATTAGAAGAACAAGGCACAAGGAACAAAATCCAACTACTATCTGATGTTGTGGAACAATGTTAACATAGATTCCAATAACAAATTATCGGAAACTGTATTACAAAAAGGGCAGATATGGCAAAATATTTTTAAAAAGACAAAATTTAATAAAACCTGCAATAACCACTCAGATTTTAGCTATTAGCGATATTTTAAAATAGTGGAGCAAAGATCACATTGAAACAAGTCAAAAAGTAAATGTAGTTATCAGGAGTGGGTAGATATCCCGAAACAGAAATTGTTAGGTAATATGCCGAATATAGTACAAAATATCAAAGAAGCTAACTTCGGCTATGCCAAAGTTTATATACCCTTGCAGTCTTTCGCAATAATTTTTTTACATTTTGAAATTTCTTTCCCTGCAACTGAATTCATCAATTCACAAAGAAAACATTCAAATTATTTCTCTTTTTATAATTAATTTTCTTTCTTCTTGCATCATTCCCTAAGCAAAGCACAACACGCATACACATACAGTTCTTGTAGCGCTGCGTCTGTGTGTGTGTATGCATGTGCTCTGTTTGAGCAGCAAGCAGCGCTGTTTGCTGCCGGCAGCGCTGCTTGCTGTCTACTAGGTCATCATTTGAACCGATTTGTGTTGACTGTAACTTCTGTTCTATTTATCCGATCAGATTCAAATTTTGGGATCTGTCAATTTATGTCAAACACTATCAAGCTTTGCCGTTCTTTTCTCGCTTCATGTCGTTTGAATTCCCAACTACTTTTAGCGTTGAAGATATGGTATGGCCATTACAACTGTGGATTCTTTAGCGATGTCTGCTGATGATAGAACTTGGTGGTTCTTGAAATAGCTATACAGACAACCTGCTCACCTTTTGTGCTGCCTATGATTTAAAATCTTATAAAATTAGTAAGATTTATTGACCTGAAGCCCGCTCATACCCAGTTTTGATTAACTTTAATAAGGTCGAAATCTAGACAATTTTATTTATTTATTTATTAACGTCAACTAACTCAGCAGTCGATGAAAAAGCTTAAGCTAAAATACAGATAATAATTAATTCACGAAGGTAGCTTAGCTTTATGCACAACTAAACATCCCCGACCCGGTGGAGGTGTTTTATTTGCAACAAGGTGCCAGCTATGCCCCGATTCACAGCCAATGTGGTCAGGGATGAGTTGCAGCCCATCCAATATCGAGTCCAGAATACTTTCAGTGGTTACGCTGTAGATAATTAAAAAGTATAGCGCGAAGAGAAGTGACAAATAGATGAGGAGAAATAAGGTGTGAAAGGTTGTTAAAAGATTGGCAAAGAACACGAAGAAGTTCGTGAAGAGAGTAGTTAGTCAGACATCTACTAAGGTGAAGAGGAAAAAAGTTTCTGGTCCGACGTGAGGGAACACAAAAATATAGCGTATCTAGTAAATTGGTAGAAATGACTTCGCGTTGACTACTTTATGTAGAAAGAGAATGCCAAATACGAGCCTACGGTTGTAAAGTGAAGGAAGATTAATAAGAAGAAGTCTGTCAGCATAAAAAGGTAGGCGAAGATTCGGGTCCCAAATAAGACCGCGTAATGCAAACTAAAGGAATTGCTTCTGTACCGATTCAATACTACGCTGGTGAACATCATATTGAGGGTTCCACACTGGTGAGCAATATTCTAGAGTAGGGCGAACTAACGAAGTGTATAAAACCTTTGTCACATATGGATCATCAAATTCATTGGCCCAACGTTTAATAAAGCCAAGAAGACTGCATGCTCTATTTACAATTGAAGATATATGAACATTAAAAGAAAGTTTTGGGTCAAACATAACGCCTAGGCCTTTAAATGATGGTACAAAGTCTAACAGAACAGACTTAATAGAGTAATGAGCTAGGAACGGCGACAAACGACTGAAAGTCATAAAAGAGCATTAAGAGGCATTAAGGTGTAATTTATTAACGTGACACCAAACACAGAACGCATCGACATCTGATTGCACGTACTGTTGGAAAGAAGGATCATTATATGAATAACAAATCTTGACGTCATCCGCAAACATGAGCACGCGTGAATGAGCCAAGGCCAAAGGCAAATCATTTATAAACAAGGTAAATAACAGTGGGCCCAGATGTCTGCCTTGGGGGACACCTGACGTAACTCGAACAGTTTTAGATAACGAGGAACGAAAAGACACCTTTTGGGTTCCACCAATAAGATACGACTTTAACCAAGCCAATAGTTTCGGGAAAAAACCCATGATGTTAAGTTTCATGAGAAGCATAGAATGATCAACCGTATCGAAGCCTTACTAAAGTCAGTATAAATAACATCAGTTTGACACTTTTTACGGAAGCCATGGTGTACAAGGGTAGTCAATTCTAAAAGGTTGGTAAGCGACGAACGACCTTTCATGAAGCCATGCTGACAAGGAGAAATAGTGGATCTGGATAGGTGTTGAAGGGAAGACGTAATAATTTTCTCAAACAACTTAGGTATTGCCGAAAGTTTGGCAATGCTACGGTAGTTAGAAATATCTGATTTGTTACCCCTTTTAAAAAGCGGAATTATAAAAGACTGCTTCCAAATATCAGGGAAGCTTCAAATCTCACTCGATATAAAGAATAACCGAGATAAAGGCTTAGATAGGGAAATCGAACACATTTTAAGGATGTAACTAGGTATATTATCAGGCCCGGGTACGAAGGAAGACGTCATAGATGACAAGCTAGAGATAATACAGTCTTCAGTAATACTAGGAAAAAACATACAATTTAAAAGTGGAATTGTGAAGGGATAAGGTGTGGGATCCGAAACAGTAGTAGAATAAGTCGACTGAAAGAATTTAGCAAACAGATCTGCAATATCTGAATCATTATTAGCAGTCTGGTTATTAAGTCTGAAGGTGGAAGGTTTTTGGAATTAACAAAACTGTAAAATCTTTTGGGGTTCTTATAAAATTCAACCTTACAGCGAACGATATAATTATTGTAGCATTATTATTGCACAAAATTGAGATTTGGCTACACAATAATTTGCATAGCCAAGTCGCGAACCAGTTTTTTTTAAATCTTTTAAATTATCTCGACTTAATGTTACGGAGATTAGAGAGCCTACGTGTGAACCAGACTGGCGCACTGGAGACGGTAGAGA
Organism: Drosophila equinoxialis; assembly: GCA_018150345.1. Classification (NCBI taxonomy): domain Eukaryota; kingdom Metazoa; phylum Arthropoda; class Insecta; order Diptera; family Drosophilidae; genus Drosophila; species Drosophila equinoxialis. The sequence continues at coordinate 424,987 of JAECWI010000332.1, read as the reverse complement.
CATTCACATAAGGAACGCATTTATCAATTAGAGAATTGAGAGCAGAGTAGAAAAAATTTACTGCACAATCTATATCACAGCACTCAAATAGAAATGACCAATCAAAAGAGAAAATAAGGCTGTTAAGAAGATTGAAATTTATTTTACGAAAACATCTACGACGAAAATTTGAGATGTTATTCAATGAATTATTAACGGAATTGTAAGAAATAGTAACTTCAATTACTAATTCACTAGGGGCTGTGTTTGTGATACAGCACTAACAGTGGGATCAGAAACAAAAACAAGATCGAGGATTCTTTTAGAAGAGCTAAGAAAAGAATTCAACTGATATAGCGGACATTCAAGTAGGCTATCAAGAAAAACATGTTGAGATGAAGGAATTAAGAAAGATTATCATCAACAAGCCAAGAAACATTAGGCAAGTTAAAATCACCTAAAGCTATAAAAAAATCACAATCTTTAAGACGACTAAAAATAGTTCGCAAAGCATCAGCATGGTGCATGTAGATCATGATATCAGAAGCTGGAGGAGTATATGAAGAAAAGATATATAAGCTAAAGTTAGAACATGTAACTTCGACGCAAATAAACTCAACACCTAAGGGGAGATCAATCGGCACAACACTTGAACACAGATTCGAGTTGACAGCAATGAGTACTCCACCGCCACGTCGACCAACACGATCAAGCCTATAAGAAATAAAGTTATTAGAAAGAATTTCATTATCCAAAACAGAGGAATTAAGCCAAGTTTCAGAGAAAGCTAATATGTCAGCCGAAAAGGTTTGGCTATCACAGAACAGTTTCGAGAGCCTGGTAAGAAGTCCTCTTACATTTTGATAATGAATGCAAAGACTAGACGTTATTAGTTTTTTGAAGCAGAAGATACATTAGGAAGGTGGACAGGCAAAGGACGGGAGCGCTTATTGGGCGCAAACTCGTGTACAACTAGGCCCTCTGGCCAAAAGTTAGGATCAACCATAGCTGAGAAATACTCATTTGGTACAGTAATTTTAAAAGAGGAGATTTCGCGAGGCCTAGAAAACTTAAACTTTTGAATTAAAACCTTAGCAGGGCATATATTACCAATGTAAGCTGCCACAGACGATTCAGAAGTATCTGGAGCAAGCCTAGAGATAAATAATTGTTTACGATGAGGCACTACAGTTAGTGAAGGCGGAGGAGCATTGCGAACCGCAAGTGATTGAAAGCCAGCATGATCCAATAATTGATCAGAGAGGAATAGATTGAGGTACACCAGGGCTTGTAGTGGGTACTTCAATCTGAAAAGAAGAGCATAAAGAGGGACAAGAAGATGGTGTAGGCGAAAGTAAAATGGGAGAAGATGTAATAGAGAGTGCGGGCGACTGATTATGAGGCAACTTAACGTTTAATTTATTTGTTGAATCTACTCTTAAATTAGAGCCTAACAACAAGTTTGAGATATTTTTCTTTATCTAGTACTTATGATATATCCAGGGGATATTGCAGGCGGCCCTAATCATTTATTATTGGGTTGGTCTGTCATTTCTTTTAAGACGAGTTCTATTATTAGTTCGCGTAAGGGAATTGGCAAGAACATTAGGGTGTACATCCAGTTTCGCAGAATACTTTAGTTGTTGACTACCTATTTCATATTTTACGCTAGGTATATTTAGATCATTTTGAATGTTGTCGTTCCGTATGTACCACGGAGCCCCAGTGATTGATCTTAAAATCTTCGACTGCGCCCTTTGTATAATGTCGATATTGCTGGTACTTGCTTTTCCCCATAGTACGGCGCCGTAAGTCCAGATGGGTTTCAGTACGGAGTTGTATAGGAGGACTTTATACTCCAGACGTAGAGGGGACCGAGCATTGATGATCCAATGTAAGCTACTCGCTTTCAGTTTAAGCTGTGACTTTTTTGCCTCGATGTGCTTGCGCCAAGTTAGTCTTCTGTCTAGGTGGATACCAAGGTAAGTGACATCCGCGGCTTGAGGAATTGGTACGTTGTTTAGCATTATAGCTGGACAGTTTCTTTTGTTAAGCGCAAATGTAACATGTTTGCATTTCTGCTCGTTGACCCGGACACGCCAGGTTGCTAGCCATTCCTCTACCACCTTGAGGTGTTCCTCTAATTTTATACGATTGACTTGTTCAATTGTCCCATGTTTTTCGCAGAAGCCGAACTGATGTGAAGGGATTGTGTTCTCCGATGCCAGAAATGAGTTTAGACGAATCTGCAGGACCTTTTCAAAAAGCTTCGAAAGACATGGCAGCAAACTAATTGGCCTATAGGATGATGGTTGGGTTTTGTCCTTTCCCACTTTAGGAATCATGATGATAGTAGACCTTTTCCAAGCTCTTGGGAAGTAGCCAATTCTTATTATAGCGTTGAACAGTTTGCAGATGTGTTGTATGGCGATGGTAGGGAGTTCTAGAATCATTTTCGGTGTGATTAGGTCAAAGCCGGGGGCTTTGTTCGGCTTTATGTGGTTTTTAATAACTGCAGTGATCTCATCCGATTGGAGTTCCGAGTACTCATTATCCGTTAATGTTCTTGAAGGGGGAAGTACAAATGAGTTTGATGTTGGATTTGGCTGGAAAACCATTTTAAGGTGTGTGGCAAATACGGATGCCCTCTCTTCGTCACTGCGGGCCCATCCACCGGTAGGACCCCTTATTGGTGAAACTGTCTCTGTAGGAGCGCTTAAAGTTGGGTGGGCTTTCCACAGAGGATGTTTAGTGCTGGATGGACTGAGCTTTTCTATGTATTTCCTTTGAGCCCAGATTTCCTCTTGTCTTAACTCCTTGGAGAGGTTGCGGCTGGCATGCCTTAGGCGAAGTTTTGCTGCTGGTGATCGAGTAACCTGCCATTCTCTTCTTAGACGTCGTTTTTCCGTTACTAATTGTTCTATCCGCCGGTTCGTAGGCCTGACAGCAGGCTTAGCGTAAGTAGAGGCATGTGGAGTAGATACTCTTGCTGCAGCTCCCATCATCGACTCAAGTGTAGAGACGCACATGTCAATGTCCTCTGCAGCGTCCAGTTTCGGCGAACAGTCAATGTGGGCACTCATGTACATTTTAAATTTAGGCCAATTTGTTTTGTTGTTTGTAAGTATATATGGGCGATCAAGTACTTGAGGTCTTGTTAACAGTGTGAATAGCACTGGAGAGTGATCGGAGGTTAAATCTAGCAGTGTTTCCGCAGTGATCCGATTACGCGGAATCCTCTTGGTTACTGCGAAATCAATCAAGTCAGGCACTTTTTGTGGATCTGTGGGCCAATAAGTAGGCCTACCCGGTGAGACGCAATCCATCTTATTGAGGGGGTTGACTATTGTGTTGTACAACTGCTTGCCTTTAGGATTTACCAGGCGAGATCCCCAGTGCGTTTGTTTGGCGTTATAGTCCCCTGCTGCAATGAAGCGTTCTCCGAGTGTGTTAAAGAAACCGGTGAATTCAGAGATTGAGAAGCGTGGTGGGCAGTACAGGGCAACCAACGTAGTGTTGCCGCAGCTGGTTTGGACGGTTATAGCAGTTGCTTGTAGGTGCTGTGTTTCGAATCTGTTGAGAAACGAGTGTTTTATACGGTTTTTGATTAGGATACCAGTCCCGCCATGAGCTTTTCCGTCTGGATGGTTTGTTGCGTAGAAGGCATATTTTGGTATTTGAAAATTATTTTTTGATGTTAAATGTGTTTCAGATATCAGCATGACGTCGATTTCACTTGAGTCTAGGAATAGTTGCAGTTCATTTTTGTGCTTGGAGACGCCGTTAGCATTCCAAAGACATAGACTTAGGGAAGCCATTATTTATTCTCGATAAGCTTCTGGATAAGCAGGTTTTGATTCCGCATCAGTTCCTGCATACAGTTTTGCATGAACGTCATAAAAGCAGTCATGTTTTGATTAAGTGAGATCAATAGGGCCTCTAAACCACTTGGAGTTTGCTGGCCAAGTTCTGGTGCGCTAGGTTGCGGATTCTGTAGATGGTGGTGTGACGGGGTCTCTTACACACTAGCAAAGGATACACTAGGATTGGTTGTAGCAGGCATGTTAGATGATCTAACAGCCTTGGCGAAGAATACCTCCGGTGTAGTTTTGGAGGCGTTGAAGGTGATTTTTGGTCCAGCTGGGGGTTTACGCCCGTTTAGGGAGAGAAAAACAATATAAATTAATAAAAACTCAGGAGCTAAGCAAAAACACGACCGTCACGTCAGAGAGCAGAAGCTTAATGCAGTGATCTCATCCGATTAGAGTTCCGACTACTCACTATCCGTTAATATGCGCGAATGGGGAAGTACAAATGAGTTTGATGTTGGATTTGGCTGGAAAACCATTGTAAGATGTGGGGCAAACACCGGTTGGACCCCTTATTGGTGAAAGTGACTCTGTAGGAGCGCTTAAAGTTGGGTGGGCTTTCCACAGAGGATGTTTAGTGCTGGATGGACTGAACTGTACTATGTATTTCCTTTTAGCCTAGATTTCCTCTTGTCTTAACTCCTTGGAGAGGTTGCGGCTGGCATGCCTTAGGCGATGTTTTGCTGCTGGTGATCGAGTAACCTGACATTCTCTTCTTAGACGTCGTTTTTCCGTTACTAATTGTTCTATCCGCCGGTTCATAGGCCTGACAGCAGGCTTAGCGTAAGTAGAGGCATGTGGAGTAGATACTCTTGCTGCAGCTCCCATCATCGACTCAAGTGCAGAGACGCACATGTCAATGTCCTCTGCAGCGTCCAGTTTCGGCGAACAGTCAATGTGGGCACTTATGTACATTTTAAATTTAAGCCAATTTGTTTTGTTGTTTGTAAGTATATATGGTCGATCAAGTACTTGAGGTCTTGTTAACAGTGTGAATAGCACTGGAGAGTGATCGGAGGTTAAATCTAGCAGTGTTTCCGCAGTGATCCGATTACGCGGAATCCTCTTGGTTACTGCGAAATCAATCAAGTCAGGCACTTTCTGTGGATCTGTGGGCCAATAAGTAGGCCTACCCGGTGAGACGCAATCCAGCTTATTGAGTGGGTTGACTATTGTGTTGTACAACTGCTTGCCTTTAGGATTTACCAGGCGAGATCCCTAGTGCGTATGTTTGGCGTTATAGTCCTCTGCTACAATGAAGCGTTCTCCGAGTGTTTTAAAGAAACCGGTGAATTCATTTTCAGAGAATGAGAAGCGTGGTGGGCAGTACAGGGCAACCAACTTAGTGTTGCCGCAGCTGGTTTGGACGGTTATAGCAGTTGCTTGTAGGTGCTGTGTTTCGAATCTGTTGAGGATACCAGTCCCGCCATGAGCTTTTCCGTCTGGATGGTTTGTTGCGTAGAAGCCATATTTTGGTATTTGAAAATTATTTTTTGATGTTAAATGTGTTTCAGATATCAGCATGACGTCGATTTCACTTGAGTCTAGGAATAGTTGCAGTTCATTTTTAAGCTTCTGGATAAGCAGGTTTTGATTCCGCATCAGTTCCTGCATACAGTTTTGCATGAACGTCATAAAAGCAGTCATGTTTTGATTAAGTGAGATCAATAGGGCCTCTAAACCACTTGGAGTTTGCTGGCCAAGTTCTGGTGCGCTAGGTTGCGGATTCTGTAGATGGTGGTGTGACGGGGTCTCTTACACACTAGCAAAGGATACACTAGGATTGGTTGTAGCAGGCATGTTAGATGATCTAACAGCCTTGGCGAAGAATACCTCCGGTGTAGTTTTGGAGGCGTTGAAGGTGATTTTTGGTCCAGCTGGGGGTTTACGCCCGTTTAGGGAGAGAAAACAATATAAATTAATAAAAACTCAGGAGCTAAGCAAAAACACGACCGTCACGTCAGAGAGCAGAAGCTTAATGCAGTGATCTCATCCGATTAGAGTTCCGACTACTCACTATCCGTTAATATGCTCGAATGGGGAAGTACAAATGAGTTTGATGTTGGATTTGGCTGGAAAACCATTGTAAGATGTGGGGCAAACACCGGTTGGACCCCTTATTGGTGAAAGTGACTCTGTAGGAGCGCTTAAAGTTGGGTGGGCTTTCCACAGAGGATGTTTAGTGCTGGATGGACTGAACTGTACTATGTATTTCCTTTTAGCCTAGATTTCCTCTTGTCTTAACTCCTTGGAGAGGTTGCGGCTGGCATGCCTTAGGCGATGTTTTGCTGCTGGTGATCGAGTAACCTGACATTCTCTTCTTAGACGTCGTTTTTCCGTTACTAATTGTTCTATCCGCCGGTTCATAGGCCTGACAGCAGGCTTAGCGTAAGTAGAGGCATGTGGAGTAGATACTCTTGCTGCAGCTCCCATCATCGACTCAAGTGCAGAGACGCACATGTCAATGTCCTCTGCAGCGTCCAGTTTCGGCGAACAGTCAATGTGGGCACTTATGTACATTTTAAATTTAAGCCAATTTGTTTTGTTGTTTGTAAGTATATATGGTCGATCAAGTACTTGAGGTCTTGTTAACAGTGTGAATAGCACTGGAGAGTGATCGGAGGTTAAATCTAGCAGTGTTTCCGCAGTGATCCGATTACGCGGAATCCTCTTGGTTACTGCGAAATCAATCAAGTCAGGCACTTTCTGTGGATCTGTGGGCCAATAAGTAGGCCTACCCGGTGAGACGCAATCCAGCTTATTGAGTGGGTTGACTATTGTGTTGTACAACTGCTTGCCTTTAGGATTTACCAGGCGAGATCCCTAGTGCGCATGTTTGGCGTTATAGTCCTCTGCTACAATGAAGCGTTCTCCGAGTGTTTTAAAGAAACCGGTGAATTCATTTTCAGAGAATGATAAGCGTGGTGGGCAGTACAGGGCAACCAACGTAGTGTTGCCGCAGCTGGTTTGGACGGTTATAGCAGTTGCTTGTAGGTGCTGTGTTTCGAATCTGTTGAGGATACCAGTCCCGCCATGAGCTTTTCCGTCTGGATGGTTTGTTGCGTAGAAGCCATATTTTGGTATTTGAAAATTATTTTTTGATGTTAAATGTGTTTCAGATATCAGCATGACGTCGATTTCACTTGAGTCTAGGAATAGTTGCAGTTCATTTTGGTGCTTGGAGACGCCGTTAGCATTCCAAAGACATAGACGTAGGGAAGCCATTATTTATTCTCGATAAGCTTCTGGATAAGCAGGTTTCGGTTCCGCATCAGTTCCTGCATACAGTTTTGCATGAACGTCATAAAAGCGGTCATGTTTTGATTAAGTGAGATCAATAGGGCCTCTAAACCGCTTGGAGTGCTGGCCTAGTTCTGGTGCGCTAGGTTGCGGATTCTGTAGATGGTGGTGTGACGGGGTCTCTTACACACTAGCGAAGGATACACTAGGATTGGTTGTAGCAGGCATGTTAAATGATCTAACAGCCTTGGCGAAAAATACCTCCGGTGTAGTTTTGGTGGGGTTGAAGGTGATTTTTGGTCCAGCTGGGGGGTTTACGCCCGTTTGGGTGCGATTTAAGATCCTTGAAGACAGGACATCCCCTGTAGTTGGCTGTGTGGTTCCCTCCACAGTTACTGCATAGCCTTAGTGCGACGTTGTTTCTGTCCTTGGGGCAAATGCCATCTTTATGATGTTCGCCGCAGCCAACACACACTGACCTAAGATTGCAATTGTTAGCGGTGTGGTTGTATTCCTGGCAGTTTTTACACTGAGGTGGTTAGTATCTCTTATGGGGCTCCTCTACGGTGGAGCTGAAGGTTGTAGATTGGATGCACTTCATTTGGCTTCGTCCGCTTTGCATCTGGTTGTAGCTCGATTTTAAAGACCGGCTTTATTCCTGTTGATGATGTTGACAACGGACTTAACCGCAAATCCTTTTTCGGCCAATGCGTCTGCTATTTCTTGGGGTGGGACCGATGGCTCGATCCCCTTTAACACAACCTGGAGTCCTTTACTGCTTTTTAGTTATTAGGTATGGAAGTTGATGTTAGCATTACGGAGGTACTTTTCGATGATGCGGAAATTGTCCTCAGTTTGGGTTTGACATTTAATTTCTCTTATGTTACCCCTGTTGAGAGGGGTTACAACAAAGTTATTTGCCCCTACTGTTTCTACTAGCTTCGAAATCAGGGCGCTGCAGTTGGCTCCACGGATGTATAAAGGGGGTGGTCTAGCCGATTTAACTTTATCTACAGCGCCGGCTTGATCGTCTTGCTACTCGTTCATTTGGTTTGGTTATTTTCGGCGTATTGCCACTTTTTTTCTTTTTGCGGGCTTAGCTTCCGCTTAGTTATTTTAATATATCAATCCATTCCAGTTTGGACAGAAGGCGTAGGGTTTATTGTCGTGGCTGACTCTGGGCGACTTGTCGTTGACGACTTGAGGCAGGTCAATACTTCGGCAGACGTTGCAGTAGTTGCTGTCAACGAGCTGACGGTGCTGGTCGGTGCAATCGGTGACCCATTTATCGATATTGATGGAGAAGCACACTGCTCTCTCCACGGTAAATTGCTGTTGATTGCTGAGTGGCTTGCACTTTCGGTGTTATTGCTTACGGTAGCATTCAGTGGGGTCGGCGACACCACCGAAAAGTACGCGTTGTTGCGTTGGACCGAGAGACGACGCTCACGTTGTTGTTGTACAAGTAGTTCTTGTACCTGTTGCTGGTGGGGATCGAGAGAGCTTGGGCCCGAATTGGTGGACATGGCTTTTCCACTTTTCCACTTTGTTGTTGGAATATTTATGGCTATTAAAACAAACTAATAGCAATATGATTGTAAATAGGCGTCTCTGAGGCGACTGAGAGCCCTACACAATTTTTGCGATCGCGGTCTTTTTATTTTTTACACTAAATTTTGCTTGAATTGAATTTTAAATGCTGTAATAAGGCCAAATGTTTTCTTCTTGATGAAGTGTATCCAGCTTAATCGAAATCATTGCTGGGCAGCCCATGAGCTGCTATCACAGACGGTGGGTGAGTCTAGCATAGACATAGCCATTATAAACGAACCATTTAAGGCCAGAACTGGAAACAACTGGTCCTGCAGTATTTCTGGGAAGGCAGCGATCTGGGATTGCGGAACGCCATCACTACTGCAGCGCTCCGTTCTAAACAAGGAGCAATATGTCTGGACAAACATAAGCGGACACTGGGTCTACAGCTGCTGCTTGCCACCAAGTCTGAACATCCAAAGCTTCAGTGATGCCTTAGACGATCTTGCGGCAGACGCACGTACCCGCAGTCCAGTTATTATAGCTGGGGACTTCAACGCCTGGGATGTTGAATGGGGCAGCAGTCTAACCAATGCCAAAGGGAGAGCGCTTTTAGAGGCATTTGCAACACGATATAGCTTAACGTAGGTTCCCAAAATGCCCTCAATAGAGCGGGACTTGGCTCAGTAATAGACCTGACTTTCGTCAGTCATAGTCTTTATAGGTCAGCTAACTGGGAAAACGCTAATGTATACACTGCAAGTGACCATGAAGCCATACATTTTTCGGTCGGGGAAGCACAACTTGCACCTGCAAGACTTTCTAGTATCGATAAAGCCTACAAGTCCGAAACATTGAACGTGCAGGCATTTTCAGCATTAATTGAGATCGCGGAACTCGGCTGGCGTGATGGCCGAACAGCTCTATAGCAACCTGGATGCAGCCTGCAGTGCCAGCATGACACAAATAACGAATTACAGAAGACATCATCAACCTGTATTCTGGTGGAGCAGCGACCTTGGTGACATTCGCTGGAAATGCATCGCAGCAAGGCGGCGCTACACAAGAGCGAGAAGAAGGACGGATGGTTCATGGACACAACTTCATGAAGAGTATAGCGTGGCCATGAAAACTCTGAAGCTGGCAATCGCACGCTCAAAACGGGAAGCTTTTCTGAGACTTTGCGACTCAGCAGACCGCGAACCCTGGGGGCGGGCATATAAAATCGTAGTTAAACGCATCTACAGCAACAAGAAGATTGCACCGCTTGAATATGAGGAGACGGCCAGAGATGCCCAGTTCCAGTCGAACATTATGAAATTGAACCTGTAACATGTGACAAAGTTCTCGCTATTGCCAGGAGTCTCGAGCCCATCAAGGCCCCAGGCCCGGATTCTATTCCTAATCGCGCATTAAGATTGGATGATACTACGCCCCGACCCATTTGCTAAAACATACTCGCAGTGCCTGCGTGAAGGAGTGTTTCCCAGAAGGTGGAAATCGCAAAACCTAGTGCTAATTCCAAAGCCAGAGGAGGCATCGTCTTATAGACCGATTTGTCGATTCCATGGGTAAGGTACTAGAGCCACTAATATATAAAAGGCTGAATGACGCGATTCATGCTGGAGGCGATCTATCCCCAAATCAATATGGATTTCGGAAGGCGCGTTCTACCACTGATGCAATAAATAAAGTCGCAAATATTGCCTCGAACGCTATATTTGGCGTCCGGTGGAAGGGAGGTAACAAGAAATATTGCCTAGTGGTTACCCTAGATATCAAAAACGCATTTAACTCCGCAGACTGGGGATGCATTCTAGATTCCATAAGCCACTTCAGAGTCCCCGCATACCTTCAAGCCATTATTTGGAGCTATTTCGCGGATAGGCAACTGCGATGTGCCACCTCAACAGGACCCGAAGTACGCAGTGTGTCCGCAGGAGTCCCCCAGGGGTCAGTCTTGGGCCCTCTGTTAAGGAACACTATGTATGACGGACTTCTAAGGCTCAGCATGCCCCAAGGGTGCGAAGTTGTGGGATACGCAGATGACGTTGCACTAGTGGTTGTTTCCAAAGAGCTGCATAAAGTCGAAGTTGCAAACACGGCATTGATCCGAACTACAGAGTGGTTGAGCTCAGTAAGTTTGACTCTGGCTGTCCACAAGACCTGGGCGGTGCTTATCTCCAGCAGAAAAAGGGGCGAAACTGGGAAAATACAGGTAGAAAGTACTACCATCGAATCAAAAAAAGCCATACGATAACTCGGCTTATGGATATATACACGGCTATCATTCCGTGAGCACCTCACGCATCTCCAGCTTAAGCCTTCAGAATCGATGCGAGCTCTCTCTCGCATCATGTTAAACACGAGAAGACCCAAACAGGAGAGACGTATGTTATTGATGAGCGTGACCAGATCAATCATATTATATGCAGCACCAATATGGGCGCACGCCATGAACGTTGCGAGCTATAGCAGAGGCATTAGATCAACATATCGCCTCTGCGCTTTACGAGTATGCAGCGCATTCCGCACAGTCTCGGATGATGCGGCATATCACTAGATAGCAGGAATGGCGCCAATTGATCTGCTTGTGAAGGAACAGGCAACCGTCGCAAATGAAGTGGGTAGAGGAATAAGCAAAAATGTGGCTCGGGTGGCGGCCAAAAACGACTTATTCCCGACATTAGTCGATGGACAGCAAGAAAGCATGGAGAGGTCAACTTCTACTTGACACAAGCCCTTAGTGGTCATGGTTGTTTTCGACAATATCTACACAGGTTTGGTCACGGAGCGGAGCCAACATGCCCATGCGGAGAAGGATTCGCTGAGGACGCAGAGCATGTGCTGTTTACCTGTAGCCTATTTGCCAGAGATCGGGAAAATTTATCTATTAATATCGGCAATTCATTATGCGTCAGAAACTTCACAGATCAAATGATGGTAAGTCCAAGCAATTGGAACGCCATCAATGCTTTTGTAGGCATAGTTATGCGCAGCCTGCGTGTAGCTGAACGCCAAAGATCGGGTGCACTCTAAACTCTGCCAACACCTTTGCGAAGCACTGCCTCTACGCCGTTCCACAAAGGACAGCAGATTTAAAGTCTATCCCAAGTATATGTTTCTTTTAGTTTGTTCTTTCTGTTAATGTTAAGCGACGCATTGTATATAGCATAAACTGAGGTATTAAATGGAAATAAAAAAAAAAAAACCATATAAAATGTTCCCTACCAAAACTGGAAAATTGTTAGGAAAGCAGTTACAGTTGCATACAAGATTAAGTCAGGTAGAAGCATTAGACGCTAGAAACATAACTAGCAACCTTGCTATCACCTGATCGAGGAAGTAAAATAGATTACTAATCGATGTATACCTAATCATGACACATTGCTCCAGCAGAGGACTTTCGATCATCAATATTTCAGAGATAAAATACATGAAGAGGTGTTAAAGGTAGTTGCTAAAGAAATATCCACAGGAGAGTCAGAAAAACCAGGCACTAGTAAGTCGGTGATAGTTAGCGCAGAAGCAAGAATGTCAGAAATGTTTCATAATAGCAAAGGCGAGTCGCGCTGGAATGCGACCTCAAGTAGTGAAAACGCTAATGTTAACCAGAATATATTTATGGATAGACTCCTAGAGTTCCTAGAGACAGTTCTAGGAATATTTTGAGACAGGAATGGATAATATATATGTCGTAATAAGATCAATTATTTATGGGAGAAAGATGCAAAATTTAAGTTAATTTAATTTCAATGTCCGGAATTCAGTATCAGTGTTAGAAATGAAAATAACAATAAGGAAAACAAGATTGAGAATGTAACCGTGAGAATAGAACTACCGGTGTTGCCAAAATACAGGTACCCCCATTTACTGGAGAACCTAGAGAATGGAACCGGTTTGTAGTATTGTTTTCGGAATTAATTGAAAAAGTGAGACTTTAAGTCTGACTCCTAAGTTCAATTATTTAAAATCTGCGTTAACAAGCGAGGCAAGAAGCATGGTAGCTCATCTACCATCTGGATCTGACAATTATAGTGCAGCTTGGATCTATTATCCAAGCGGTATGAAAATAATCGGAGGGTATTTTCCGAAAAATCAAATCGGATCGGTGATTTACCGATGAATGAATCCGGAAAAATTTTAAAGGGAGTGATTGACATAGTCAATGAGTCAACTTCTACTAACAAAAGTTGACAGACTCTACAATTGTATGAGAGTCACATTAGAAGAACAAGGCACAAGGAACAAAATCCAACTACTATCTGATGTTGTGGAACAATGTTAACATAGATTCCAATAATAAATTATCGGAAACTGTATTACAAAAAGGGCAGATATGGCAAAATATTTTTAAAAAGACAAAATTTAATAAAACCTGCAATAACCACTCAGATTTTAGCTATTAACGATATTTTAAAATAGTGGAGCAAAGATCACATTGAAACAAGTCAAAAAGTAAATGTAGTTATCAGGAGTGGGTAGATATCCCGAAACAGAAATTGTTAGGTAATATGCCGAATATAGTACAAAATATCAAAGAAGCTAACTTCGGCAATGCCAAAGTTTATATACCCTTGCAGTCTTTCGCAATAATTTTTTTACATTTTGAAATTTCTTTCCCTGCAACTGAATTCATCAATTCACAAACAAAACATTCAAATTATTTCTCTTTTTATAATTAATTTTCTTTCTTCTTGCATCATTCCCTAAGCAAAGCACAACACGCATACACATACAGTTCTTGTAGCGCTGCGTCTGTGTGTGTGTATGCATGTGCTCTGTTTGAGCAGCAAGCAGCGCTGATTGCTGCCGGCAGCGCTGCTTGCTGTCTACTAGGTCATCATTTGAACCGATTTGTGTTGACTGTAACTTCTGTTCTATTTATCCGATCAGATTCAAATTTTGGGATCTGTCAATTTATGTGAAATACTATCATATTGGTAAATTTCATGGGGATACTCCAATTTTTCTAGAACTATATGATATAGTGGCCCGATCCTGACAAATACATACAAATTTCATACTTTATCTAATAAAAAGCCCACAAAAAAAATTTCAGCCCAATAGCTCTTAAGATGGCTGAGTAAAACGCGTACGCACAGACAGACGGACAGACGGACATGGCTATATCGACTCAGCTTCTCATGCTGATCAAGAATATATATACTTTATGGGGTCGGAAACGTCTCCTTCTGTGCGTTACAAACATCTGACCAACTCAGTCATACATATGGCAGAATTAGTAAGAATAGGAAGTTAGTCACAATCGGTAAAAAAACATCAGATCGACTATGTTTATTTATTTATTTATCAAAACTGGGTATGAGCCGGCTTCAGGTCAATAAATCTTACTAATTTTATAAGATTTTAAATCATAGGCAGCACAAAAGGTGAGCAGGTTGTCTGTATAGCTATTTCAAGAACCACCATGTTCTATCATCAGTAGACTTCTCTAAAGAATCCACAGTTGTAATGGCCATACCATATCTTCAACGCTAAAAGTAGTTGGGAATTCAAACGACATGAAGCGAGAAAAGAACGGCAAAGCTTGCAACTGCATATTCCACATTTTTTATGTGCATACCCTTGGCAACCTGCTCACCTTGTGTGCTGCCTATAATTTAAAATCTTATAAAATTAGTAAGATTTATTGACCTGAAGCCGGCTCATACCCAGTTTTGATTAACTTCAATAAGGTCGAAATCTAGACAAATACCAAAACCGGAAGGCCCGCCGTATTACACATGTTGTTTTTACACTTGCTGTAAACCATCTTTTTCGCATATAGTACAATATACTATAACAAAAAATTTGGGCGCGATGGTTAGTTGGTGAAGGCGAAGCCCTTTACACTAATTCTGATGGCGCCCAAGGGTATGCACATAAAAAAGGTGGAATATGCAGTCGCAAGCTTTGCCGTTCTTTTCTCGGTTCATGTCGTTTGAATTCCCAACTACTTTTAGCGTTGAAGATATGGTATGGCCATTACAACTGTGGATTCTTTAGCGATGTCTGCTGATGATAGAACTTGGTGGTTCTTGAAATAGCTATACAGACAACCTGCTCACCTTTTGTGCTGCCTATGATTTAAAATCTTATAAAATTAGTAAGATTTATTGACCTGAAGCCCGCTCATACCCAGTTTTGATTAACTTTAATAAGGTCGAAATCTAGACAAATTTATTTATTTATTTATTAACGTCAACTAACTCAGCAGTCGATGAAAAAGCTTAAGCTAAAATACAGATAATAATTAATTCACGAAGGTAGCTTAGCTTTATGCACAACTAAACATCCCCGACCCGGTGGAGGTGTTTTATTTGCAACAAGGTGCCAGCTATGCCCCGATTCACAGCCAATGTGGTCAGGGATGAGTTGCAGCCCATCCAATATCGAGTCCAGAATACTTTCAGTGGTTACGCTGTAGATAATTAAAAAGTATAGCGCGAAGAGAAGTGACAAATAGATGAGGAGAAATAAGGTGTGAAAGGTTGTTAAAAGATTGGCAAAGAACACGAAGAAGTTCGTGAAGAGAGTAGTTAGTCAGACATCTACTAAGGTGAAGAGGAAAAAAGTTTCTGGTCCGACGTGAGGGAACACAAAAATATAGCGTATCTAGTAAATTGGTAGAAATGACTTCGCGTTGACTACTTTATGTAGAAAGAGAATGCCAAATACGAGCCTACGGTTGTAAAGTGAAGGAAGATTAATAAGAAGAAGTCTGTCAGAATAAAAAGGTAGGCGAAGATTCGGGTCCCAATTAAGACCGCGTAATGCAAACTAAAGGAATTGCTTCTGTACCGATTCAATACTACGCTGGTGAACATCATATTGAGGGTTCCACACTGGTGAGCAATATTCTAGAGTAGGGCGAACTAACGAAGTGTATAAAACCTTTGTCACATATGGATCATCAAATTCATTGGCCCAACGTTTAATAAAGCCAAGAAGACTGCATGCTCTATTTACAATTGAAGATATATGAACATTAAAAGAAAGTTTTGGGTCAAACATAACGCCTAGGCCTTTAAATGATGGTACAAAGTCTAACAGAACAGACTTAATAGAGTAATGAGCTAACATGAGCACGCGTGAATGAGCCAAGGCCAAAGGCAAATCATTTATAAACAAGGTAAATAACAGTGGGCCCAGATGTCTGCCTTGGGGGACACCTGACGTAACTCGAACAGTTTTAGATAACGAGGAACGAAAAGACACCTTTTGGGTTCCACCAATAAGATACGACTTTAACCAAGCCAATAGTTTCGGGGAAAAACCCATGATGTTAAGTTTCATGAGAAGCATAGAATGATCAACCGTATCGAAGCCTTACTAAAGTCAGTATAAATAACATCAGTTTGACACTTTTTACGGAAGCCATGGTGTACAAGGGTAGTCAATTCTAAAAGGTTGGTAAGCGACGAACGACCTTTCATGAAGCCATGCTGACAAGGAGAAATAGTGGATCTGGATAGGTGTTGAAGGGAAGACGTAATAATTTTCTCAAACAACTTAGGTATTGCCGAAAGTTTGGCAATGCTACGGTAGTTAGAAATATCCGATTTGTTACCCCTTTTAAAAAGCGGAATTATAAAAGACTGCTTCGAAATATCAGGGAAGCTTCAAATCTCACTCGATATAAAGAATAACCGAGATAAAGGCTTAGATAGGGAAATCGAACACATTTTAAGGATGTAACTAAGTATATTATCAGGCCCGGGTACGAAGGAAGACGTCATAGATGACAAGCTAGAGATAATACAGTCTTCAGTAATACTAGGAAAAAACATACAATTTAAAGGTGGAATTGTGAAGGGATAAGGTGTGGGATCCGAAACAGTAGTAGAATAAGTCGACTGAAAGAATTTAGCAAACAGATCTGCAATATCTGAATCATTATTAGCAGTCTGGTTATTAAGTCTGAAGGTGGAAGGTTTTTGGAACTAACAAAACTGTAAAATCTTTTGGGGTTCCTATAAAATTCAACCTTACAGCGAACGATATAATTATTGTAGCATTATTGTTGCACAAAATTGAGATTTGGCTACACAATAATTTGCATAGCCAAGTCGCGAACCAGTTTTTTTTAAATCTTTTAAATTATCTCGACTTAATGTTACGGAGATTAGAGAGCCTACGTGTGAACCAGACTGGCGCACTGGAGACGGTAGAGACATTCACATAAGGAACGCATTTATCAATTAGAGAATTGAGAGCAGAGTGGAAAAAATTTACTGCACAATCTATATCACAGCACTCAAATAGAAATGACCAATCAAAAGAGAAAATAAGGCTGTTAAGAAGATTGAAATTTATTTTACGAAAACATCTACGACGAAAATTTGAGATGTTATTCAATGAATTATTAACGGAATTGTAAGAAATAGTAACTTCAATTACTAATTCACTAGAGGCTGTGTTTGTGATACAGCACTAACAGTGGGATCAGAAACAAAAACAAGATCGAGGATTCTTTTAGAAGAGCTAAGAAAAGAATTCAACTGATATAGCGGACATTCAAGTAGGCTATCAAGAAAAACATGTTGAGATGAAGGAATTAAGAAAGATTATCATCAACAAGCCAAGAAACATTAGGCAAGTTAAAATCACCTAAAGCTATAAAAAAATCACAATCTTTAAGACGACTAAAAATAGTGCATGTAGATCATGATATCAGAAGCTGGAGGAGTATATGAAGAAAAGATATATAAGCTAAAGTTAGAACATGTAACTTCGACGCAAATAAACTCAACACCTAAGGGGAGATCAATCGGCACAACACTTGAACACAGATTCGAGTTGACAGCAATGAGTACTCCACCGCCACGTCGACCAACACGATCAAGCCTATAAGAAATAAAGTTATTAGAAAGAATTTCATTATCCAAAACAGAGGAATTAAGCCAAGTTTCAGAGAAAGCTAATATGTCAGCCGAAAAGGTTTGGCTATCACAGAACAGTTTCGAGAGCCTGGTAAGAAGTCGTCTTATATTCTGATAATGAATGCAAAGACTAGACGTTATTAGTTTTTTGAAGCAGAAGATACATTAGGAAGGTGGACAGGCAAAGGACGGGAGCGCTTATTGGGCGCAAACTCGTGTACAACTAGGCCCTCTGGCCAAAAGTTAGGGTCAACCATAGCTGAGAAATACTCATTTGGTACAGTAATTTTAAAAGAGGAGATTTCGCGAGGCCTAGAAAACTTAAACTTTTGAATTAAAACCTTAGCAGGGCATATATTACCAATGTAAGCTGCCACAGACGATTCAGAAGTATCTGGAGCAAGCCTAGAGATAAATAATTGTTTACGATGAGGCACTACAGTTAGTGGAGGCGGAGGAGCATTGCGAACCGCAAGTGATTGAAAGCCAGCATGATCCAATAATTGATCAGAGAGGAATAGATTGAGGTACACCAGGGCTTGTAGTGGGTACTTCAATCTGAAAAGAAGAGCATAAAGAGGGACAAGAAGATGGTGTAGGCGAAAGTAAAATGGGAGAAGATGTAATAGAGAGTGCGGGCGACTGATTATGAGGCAACTCAAGGGTACATTTCTGGGGCAATTCCTTAGAAGGTGGACCAAACTTTTTTTTTTTTTTTTTTTTTAACGTTTAATTTATTTGTTGAATCTACTCTTAAATTAGAGCCTAACAACAAGTTTGAGATATTTTTCTTTATCTAGTACTTATGATATATCCAGGGGATATTGCAGGCGGCCCTAATCATTTATTATTGGGTTGGTCTGTCATTTCTTTTAAGACGAGTTCTATTATTAGTTCGCGTAAGGGAATTGGCAAGAACATTAGGGTGTACATCCAGTTTCGCAGAATACTTTAGTTGTTGACTACCTATTTCATATTTTACGCTAGGTATATTTAGATCATTTTGAATGTTGTCGTTCCGTATGTACCACGGAGCCCCAGTGATTGATCTTAAAATCTTCGACTGCGCCCTTTGTATAATGTCGATATTGCTGGTACTTGCTTTTCCCCATAGTACGGCGCCGTAAGTCCAGATGGGTTTCAGTACGGAGTTGTATAGGAGGACTTTATACTCCAGACGTAGAGGGGACCGAGCATTGATGATCCAATGTAAGCTACTCGCTTTCAGTTTAAGCTGTGACTTTTTTTGCCTCGATGTGCTTGCGCCAAGTTAGTCTTCTGTCTAGGTGGATACCAAGGTAAGTGACATCCGCGGCTTGAGGAATTGGTACGTTGTTTAGCATTATAGCTGGACAGTTTCTTTTGTTAAGCGCAAATGTAACATGTTTGCATTTCTGCTCGTTGACCCGGACACGCCAGGTTGCTAGCCATTCCTCTACCACCTTGAGGTGTTCCTCTAATTTTGCTAATTTTGTATTGGGCATTTGGATCTGCTGAGGATTGCCGTGTCATCGGCAAAAGTGGACGTTGTAGGTCATAAACTCGTTGGTAAGTCTGCAGTGTACAGCAGGTAGAGCAATGGACCGAGTACACTGCCTTGCGGTACACCAGCTTCGATTTCAAAATCAGCCGAGACGGAGCCATTACATCTTACAGCGAATTTTCTATTGTAAAGGTAAGATTCCATGAGTTTGTGGGTGTACTGTGGGAGTTTTTGCCGGATTTTGAACATTAGACCCTCCAGCCAAACTCTGTCGAAAGTCTGGGCAACGTCGAGAAAGACAGCCGTACAGTATTCTTTTAGTTCGAATGCTGTTCGTATTTCGGATGTTATACGATTGACTTGTTCAATTGTCCCATGTTTTTCGCAGAAGCCGAACTGATGTGAAGGGATTGTGTTCTCCGATGCCAGAAATGAGTTTAGACGAATCTGCAGGACCTTTTCAAAAAGCTTCGAAAGACATGGCAGCAAACTAATTGGCCTATAGGATGATGGTTGGGTTTTGTCCTTTCCCACTTTAGGAATCATGATGATAGTAGACCTTTTCCAAGCTCTTGGGAAGTAGCCAATTCTTATTATAGCGTTGAACAGTTTGCAGATGTGTTGTATGGCGATGGTAGGGAGTTCTAGAATCATTTTCGGTGTGATTAGGTCATGGCCGGGGGCTTTGTTCGGCTTTATGTGGTTTTTAATAACTGCAGTGATCTCATCCGATTGGAGTTCCGAGTACTCATTATCCGTTAATGTTCTTGAAGGGGGAAGTACAAATGAGTTTGATGTTGGATTTGGCTGGAAAACCATTTTAAGGTGTGTGGCAAATACGGATGCCCTCTCTTCGTCACTGCGGGCCCATCCACCGGTAGAACCCCTTATTGGTGAAACTGTCTCTGTAGGAGCGCTTAAAGTTGGGTGGGCTTTTCACAGAGGATGTTTAGTGCTGGATGGACTGAGCTTTTCTATGTATTTCCTTTGAGCCCAGATTTCCTCTTGTCTTAACTCCTTGGAGAGGTTGCGGCTGGCATGCCTTAGGCGAAGTTTTGCTGCTGGTGATCGAGTAACCTGCCATTCTCTTCTTAGACGTCGTTTTTCCGTTACTAATTGTTCTATCCGCCGGTTCGTAGGCCTGACAGCAGGCTTAGCGTAAGTAGAGGCATGTGGAGTAGATACTCTTGCTGCAGCTCCCATCATCGACTCAAGTGTAGAGACGCACATGTCAATGTCCTCTGCAGCGTCCAGTTTCGGCGAACAGTCAATGTGGGCACTCATGTACATTTTAAATTTAGGCCAATTTGTTTTGTTGTTTGTAAGTATATATGGGCGATCAAGTACTTGAGGTCTTGTTAACAGTGTGAATAGCACTGGAGAGTGATCGGAGGTTAAATCTAGCAGTGTTTCCGCAGTGATCCGATTACGCGGAATCCTCTTGGTTACTGCGAAATCAATCAAGTCAGGCACTCTGTGGATCTGTGGGCCAATAAGTAGGCCTACCCGGTGAGACGCAATCCATCTTATTGAGGGGGTTGACTATTGTGTTGTACAACTGCTTGCCTTTAGGATTTACCAGGCGAGATCCCCAGTGCGTATGTTTGGCGTTATAGTCCCCTGCTGCAATGAAGCGTTCTCCGAGTGTGTTAAAGAAACCGGTGAATTCCTTTTCAGAGATTGAGAAGCGTGGTGGGCAGTACAGGGCAACCAACGTAGTGTTGCCGCAGCTGGTTTGGACGGTTATAGCAGTTGCTTGTAGGTGCTGTGTTTCGAATCTGTTGAGAAACGAGTGTTTTATACGGTTTTTGATTAGGATACCAGTCCCGCCATGAGCTTTTCCGTCTGGATGGTTTGTTGCGTAGAAGGCATATTTTGGTATTTGAAAATTATTTTTTGATGTTAAATGTGTTTCAGATATCAGCATGACGTCGATTTCACTTGAGTCTAGGAATAGTTGCAGTTCATTTTTGTGCTTGGAGACGCCGTTAGCATTCCAAAGACATAGACTTAGGGAAGCCATTATTTATTCTCGATAAGCTTCTGGATAAGCAGGTTTTTATTCCGCATCAGTACCTGCATACAGTTTTGCATGAACGTCATAAAAGCAGTCATGTTTTGATTAAGTGAGATCAATAGGGCCTCTAAACCACTTGGAGTTTGCTGGCCAAGTTCTGGTGCGCTAGGTTGCGGATTCTGTAGATGGTGGTGTGACGGGGTCTCTTACACACTAGCGAAGGATACACTAGGATTGGTTGTAGCAGGCATGTTAG
Source organism: Drosophila equinoxialis (assembly GCA_018150345.1). NCBI lineage: Eukaryota > Metazoa > Arthropoda > Insecta > Diptera > Drosophilidae > Drosophila > Drosophila equinoxialis. Next base: position 403,725 of record JAECWI010000332.1, on the reverse strand, counting down.
ATGATCTAACAGCCTTGGCGAAGAATACCTCCGGTGTAGTTTTGGAGGCGTTGAAGGTGATTTTTGGTCCAGCTGGGGGTTTACGCCCGTTTAGGTGCGATTTAAGATCCTTGAAGACAGGACATCCCCTGTAGTTGGCTGTGTGGTTCCCTCCACAGTTACTGCATAGTCTTAGTGCGACGTTGTTTCTGTCCTTGGGGCAAATGCCATCTTTATGATGTTCGCCGCAGCCAACACACACTGACCTAAGATTGCAATTGTTAGCGGTGTGGTTGTATTCCTGACAGTTTTTACACTGAGGTGGTTAGTATCTCTTATGGGGCTCCTCTACGGTGGAGCTGAAGGTTGTAGATTGGATGCACTTCATTTGGCTTCGTCCGCTTTGCATCTGGTTGTAGCTCGAATTTAAAGACCGGCTTTATTCCTGTTGATGATGTTGACAACGGACTTAACCGCAAACACTTTTTCGGCCAATGCGTCTGCTATTTCTTGGGGTGGGACCGATGGCTCGATCCCCTTTAACACAACCTGGAGCCCTTTACTGTTTTTAAGTTGGTAGGTATAGAAGTTGATGTTAGCATTACGGAGGTACTTTTCGATGATGCGGAAATTGTCCTCAGTTAGGGTTTGACATTTAATTTCTTTTATGTTACCCCTGTTGAGAGGGGTCAGGACGCTGCAGTTGGCTCCACGGATGTATAAAGGGGGTGGTCTAGCCGATTTAACTTTATCTACAGCGCCGGCTTGATCGTCTTGCTGATCGGCAAGAATTTAAAACGATTCCCGCTTAGAAGTGCTACTCGTTCATTCGGTTTGGTTATTTTTGGCGTATTGCCACTTTTTTTCTTTTGCGGGCTTAGCTTCCGCTTAGTTATTTTAATATATCAATCCATTCCAGTTTGGACAGAAGGCGTTGGGTTTATTGTCGTGGCTAACTCTGGGCGACTTGTCGTTGACGGCATGAGGCAGGTCAATACTTCGGTAGACGTTGCAGTAGTTGCTGTCAACGAGCTGACGGTGCTGGTCGGTGAAATCGGTGACCCAGTTATCGATATTGATGGAGAAGCACACTGCTCTCTCCACGGTAAATTGCTGTTGATTGCTGAGTGGCTTGCACTTTCGGTGTTATTGCTTACGGTAGCATTCAGTGGGGTCGGCGACACCACCGAAAAGTACGCGTTGTTGCGTTGGACCGAGAGACGACGCTCACGTAGTTGTTGTACAAGTAGTTCTTGTAGCTGTTGCTGGTGGGGATCGAGAGAGCTTAAGCCCGAATTGGTGGGCATGGCTTTTCCAGGCTTTCCTGTTGCAACTTAGTATTTATTGCTATTAGAACTAATAGCAATATGATTGTAAATAGGCGTCTCTGCGGTGACTGAGAGCCCTACACAATTTTTGCAAACGCGGTCTTTTTTTTTTTACACTAAATTTTGCGGAGTGCATTAAAAAACACGTTGGCACGCGGCGGCGGTTGAATTGAAAAAAAACTTGAACTGCGACAATAAATATATGCTAGAGTCACACTCATTAGACAGCTGTTTGGCATTTTAAAAACGAAGATCCCTGTACATTCGGCTAAAATCAAACTGCTGGCTGGCACAAGATGGGCAAGTCCAGCGCAATAAGCCAAGCTCAGGCTTAGACACAGACAAACCAGAAAATTTGTCGTAATCACGGCCGTTGAGGCCAGTGAATAAGATTATCGCAAAGCCAACACGATATTGCTCTATACTGATCGTCAAAACGATCAGAATGCTTGCAAGTAGGTAGACAACAAGCCATTGAAAAGCCAAAAGAAACACAAAGCAAAAAAAAAAAAAAAAAATATATAGAAAAATTTAAATAAACTGCACAAAGATAATTATCGATAAAAAATCAATAGTTACACATAAAACAAAGAGACAGCTAGAGTACACAGCACAAGAGAGAGTGCAAGAACAGTTATAAGACGAGCTTTGAGAGGCGGCTTTACAAAAGTGATTACGCGGGAGAGAAGCTGAGCACAAGCACAAAGCAGAGAGAGAACAACAAAACCACTAGCACTGATGGAATGATGGGGGCGATGAGGGGAGCAACTGCAGAAGCAATGACGAGAGAGTACAATAAAAAACTAAAAAAAATACAAAAAAATTTAAATGCACCAAACACTAATCACGAAAAAGAAAAAAAAACTGTTTAATTTGGCGAATTATGCAAATAAAAGACGAGGGTTTCAAGCAAACGACACCAGCGAAAGCGAAAACAAACTAGGCACAATTAAAAATTGAGAGAAAACAATATATATTAATAAAAACTCAGGAGCTAAACAAAAACACGACCGTCATATCAGAGAGCTGAAGCTTATGGACGTCCATCACGTATCTGGTCATGCTTCTTTAACAATAGTTATCTTACCAACGATAATATTAAGAAAAATGTGTAGATGACATCTCTGTACCTATAAAAAAAACCTTCCAAAACGTCGCAATTGGTGGCTCTTTGCAGAATGCGCCAAAGAAATATACAATTCGAAACAAAACCATAAAACAAAAATAAGTCATTACGATTCAAATGACATTGCTTAAAACCAAACAAAACATGCATCCACACTTTGTGGAAAATACTTAAGACTATAACAACGGCGCGGTATCAAGTGACCAACGATAGTATTTTTAAGAACAATGGTCGCCTCCTAGAGTTTAGGAGTTTGTTTATGTAAGATTGAGTCAATTGAGTCCCCAATTGAGTCCTCAAATGTATATAAGTTGAGTGGGTTTACTTAACTAAGTTTATTGATAATATAAATTAAAAGTAAATTGTTTATTGTTGCGAACTCTTGATCGATAGTTTTGTGTTTTTTGCCGACTTGAGGTCAAATTGTTAATGGAATAAAAAACAGTTTGTTCTTATTTTTTTTTCTCCGATATATTTCGACCACTCATCGGTGGTCGTCTGCAGGGCAACTATAAAAACATTTGATTGTGATTAACTTAACATAAATTTAACAAACAAGAAACACCTACTTATTTATTACACGTCCGCACACTGTGACGTGGAAGTACACACTGACTTGTCCCTAATAAATGCTTGTATAAATGCGCGCAGTTGTCGGTACCTTCCTTATAATTAAGTCTTATATTTGTCGGGGTATTTATTATGTGCAGCTTCTCCAAAGTGTAACGTTTGTTGTAATGTTGTTCTTGGTCTACTATGTTTACTTCGTCAAAATTTGGGAAATGTCCACTGGCAGCACAGTGGGCCATAAGTGCCGTTTTTTGCACATTGGAGTGCTGAGGAAGTTTGTAGTTAGATCTATGTTGTGATAGTCTAGTTTTTAGCCTCGATTTGGTTGTCCCTATATAGATCTTATCACAGTTTTCCTCATTGGTGCCCTTGCACCGTATTTTATATACTACGTTACTCTTGTCCATTGTATCATTCGTACTTTTTGTCCTGTTGAAAATACTCCGGAACGTGTTGTTGGGTTTATGTGTTATCTGAATTTGTTCTGTGTCATAGCAATCCGAGTTAGCTAATCTTTGCGACAGTTGTGGTACATATGTGACGGACAGGTTTGTCGAAACCTCTTTATTGGTTTTTCCTTAGTCCTTAATGTGTAGTTTGGAAAGTCATTATCCTTTCAAATTCGTCGTATTTTTTTATCCTTCGTTTCTTCATGAAAAATTGGGTCCCATATGTTAAGCATCCGTTGTATACAACCTCTTGCTGTATTCATTATCATCGACTTCGGATGTTTGGAATTGAAGTTGATGATTCGTCCTGATGCTGTTGGTTTTTTGTACCATTTTAATTTTAGCTCGTTTCCTCGTCTGCGTATTAATGCACGTCACAGTGTGCGGACGTGTAATAAATAGGTAGGTGTTTCTTGATTGTTAAATTAATGTTAAGTTAATCACAATCAAATGTTTTTATAGTTGCCCTGAAGACGACCACCGATGAGTGGTCGAAATATATCGGAGAAGAAAAATAAGAACAAACTGTTTTTTTTATTCAATCAACAATTTGACCTCAAGCCGGCAAAAAACACAAAACTATCAATCAAAAGGTCGCAACAATAAACAATTAACTTGAACGGAAGGCACGCCGAAAGCATATTCCAACATCATGGCTTATGCAGAAATTAAGTCCAACTATATCAAATATAAGACGGTGATTAACAAGTATCAATCAACAACAAAAAAATTAGTTAAACTTAAGTCTAGCATAAAATTTCTCTTAAAATGTAGGAAATCAAAATTAGTCCCAAAATTTATCAGCAATAACTCAAAATACAATAGGATTTTTACAAAAGATACTGTCACACATTCTCACGTTAACAAAATATTAGAAAGACATACTCTTAGTTTTACACAAAGATATTTAGCTTATTAATAAAACATAAACATAACATACTAGCCAGACAAAACAAAGAGAAGGAAACAGCAACAAAAAGTTACAAGAACAGCTGGACGAAAATGATTTTAAAACATTTGTTAAGAGTGAGAACGCGATAGCCGAAAAATTATCAACAACTTTGAAGAGATATTACGAATCCAAACATGAGAGACTACGAAAACAAGGGAACAGCGTTGTCTTGAACAAGAAGAACAACAACACAAGCGATTGGTTTGTAAATAAGACGAATATCGAATTTCCGACCGACGTAAAAGCGTTACTGGCGAAAGGCCCTAAGTTCGCAATCCCAGTGGAGAAGAGAAAATTCCCTCTCTTTAAATATATAGCAGACGGAGAGGAGCTAGTACAGACTCTTAAACACAAAGAAAAACAAGAGGAAGCACGCACAAAATTCTCTTTATTAATCAAAGACCACAAAACATCAAACAAAGAAGACGCAGCTGATCGTGCAATACTTGACACAGTGAAGCAAACAATGAAATTTCTTAGACAGAATGATGACATACTAATTTTACAATTTTTCCAATGGATAAGACTGAGTATGACAAGAAAATGGATGGTATACTTAACGACTTAAATACATATAGAACTTTAAGGAAGGACCCAACCACTAGACTACAGGCCAATAACAACGAATTAGTGGAAAGATAATACAAACATGAACTTATTTCAAGGACCGAACGAAATAAGCTTCTAACAAACACATCAATTCCACCAAGAATATATGGATTACCTAAAATTCATAAAGAAGGTATGCCATTGAGACCAATCTGCTCATCAATTAGTTCTCCATAATACGGACTATGCAAATACATAGTCAACATACTAAAAAAATATAACGGCAGACTCAACATACAATGTAAAGAACGGCTCAAAATTTAAGACAAGGATTAATGACACATACATATGCGACGATGAAAGATTAATATCATTTGACGTAGTCTCACTTTTTCGAAGTATTCCAATAGAATTCAGTGTCAAGTGTTAGAAAAAAGTGGATAAAAATAAAAACGCACACTAACATTCCAAAATTAACATATCATTTGACGTAGTATCCAGGGTTTGATGTTACTACGAAACTCCGTAGTATTTTTTTTTGCTCTCGCTACCGCTCCCGTTTTTGACGAGAGCAGGAGCAGAGTCAAAGGCAAACTACGAAAAATAAATGTTATGCTCTGCTATAGTTTTTGACGTTTTCAAAAGCTATAGCAATAGCAATAGAAAAAAATGAAACGAAATTTCATACGTAGCCGTAGCCGTAGTTCAAAACCTAGAGCGAGATGAGAGCAGATGAAATATTTTTTTTTTGTTTGCTACCGCTCTCATTATAGTCATTTTTGATATTACTATTATGTTCAAATTAATATTTTTTTTTTATTTGAACATTGATTAAACTAATAAGAAAATAGGTAAAATAACCTCTACAATTTATTTCCATTATTTAGATTAACACACAGTAATTATTTATTAAGGACAACATATACACACAACTAAAAGGAATGCCTATGGGCTCACCAGCGTCACCAATAATAGCTGACATAATTATGGAAGAACTCTTAGACAAAATGATGAGAACACTACAGCGACCACCTAGAGTTATGACAAAATATGTAGATGATCTTTTTGCCATAATTAAAGAAGACGATATCCAAAACACACTTGACAACCTAAATTCATTTGACAGAAACATAAAGTTTACAATAGAGTTAGAAAATGACAACAAATTGGCATATCTAGACGCATTAATACACAGACGAGGAAACGAGTTAAATTAAAATGGTACAAAAAACCAACAGCATCAAGACGAATCATCAACTTCAATTCCAAACATCCGAAGTCGATGATAATGAATACAGCAAGAGGTTGTATACAACGGATGCTTAACATATCGGACCCACTCCAAAGTGCAAAAAACGGCACTTATGGCCCACTGTGCTGCCAGTCGACATTCCCCAAATTTTGACAAAGTAAACTTTGAGACCAAGAACAACATTACAACAAACGTTACACTTTGGAGATGCTGCACATAATAAATACCCCGACAAATATAAGACTTAATTATAAGGTAGATACCGACAACTGCGCGCACTTATACAGGCATTTATTAGGTACAAGTCAGTGTGTAGTAGAGCTGGGAATCCATCGATGGTTGCTCCACTCGATATTTTTTCCATTGATGAATATCGATGGTTCCATCGAAAATTTTAACGTGTTATTCAACATATATATTTTTGGTGCAGTTTTTCAATATTAGAAAGTTTCAAATATTCAAAAAGGGGCAACCAAAAGTATCAGAACTCATGACCTTGTCTATAATCATCGATGCGATTTATCAATAATTCAACCAAAAATATATTAAAAAGATTTAAGCTTGTAATTTCTGAAACGTTCTTAAATATAAAAACAAAATTTATAGTTTCAAGTTAAACTTCAAGATAGAAAAAAGGGTGACTTCCCGTCCTAAGCTAAAAAAAAACGAAAACAAAAAACTCTTTAAGCACACAAAACAAAAGGCTCTTTCCAAACTCAATGCTAATAAGACGTTCTTATTGTACTATGCAGTGGATAGCTGCTACTCCTAAATAATACAAAACAAAGCGTGATTTCCAAACTGTGGAAACCCTCCTTTTTGAAGCGTGGGTCAAGAAGCGTTCCAAGGCGTGGGGCCGATCTATTCTCATACGAGAATAGCCTTTTTTACGTTGCTCAGTAAAAACTCTCAAGTTTGGCTCCCTAAAGGTGTTAACATCTGCTCATCGAGCTCTTCCAAACTTTGCGATAAGGCGAAAATAACTAGTGATATAAAAAAACATCGATGCATCGAGCATTGGCGATGTTTATCGAAGTGTTTCGATGGTTTTTTAGATGCCGATGTTTTGAAAAATATCGATTGATTAATTTCACAATATTGCGTATTTTGTCGTCAGTTGCCGTCCAGAAAGTGAATTCATAAAATTTACAGAAAAAACCCTGTTTGCAATGCCAAAGTAAGTAAATTTATTTAAATTGGTCAAACATAATACAGCTGTTCGAAGGCTTAAATATATTTAAATGTTAAGCTAACAGCAAAAAGCATTTATTTTAGAATAACAACAAAGACGAACATTTGCTGGAAGCATTTCAGCAAAATAGACGGAAATAGTGCGAAGTGCAATGTTTGTGGCAAAACCATTAGGACTGCGGGCAACACAACTAACATGAAAGACCACCTACGGAATGTTCACAAAATTAATGACGCAAATGCCAAAGAAAACGCGCATCAAACACCATTGAATAATAGCGTGGCGCCACGGCAAGTATCGGTCTCTGAAAGCTTCCAAATTTAAGGGAATTGGAACAGAAGGCCAAAAAGCAAAAAAAATTAACGAAGCCATTGTCTACATGATTGCAGAAGACGTGCAGCCATTTTCAATTGTAGAAAATCAAGGATTCACTTACTTAATGAATATTGTTGCACCACGTTACGAAATGCCCTCGAGGTATAAAATAACGAAATGGGTCAATGAGAAGTATATTGAAATGAAGGATTTATGGAAAGCACGCCTAAGTGGAAAAACGGTTTGTTTAACGATGGATGTATGGAGCGACCAGATGTCAATGCGCAGTTTTTTAGGCATTACAGAGTGGGAAATAGAAAAGGAGCAAGTAACAGCTATTGTCACAGACAATGGGGCAAATATTATAAAAGCAGCTGAAATATGCAGCCCTGCTTTGCGCACACGCTCAACCTTATTGCTCGATCTGCCATCCAAAGGGAATCGGTCAACGATTGTATTAGTAAAATGAAAGCAATTGTTACTTTTTTTTAACCATAGTGGTGTAGCCAGCGACCAGTTAAGAAAGACAACGGACAAAGTGTTAATACAAGATGTTCCAACAAGATGGAATAGTACTTACTATATGATCGAGCGATTTTTGGAGGTCAAAACACATGTGAATGATGTCCTATTGAGCATAAGAAACGACCAGGCAATGCTCACTGGAAAAGAATTTGAGTTGCTAAACAATATAATTACAATGCTGCGCCCCCTCGAGGAAGCAACCAAAATAATAAGCGGTGACAAATATTGCAAGGCTAGTATGGTCATTCCTATTGTGAACATTTTAAAGGAGAAATTGAAAAAATTAAACGACAACACGCCTGAAACACAAGATATAAAAGAAATTCCTGCTTCTCGAAATTGACAGACGTAGGGGATCATTAGAGCAGGTATATTTTAAATATTGTTAAATTGTTATTTCCTTAAATATAAACATATTTTGTAATGTATTATTTTAGGTATCGATTCTGGCAATGGCCACGTTGCTTGATACAAGATTCAAAAAGATACATTTCAAAGACCCTCCTGCATGTGCCAATGCACTTATGAAGATAAAATCTCTCCTAAAACCGAAGGACAACAATGAAGTCATACTACCCAGTACAATAAACTCGAATTCTTTTTGGGACCACCATTACCAGCTAGCTCAGTCTCACAACCCAAATAGCAATATGGATGTAGAGATGAGCGCATATCTGCGAATGCAGCTATCTCCATTCGATAGTAACCCTCTAACAGTTTGGGAAGGTATTAAAAGTACTTATCCAAATTTATATAAAATAGCGATGCTATTTTTGCCGGTGATGGGATCTTCGGTTCCCTCTGAACGGGTGTTTTCAGCGGCTGCAAATATATTAAGTCATAAACGAAACAGACTTACTCCTGAGCGACTAAGTCGCATTTTATTTTTACAAAGCATTGACAAAAAATACTTTTTTAAAATTATTTGTCTCCTTGAAATGTAAAAGACTGCTATGAAAGCGTAAGTTTTTTGTTATGTTACATACTTATTAAGTTCAAAGTCTGTTGAAATTTAAAAGACTGCTATGAAAGCATAAGTTTTTTGTAATGTTACATACTTATTAAGTTAAAAGTCTGTTGAAATTTAAAAGACTGCTCTGAAAAGCATTCGTTTTTGTTATGTTACATACTTATTAAGTTAAAAGTCTGTTGAAATTTAAAAGACTGCTCTGAAAAGCATAGGTTTTTTTTTTTTTTGTTCTGTTAAATACTTTTATAGTTAAAAATCGGTTTGCTAATATAACGCTATCAAATCACTTGTAAATAAACTTAACAGAAAAAATTGATTTTTAATTAATTGGGGATATTTTAAAACATCGAAAAAACATCGATGTTTCGACCCGATGTATCAACCAACATCGATGGTTGATTTTAAAAACATCGGTGATCATCGACATCGATGTTTTCACTCAAATTTACATCACTAACAATAACAAAATCTTACTATATATTGCAATTTACTTACACAAGTATTGGAACCAAAAAGAAATTCGATATATCGACATCGAAAAATTTCCATCGATTTATCGCACTCCATCGGTTCCATCGATAATATCGATGGAGCCATCGATGGTTTTCCCAGCTCTATCCCAATCGTCCTTTTTAATGGATATATATGACCTCATTGAAAGTTCCATGACTCTTCGAAGAGTTTTATAATGGTGAGCCGTAGAACTATTATTAGTACTAAATTTATATATTCTGTTCTCATGACTGTTAGAATTGCTTTAACTGATCCGTAAATTAAAATACATTTTTTAAATATTGGCTTTGCAACCGCATTTGCACTTTTGTTTGGTATTGGTATAATACCAAGAGTGTAAAATCGAACTCTTCGAAATCTAACCTTCTTCTAGTAAGCTTTAACGATGGGCTGCTTAGAGAAAATAGGTACATATGTTAATGGCTGATGGTCAGTTCTAATTAGGAATTTTTTTTCCGTATATGTATGGTTTGAAATATTGAATCGCCCAATGTATTGCTGTTAATTCCTGCTCTATTGTTGACTTATTGCTTTCGCCTTTTGTAAATGTTTTAGATCGTCTATTCTACATGGTGGGAGTGTATCTGCTACTAGTTGTTTATTAATTTTTTTCTATAATCAACTACCAATCTCCACATTTTTTCATTGCTGCCAGGTAGCGACTCTTTAGGAACCAATAAAATCGGACTATTAAACTCAGACATCAATGAAATGATATCATCACTGATCAATATGTCCACTTGTTTATTGATTTAATTTTTTTTTTTTTTTTTTTTTTTGGCTTTTCGCTATTCTGTAGTTTTTGGTGTAGACTGGTGTTGTGTCTTTGAGTCTTAATTTTTGTTTATAGAACCTTTTTGAGGAAATTTGTTCAGATTCTATTGCGAATACATCATTAAATTCTGAGCATAATTTATATGGAAGGTGTGTTTCATTGAAAGGTTTCTGACCTTGATTTTGGTTTCGCCTATTGTAAATAGAACGTCTTTACTTATTCCACTCAGTTCGGTCCGTTTGCTTATGTCGACTGTATTGTCTTCACTCAATATTTTTTGTTTTATTAATGAGACATCAGTTCATGTGTCTTATAGTAAGTTTAGAGATATGCAGCTATTAAGGTTGCAATTTAAACTATATATTTTCTTTGTTTTATTCTTTACATCAGAGGACTTTCGAAGTTTCGTTGTTTTTTTTTTCTTTTACACTAAAATTTGCGGAGTGCATTAAAAAAACATATGATATGGAATTGAAATTAATTTGTTGCGATTTAAACTATATATTTTCTTTGTTTTATTCTTTACATCAGAAGACTTTCGAAGTTTTCCGAGTTTTCTTCTACATTTGTAAGTCTAACATTATTATTTTGTTGTGTTTTAGTAGGCTTATTAGTTCTTGTGTTATTAATACTATAATTTCTTGAATTATAATTATTACTATAGTTAGTATTACGATTTGGGTTTCTATTTTGAAAATTATTATTATTATACCTAATATTATTTTTCGAGTATCTATTTGTTTAGTTGTTTCTTTTAGTATAGAAGGTGCTTTGATCCTGTTCCATATTTGTAGATGTATTTATAAATTTAGCTACATCATTCATTTCAGTGAAATTGCTTGCTTCCATTACACTGTGCAACACCAAAAATCAAACCGCACCGGACCTTTTTTTTCTGAAAGTACATGTATTGAATAGCAAAACCCTGTTTGGGTTTTTCAAAGTTAGCTCGTTTTTTTTTTAAACCGAGTTGAAATTCTTCATTTTGGGGGTATTTTTTAGTTTGTCATATGAGGTAAATATGACTTATATATCGATTTCTTCTTCATGCATTCGAACTAAATCATCCTTATTTATTGTAGAAATATTGTTAATGGTTAAATAAATTAATTTTATAAATGTTATATAACCCAAAATGACTTTTTCAGCTACAGTTCTAGAAAAAAAATACAATTAAGCCCTTTTTTAGAGTAGTTATGGAAGTATTTTTAATTGATAACTATTTTTTTGTGAGAATAGTATCAAGATGAAATTAACAACAACAAATAAACTTTGAAATGTGCCAAATTAGAAACGAGTTTTTTTCCCTCCACTTCACATCAAACTCGGAATTGTCAAAAATTTCTTGATGGTTGTCGGTAGAAGAGACGCTGTATTTTGCTGTTTACGACAAATCTTTCCAAAGATTAGTGATGCAAAATTAAGAAATGGTAAGTCATTTTTTTATATCTACACAAATACTTTTGACTTATATCAAATGTTTTAGGCGTTTTGAATGGACCTGATATTCGGAGATTGGTAAAGTCTGAAGATTTCAACAAAGTTTTAGCTGGCGACGAGTTTATGCGTGGACATCGTTAAAGGAGACCATCGTTGGGCTTTTAGGCAAAAATCGTTCGCCTAATTGTGACGAGTCCGTGAAAAGAATGCTTAATTCATTTTCGAATATTGGAGTCCACATGTCGCTGAAAATTCACTTTCTTCACCACCATTTGGACCAATTTAGTCGGCAGCTATCGACTGAATCAGATGAACAGGGAGAGCGGTACCATCAAATTGCCTTGCCATTTGAATTAAGGTATCAGGGAAAACGAGCTCCAGATGCTATACTGGCCGAAATATGTTGGTGGACTAAGCAAATATTTCAATTCGAAGAAGATGAAAGTCAAAATGAAGAAGTGAAGGAAGATGAACGCGACGGAATGGAGTTCTCCACTGAGCACATTTCAAAGTTTATTTGTTGTTGTTAATTTCATCTTGATACTATTCTCACAAAAAAATAGTTATCAATTAAAAAATACTTCCATAACTACTCTAAAAAAGGGCTTAATTGTATTTTTTTCTAGAACTGTAGCTGAAAAAGTCATTTTGGGTTATATAACATTTATAAAATTTTTTTATTTAACCATTAACAATATTTCTACAATAAATAAGGACGATTTAGGTCGAATGCATGAAGAAGAAATCGATATATAAGTCATATTTACCTCATATGACAAACTAAAAAATACCCCCCAAAATGAAGAATTTCAACTCGCTATAAAAAAAAAAAAACGAGCTAACTTTGAAAAACCCAAACAGGGTTTTGCTATTCAATACATGTACTTTCAGAAAAAAAGGTCCGGTGCGGTTTGATTTTAATACCCTTCATTTTGTTGCATAGTGTTATTGTTCTGACCTTTTATTCTCGCAGTTCTTTATAATTGATTTTTCTGCTGTTTGGGTTGCAGTTCTTTGCTGCTTCAGGGCTTATGTTGTCTGTTATGAACCTGCGTTTTAATAATTTAGTAAGATTTTATATTTTTGACATAAATAAAGTTGCTTTCTTGACATTTTGTTTTAAATTCTTTAATTTCGCCTCTACTACTTGTACTGTTTCACCGTTTATTTGTTTTTTTAATGTTTGAATTATACCTATTATTGTGTTTTCATTTGTTACTAGTAGTCTAACCCCCTTTTAGTTTTGTTTTTATGACCTTAATAGTGTAAGATCCCAATTATTTACAAGTCTTTTAAATACTCACGCATATATCGAAACCGGTATTGTAATATCGATTGTTAGTAATAAGTATCGATTGTTAGTAATAAGTATCGATTGTTAGTAATAAGTATCGATTGTTAGTAATAAGTATCGATTGTTAGTAATAAGTATCGATTGTTAGTATTTAAGTCTCGATTGTTAGGATTTAAGTATCGTTTGTTAGTATTAAGTCGCCTATAGAAAATATCGGTATCGGCCTGGTGCCGCACTGAAAGTTTTCTCTCTTCTTCCGGTGACGCTTGAACGAGCTAGACGCACCAACTGCCGAAAACTGCCGAAAACTTAGAAATTAAATCTGAAGACTCTAAACTAATCCTTATCATTTTAACTCAATAAATAGGTGTTTACAATAGATATTTCTTCGTGTTCCGCCATTATTTAATAAATTCCTATGAATCTATGAAACTTTAAAGTGTTTCTACTCCAACATCATACTCTTGAATCAGCTTGGAGCTGTATTAAGAAATTCAATCTTTGCTTGCACCATTTTTGGTTTTGTCTTCTGGGTTATTTTCTACACCTGGCTCTTCGGTGTCTTTTGCTACTAGAAGTTCAAAAGTTGCTTCTATATTCGAGTCTACCGGTATTGTGAATTTTATATTATGTTCAGTTGCTATACTTATTAGTCGTTTATTTAAAATGGATATAGCTGGGTCTTTTTTTTTTGGTATTGTATTTTTGCGAGGAATCGATTGACAAATGATCTTTACAAAGCTTTTAACTTAACATAATGTACTACCCCAAACAGTTTTACTAACAGTGAAATTTTTAATCTTATTTACACAAATTAATATTTTTAGTGGTTATATGTTTTATTTAGGTTTAATTATATAAATCAGTCAGAAAATCAGCGTTTCATTGTAAGATATTGCCTTCTCTTTAGCCTGTGGATGGTTCTTTGGCTCGCAAGGGATCTAGCCGATTATCATGTGTCTGCAGCCTGTCACTGTACCTACTGGTGTAACTGTTTCAACGTTAAGATCATGGTGTAGTGAGGCTCCTCGGATAAACCATGGGCACCCAGTCATCTGCTGCAGAGCTTTCTTTTGAAAAATTAGTACCTTTTTTCTATTGGAATCTGCAGCCATCCCCCAGACTTGGACTCCATATCTCCAAGTAGGAGCTATTATGGCATAAAATAGTTCCCCTTTGGCAATTTGCTTTTGCCATTTATCAGCTAGTTTAGTTTGGAGCATTTGATTCTGATGATTCAATGTGGTCTTTAAAGGTAAGGCGCTTGTCTAATACTACTCCCAGGTATTTCGCCTTTACTTCTGTTTGTAGCACCTTGCCGTTAAGCCAAACACGAGGAGGATGCTTTCTTCTCAATGTGAAGCATATATATGTATAAGCATTTGGCCTCGTTTATCATTATATTCCATCTCCTCAAGCAGATGGAGATATTCTTGCACTCCATCAGCAGCAGAATATTCACAGGATGATGAATAAAATATACGATGTCTGTATGTGTCTGCATACGAGGAGTCCTATTAAGAACTCCTATTTCTTCCTCCGGCCTGGGTATATCAGAAGTATACATTGTGTATAGTAAAGGGCCGAGAACACTTCCTTGAGGTACACCGGCAGCCACATCATGGACACTAAGACTACAGATCTTATTTTAACTTGAAATTTTCTGTGTTCAAAGTGGGAGCGAAGAATGAGGTAGAAAGAAGCAGGCAGCTCTCTCTTCAGTTTTGCAAGAAGGCCAACATGCCAGACTCTATCGAATGCATGCTTTACATCTAAGAAGACTCCATTGCAATACTTTTTATCACCATTACTTTTTTCCATACTTTTGAGATACAAGGTAGCAAAGAAATTGGGCGGTTTGATTCTGGATCATCTTCCTGCTTTCCTGGCTTGAATTCAGTAGTAAACGCACCTCCATTGCATAGCTGCTCGAATGGAGAAGTGGAACGATTCCACAGTACATTGCTAGAGAAAATTGCGGGCAAATGCATGACAATTGATAAGCAACTTAATGATACGACCCAGATTATAGTAAGAGCAGCAATAGAATATAATAAAACAATTCATTTGGTTACAGAAGAAAAGTCAATTGACGTTATCCATGCACAACACACTGATTTGCGGGAAAATATTATAGACAGAATAAACAAAGCCCAGCAAGATCAACTCAACAGATGCAACCCAGATAGTCAAAAAAAAAAGGATATTTGACGTAGGTCACAAGATATTCATTAAGAACAATAAAAGATTTGGAAACAAATTATGTGTTCTGAGGGACGCGTACAAGCAGAACTTCTGTACTTATTGTGGTCCAAAAGGACAATTTTAAGTAATTTTGACCAAGTTCTTTATTTGTAGTTTTAGTTACTATAGTGTTTGTTTACATTTCCCATAGGTTAGTCACGATAATACTGTCAGTCCTAGCCGCAACAGGGGCACGCATTACCGACTACTCCAATGCGATTTCACGAAAATCATAGACGATACTATAAAACTGGATAAGTTATTTCCTTTGACGAACATGTGAAAATTTATAGAAGAAGACATAAAACATGTTAAAAATCTTTTGTTGTGGCAGAAACGCCTGATGCGGCAGATTTGGAAAGGATTAAAATAACAGAAGCACAGCTAATTCAATCTAACAGACAAATAATAATTAACACAGAAACTCAAAGGCAAATTTATTTACTTACAAATACTGTTAATAAAATAATACAGTCCAGAAGTGGTAAAATTACCGATATCCCACACTTATACGAAACTTTACTAGCAAGAAATAGAATGCTAATTACAGAAATTCAAGACCTTAAGCTTACTGTCACAATTGCCAAATCTAATATAATAAACCCAGCCATTTTTGATCAAGAAGATTTAAAATCTATTTTTACCGAACAGTTCACAACAGTCTCCATAGTTAATTTAATGGCTGTGTCCAACATTAAAATATTTCAGTCTGATAGGACCATACATATAATTATAGATTACCCTAGAATTAAACTTTTATGAAAGGTCATTATTTTCCCTGTGATACATGGCGACACCATACTACAGATACACGACAACATCGTGGCAGAATGCGACGACGGAGTGAAGGCGGTCACAGAATGCGTTACCAACAATCAACAATCACGTAACATTTTGCAAACTGGCTAAGCATGACACATGCGGTCGCGGACTACATTCAGGGTAATCAGCTGTATGTCGCACGCAGCCCAGTCAACTGGAGCCCATTACAAGGGTTGACGAGGAGATAATTATTGTCAACAAACTTGCGAGTATCAGCGTAGATGGCCCTACGGTACACGCCAACGGAACCCATCTTATAACGTTTGAGAAAAGCGCTACAACAAAAGGGACCATGTACTTAACCACAACAAGATCATAAGCAAGGTTCCTGGCATTGGGGCTTCCGCTTTGCTGCATATAACGGGACACGATCATGTGTTGAGTCTACCTTCGCTACAGTAATGTATGAACTAAACCCAAACGCCATCCGGCAGCTGAATGATGATTTGACATCCAACAGACCCCCCAAGCTGGTCATTGCAGGTACCAGAGAAAGTCAGCTGCTAAATTGCAAAGAATCGTCAAAGAGTCAGGCATCACCGATGACGGCAATGAACTTAGAATGGGATAAGTTAACAAACAATCCAGCGAAATGCCCCCACACTAAGTCTTAGAGCAATCTGTGCAGCTGCAACCTCGATGTGACGAATTCCATATAAACATAAATACGCTGACACAGCGTCTGACCAAGAGCCCATAGCATGACCATACGTTGAGTTACGATACGGTTTAGTTCTCTTTTATTTCGTTCAACATATTCAGTTTTCTATAACCATTTAAACAATAAAGACACATACACATGTAACTCCGACACTTGGCCGTAACACAAATAATAATCTCCAATATATTGCTAATCCACAAGACAGTGATTCAGATACTTAATCGTATCTCATACTTATCAACCTAATCATGTCAACAGGAACCAGTAGGCGGACCCAACATCATAATTTGTACACGCTTACAAATGTAATTCATGAGCCGTTGCGTTAGTATGTGTTTTTGTTTTGTTTGTTTCGAGCAATGTCGTCATAAGCTGATGGCAGCGCTGTCGGCAGCGTTGGAGCAGAACCGATATACATACATATATGTATATTTACAACAGACATCTGCATGGCTCCATTCACTCAATAAGCAAAATTGAGTACATTCGAATGGAATAGAATTCAGTGAGTGAGAAGCACACAATGAATGAATGTGTATAGCGTAGTGGTATATTTTGGCACTCATGCATAGCGAATTGAGTAAGAATGAGACATGCATTGTATTTCGTGTATTTATTTTTATTAACAACAACCGATTTGACATTCGAAGCCTATCCTATCATTTTCGCTTGTGCCCACTCGTACTCATTACAAATCACTCACTCATTCATACTCATTCCGCTTTGTACTCATATTCACTCAACTCAATTTAGCTGTTGTACATTCGAATGTCATCGCAACTCATGCAGTTGTCTGATTCATGATGAAATAACATAAGGTGGTCCCGTCGGCAAGAGACATACACTTAACGTATGCTTGCAATAAGTGCGAGTGAAAGGAATAGAATACTGAGTGTTGTATTGAGTGTGAGTGAGACGGTGATGTGACTACACTGCCGCGCAGTGAAGTTACATAAGTGTATACTTCGGTAAGCTTCGGCTTCCGACGATACCACCTTATGTTATTTCATCATGGTCTAATTGACAATAATGAAATAGCCATCGAAGGCCATAGCAGCTAGTTCATAAACTATATACATATGTATGTATGTATATTAGACATAAGATTTCATAATGTATTTAATTGTAATCAATAAAAAAAAAAATTGCCTTCTAGTATTCTGATCTTTTTAAAATTTTGCGACAATAATTTGTCTTCTATTAATCTGATCTTATTAAAATTTTGGGATTTAATGTTTTGCACAATCTTTAACAACTCCTTCACTGATTTTTCGTACTGCGCCTAATTGTTCGATCCGGATGAGTTTCATACTTGATCTCACCCAGGTTACAAATAGTTTAAATGCCAGTTTCATCCTAATAGCTTTTAAATTGGCAGAGTAAAGCCAATTCTCACCGACGGACAGGGCTATGTGTACTCAGTTTCTTAGGCTGAACGAGAATATCTGTATGTATGCACATACATGTGTACATGTTCATATTTACTTCATGGGGGCGGAAACGTCTCCTCTGCGTAACAAGCAATTTTATAATACCCTTTGCAAGAGTATAAAAATATAAATATGTATGTATGTAACTATTATTTGAGGTCCCTGATTTAAATACGACAAAAATAATCATTTTCTGTTTAACGTGAAAGACTAAAATTGAAACTGCGACTGATTTTGAAAGATGTGAATCATTGGTCAATGCCATATTTTTTATTAAATAAAATAAATTTTCGAGTTTTTCCGTCCAAATGTAATTATGCCTGTGAACAAAAGTATTTTTGAACTTTCATTTTGTCAGTTATCTAGAATAATGAATAATTTACGAGTTAAGTTAAAATTTCAATCATTACAATTGTAATTAAACTACTAATATTTATCCGATAGTCAGTAGAATTATCATTTTTTTTTTGGGATGTGGCTGGCTATATTTGTATGTATATTTAAGCCATTAGATGCACTTTTTTTTCTTATAAATATTAATTTTATTGGTTTAAAAAGCTGATGCATAATTATATCATTCGTAAAGATGAATAATCGCAAAAACATTTTAGTTGAAAACTTGATTAGAACCGATGATTTGCAATTGGTGAACGAGATCTAAAGCGGCTCCCTCCTTGTCCACTGCGGCCATAGCTAGAACTGGAACTATTGCCATGGCGGCTGGCGTCCCTTCCTCCACCGTAAATTTCGCGACGACTAAAGCCACTACCACCACCGTCTCTTCCACTGTAGCCTCCGCCAGACCGACTGGATATGTAACTACGCTCACCATGGCGACCATTTGAAGCACTTGATCCTCGCTGTTGTCTAAATCCATTGTTGCTATTGCTTATACTGTGTCTGGCAAAATCACGTCTTCCACGGTCACTAGGTCCACCACGGCGTCCTTGCCGCGGTCGGCCTTTTTGATATTTCGACACGCAACTGAGAACCCAAAAGTTCTGAACCATTTAAAATATCGCAAGCTTTTTCGGCATCATCCCGATGCTCAAATTCAACAAACGCAAAGCCAGGCGGATTAAATGCAATCCATACAGAATTTAGTTTTCCATACTTTGTGAATTCACCTTCAAGATCATCTTTTTTTACTTTGTCAGTTAAATTTCCAACATATACTCTCGTACCACGCTGATCACTCATATTTAATAATCTGCGGTAAAAGTTTATATTAATCAATAAATTTGAACGGGACTGCTTGTGTGTACCCCAAATTGTTTGTCAGTGTGACAGTATTTCAGTAGGAAAGAAAACAATTTCTATGCAATTGTTTTGTAACAGTGATATGATACAGAAGTCCTAATACTCGATTCCCACTGTTGACCATTCACTATGCCATGGGTGCACATAGATGACATTTTACCGGAAAATATGCATAAAAAGTTCAATCGAACAGCCTGAGATAGGAACTTATGAATGGTGAAATTGGTAGTAAAATTTCATCTAAGCGAAACCTTATGCACGATCCTCCCAAGAATTGTCGATTTAGATGATGAATAGCTGTTAGAATAAAAGAGCGGGATATGCAAAAATCAGTATGTATGTATATTCGTGTTATATAGATTTTATGTGCTTAAAATTTTAGCACTCTCTGATTATCTCTAGGATTTTTTTGCGCATGGTCACTAATATGTAAATTATACTGGCAAATAATAATTCTTATGGCAATTGCGTCAAAAGTAACAAAATTACTGCTAAAAGTCATATGGTATCGAATTCGTCAGAACATATTAAGTATGTCAATAATCAAAATACCTATTTATTTATTTATTTATTTTATTTTACGTCAACTAAGTCAGCAGTCGACGAAAAAGCTTAAGCTAAAATACAGATAAAAATTAATTCATGAAGGTAGCTTAGCTTTATGCACAACATCCCCGACCCGGTGGAGGTGTTTTATTTGCAACAAGGTGCCAGCTATGCCCCGATTCACAGCCAATGTGGTCAGGGATGAGTTGCAGCCGATCCAATATCCAGTCCAGAATACTTTCAGTGGTTACGCTGTAGATAATTAAAAAGTATAGCGCGAAGAGAAGTGACAGATAGATGAGGAGAAATAAGGTGAGAAAGGTTGTTAAAAGATTGGCAAAGAACACGAAGAGGTTCGTGAAGAGAGTAGTTAGTCAGACATCTATTAAGGTGAAGAGGAAAAAAAGTTTCTGGTCCGACGTGAGGGAACACAAAAATATAGCGTATCTAGTAAATTGGTAGAACTGACTTCGCCGTTGACTACTTTATGTAGAAAGAGAATCCCAAATACGAGCCTACGGTTGTAAAGTGAAGGAAGATTAATAAGAAGAAGTCTGTCAGAATAAGAAGGTAGGCGAAGATTCGGGTCCCAATTAAGACCGCGTAACGCAAACTTAAGGAATTGCTTCTGTACCGATTCAATACTACGCTGGTGAACATCATATTGAGGGTTCCACACTGGTGAGCAATATTCTAGAGTAGGGCGAACTAACGAAGTGTATAAAACCTTTGTCACATATGGATCATCAAATTCCTTGGCCCAACGTTTAATGAAGCCAAGAAGACTGCATGCTCTATTAACAATTGAAGATATATGAATATTAAAAGAAAGCTTTGGGTCAAACATAACGCCTAAGTCTTTAAATGATGGTACACAATCTAACAGAACAGACTTAATAGAGTAATGAGCTAGAACGGCGACAAACGACTGAAAGTCATAAAAGAGCATTTAGAGGCATTAAGGTGTAATTTATTAACGTGACACCAAACACAAAACGCATCGATATCTGATTGCAAGTACTGTTGGAAAGAAGGATCATTATATGAATAACAAATCTTGACGTCATCCGCAAACATGAGCACGCGAGAATGAGCCAAGGCCAAAGGCAAATCGTTTATAAACAAGGTAAATAACAGTGGGCCCAGATGACTGCCTTGGGGGACACCTGACGTAACTCGAACAGTTTTAGATATCGAGGAACGAAAAGACACCTTTTGGGTTCTGCCAATAAGATACGACTTTAACCAAGCCAATAGTTTCGGGGAAAAACCCATGATGTTAAGTTTCATGAGAAGCATAGAATGATCAACCGTATCGAAAGCCTTACTAAAGTCAGTATAAATAACATCAGTTTGACACTTTTTACGGAAGCCATGGTGTACAAGGGTAGTCAATTCTAAAAGGTTGGTAAGCGACGAACGACCTTTCATGAAGCCATGCTGACAAGGAGAAATAGTGGATCTGGATAGGTGTTGAAGGGAAGACGTAATAATTTTCTCAAACAGCTTAGGTATTGCCGAAAGTTTGGCAATGCCACGGTAGTTAGAAATATCCGATTTGTTACCCTTTTTAAAAAGCGGAATAATAAAAGACTCCTTCCAAATATCAGGGAAGCGACAAGTCTCACTCGATATAAAAAATAACCGAGATAAAGGCTTAGATAGGGAAATCGAACACATTTTAAGGATGCAACTAGGTATATTATCAGGCCCGGGTACGAAGGAAGACGTCATAGATGACAAGCTAGAGATAATACAGTCTTCAGTAATATTAGGAAAAAACATACAATTTAAATGTGGAATTGTGAAGGGATAAGGTGTGGGATCCGAAGCAGTAGAAGAATAAGTCGACTGAAAGAATTTAGCAAACAGATCTGCAATATCTGAATCACTATTAGCAGTCTGGTCATTAAGTCTGAAGGTGGAAGGTAGTAAATTAGAACGTCTTTTGGAATTAACAAAGTTATAAAATCTTTTAGGGTTCTTATAAAATTCAACCTTACAGCGAACGATATAATTATTGTAGCATTGAGTATTTAAAAGGCAAAATTGAGATTTGGCTACACAATAATTTGCATAGTCACGTCGCGAACCAGTTTTTTTAAATCTTTTTAAAATATCTCGATTTAATGTTACGGAGATTAGAGAGCCTACGTGTGAACCAGACTGGCGCACTGGAGACGGTAGAGACATTCACATAAGGAACGCATTTATCAATTAGAGAATTAAGAGCAGAGTAGAAAAATTTACTGCACAATCTATATCACAGCACTCAAATAGAAATGACCAATCAAAAGAGAAAATAAGGCTGTTAAGAAGATTGAAATTTGTTTTACGAAAACATCTACGACGAGAATTTGAGATGTTATTGAATGAATTATTAACGGAATTGTAAGAAATAGTAATTTCAATGGTAGGGTGATAAGTATCTTCGGGCTTCACTAGGGGCTGTGTTTGTGATACAGCACTAACAGTGGGATCAGAGACAAAAACAAGATCGAGGATTCTTTTAGAAGAGTTAAGAAAAGAATTCAACTGATATAGCGGACATTCAAGTAGGCTATCAAGAAAAACATGTTGAGATGAGGGAATTAAGAAAGATAGATTATCATCAGCAAGCCAAGAAACATTAGGCAAGTTAAAATCACCTAAAGCTATAAAAAAATCACGATCTTTAAGACGACTAAAAATAGTTCGCAAAGCATCAGCATGGTGCATGTAGATCATGATATCAGAAGTTGGAGGAATATATGAACAAGAGATATATAAGCTAAAGTTAGAACATGTAACTTCGACGCAAATAAACTCAACACCTAAGGGAGATCAATCGGCACAACACTTGAACACAGATTCGAGTTGACAGCAATGAGTACTCCACCGCCACGTCGACCAACACGATCAAGCCTATAAGAAATAAAGTTATTAGAAAGAATTTCATTATCCAAAACAGAGGAATTAAGCCAAGTTTCAGAGAAAGCTAATATGTCAGCCGAAAAGGTAAAGCTATCGCAGAATAATTTAGAGAGCTTGGTAAGAAGTCCTCTTACATTTTGATAGTGAATGCAAAGACTAGACGTTATTAGTTTTTTGAAGCAGAAGATGCATTAGGAAGGTGGACAGGCAAAGGGCGGGAGCGCTTATTGGGCGCAAATTCGTGTACAACTAGGCCCTCTGGCCAAAAGTTAGGGTCAACCATAGCTGAGAAATACTCATTTGGTACAGTAATTTTAAAAGAGGAGATTTCGCGAGGCCTAGAAAACTTAAACTTTTGAATTAAAACCTTAGCAGGGCATATATTACCAATGTAAGCTGCCACAGACGATTCAGAAGTATCTGGAGCAAGCCTAGAGATAAATAATTGTTTACGATGGGGCACTACAGTTAGTGGAGGCGGAGGAGCATTGGGATCCGCAAGTGATTGAAAGCCAGCATGATCAGAGTTCCCGTGAGGGATAGATTGAGGTACACCAGGGCTTGTAGTGGGTACATCAATCTGAAAAGAAGAGCATAAAGAGGGACAAGAAGATGGTGTAGGCGAAAGTAAAATGGGAGAAGATGTAATAGAAAGTGCGGGCGACTGCTTATGAGGCAACTCAAGGGTACATTTCTTGGGCAATTCCTTAGAAGGTGAACCAAACTTGAATTGCGACAATAAGTGTATGCTAGAGTCACACTCATTAGACAGCTGTTTGGCCATTTTATTAAGAGAAAGAAACTTTAAACGAAGATCCCTATACATTCGGCTAAAATCAAGCTGCTGGCTGGCACAAGATGGGCAAGTCCAGCGCATTAAGCCAAGCTCAGGCTTAGACACAGACAAACCAGAAAATTTGTCGTAATCACGGCCGTTGAGGCCAGCACATTTTAAGTGAATAAGATTATCGCAAAGCCAACACGATATTGCTCTATACTGATCGTCAAAACGATCAGAATGCTTGCAATTGGGTAGACAACAAGCCATTGAAAAGCCAAAATAAACAAGGCAAAAAAAAAAAAAAAAAAATATATAGAAAAATTTAAATAAACAGCACAAAGATAATTATCGATAAAAAATCAATAATTACAAATAAAACAAAGAGACAGCTGGAGTACACAGCACAAGAGAGAGTGCAAGAACAGTTATAAGACGAGCTTTGAGAGGCGGCTTTATAAAAGAGATTACGCGGGAGGGAAGCTGAGCACAAGCACAAAGCAGAGGGAACAACAAAACCACTAGCACAGATGGTATGATGGGGGCGATGAGGGGAGCAACTGCAGAAGCAATGACGAGAGAGAACAATAAGAAAAAATAAAAAACAATTTAAATGCACCAAACACTAATCACGAAAAAGAAAAAAACAAAACTGTTTAATTTGGCGAATTATGCAAATAAAACACAAGGGTTTCAAGCAAACGACACCAGCGAAAAACGAAAACAAACTAGGCACAATTAAAAATTGAGAGAAAACCATATATATTAATAAAACTCAGGAGCTAAGCAAAAACACGACCGTCACGTCAGAAAGCAAAAAAGATCCTAATCGAAAACAAAAACGCAGGAAAAAATTGATAATAAATTTGTGTTTACAGATTTAGCGTTTGGCGGCCTACAGAGTCATATAAAATAAAAAGGTTTTGATGACCTTTGACTCTGCAAGTTCTTTTGATTAGTAAATTTTTTATCTAAATCGACACTTATAGTCTTGGGTGCTTTCCTTGTAAGCCGCATAGTTGATATAGTGGTAAGATAAGAAGGTCATTACTAAATTGCTTGCTTTTTAACAAGTGTAATAGGGTTAGTAAATTATAACACTTTTGCCTGATATTTATCAATGGTGAGTAATCACATTTTCGCTTAAGGGGTTATATATGTTGCGCTCGATAAAAAAATTTATTTTTTTCTTTCTTTTATCTTAAAGTACAGTTTCTGAAGAATGTTATACCAATAGCGAATAGACATCCAACCAATAGAATCAAGGTTATAGCGCATTCAATCAGGTTCCATCACGCGCGCGTAGCGTGTCAATCAAATTTCAACGCGATTATGTCGAAATCATGTTTTTCAAAAAGTATCGTTGCGGTGACCACGATAATAATTGGGGTAGTGTGGACGAAGAATTGCTGCCTTTGGTTTTTTATATTAATGTTATGAATTTTTTAATACAGTTTATAAGACAAAAAAAAATGCACTTTTTGGAAAAATCGCTCCCGTATGCCAAAATAATTTTATTTGATCGTTCAAGTACGTTAGAATACACTATACTAATAAAATTATTGTGTTTTTGCTTTTCGCTGAGCTGCTGAAATGTGGTCACGGGAAGCCTCGGAGAGAAAAAGTGTTTTTCGGAAATTATTGTAACTTTTAAATTTATGAACATTTTTTCATTTTGTCAAGCTGTTTTTGAAGATCAGACATTGCACTACGCAGAACGTGTTTTTCTTTAATAGAAATATGACTTCATGGTTTTGCAAAAATCCAAACTTTTACCCATTTTCCCGCACCACAACATATATGTATAACCCCTTAATAAACACAAATATAAGACTCTACCTGCAAGTCGATGCATGAAATGGCGCCTTACGAATTACTAACTATTTGATAGGCTTTTTTACTAACAATGTGGTTGGAGATTTTTTTAAATTTTCTTTTTTTATAAAAACAATAAAATGTATATCTGAACTGTAAGTCAACCACATACTCTAAAAAAAATTTGTTCACACGTTCTGGCTCACTGTGCAAGACACAGTTAAGATAATTTTTTTTCTTTTCTTTTCATACTCTAAAAAAAAATTTGTTCACACGTTCTGGCTCACTGTGCAAGACACAGTTAAGATAAATTTTTTTCTCTATTTTCAAAAAGATATCAAATAAGCTAACTTCGGCAATGCCGAAGTTTATATACCCTTGGCAATAATATTTTTACATTTTGAAGTTTCTTTTCCTTTAATTTTAATTTTAAATACACAAAAATAATTTTATTTTTTTTTTTTTTTTTTTTTTTTTTTTTTTTTTTTTTTTTTCTTTCTTTATTAAAAAAAACAACTTTTAAACACTTTTGTTTTGTGGGTGTGTTCTTGCATTTGTGATACGTTAAAGAAAGACGCTTGAAAACCGATTTGTATTGACTGTAACTTGTGTTCTATTTATCCGATCAGATCAGATCCGGTCAGACCAGCATGAGAAGCTGAGTCGATATGGCCATGTCCGTCTGTCTATTTGATCGTCGATGCGTATGCGTTTTACTCAGCCATTTTAAGAGCTATCGGGATGTAATTTACCCCATGAAATTTACCAATATGACAAAATTGAATATATAATCTCAGATCCCAATATTTGAATCTGATCGGATAAATAGAACACGAGATACATCGCTGCTTGCTGCCTACTACGTCATCATCAAAGCAACTGGGCACATGCATACACACACAGACGCAGCGCTTCATGAACTGTATGTGTATGTGGAATGAATAGGGAATGTTGCAAGAAGAAAAAATTGTAGTAAAAAGAGTAATAATTTGTGTTTTGTTTGTGTATTGAGTTGCAGGGAAAGAATTTTCAAAATGTAAAAATATTATTGCCAAGGACTTCAAGGGTATATAAACTTAGGCATAGCCAAAGTTAGCTTCTTTGATATTTTTAATAATGAATTGAATCCATAAAACCTAAAGAAATTTTTTTTTAATTATTCAAAACAGGTGAAATTTCTTAGTAAGATTGGTTCTCAAGAATCCAAAATAGATCACCCAACAGCTATTGTCGTAAATAGCGTAAAAATTATAGATCATACGGAAAACTTAGAAGACATAGGAATACTATTGTACGCCATTCTAATTCTTGTAGCCATACATTGCATTGTATGCAATGCATAACAAATTAATCAAAAAGAAATATCAAAGTAGAGCAGACGGCCTGAACGCAGTGTAAAAATGGGTCGAATAGAATTGAAATATTTGAAAAAATATGTTAAAATTTTAAATTTCCTCATTATCAGAGCAGAAACCTTTTCAAAATATAAAGATATCAAATATTGGATTGTACACAAAAGAAAGTTTGAAGCAAGAATAGTTAAACTAATAGAAAGGTCAATAGTAGAAGCATATATCCGACTAAAGCGAAAAAATATAATTCTACCAAACTATTTGACCAACCCATATAGACAATTGATATCTCTGAGAATTAGGACACGAAAAAAAGTTTTTTTTTATTAACAATCTATGATTACTTGGGATGAAATAATATAAATAGTTAGAATATACGCACAAGAATTAAATGAATCTTGTAAATGCCTTTCCCAAAATAGAGAAACATCCCAAGATACAGTAACCAAATAAAACAAAAATGATTCATGAAAAAAAATGTTAAAACAAAAACCAAGCAAGCAAACACTAAAAAGGTAAGTAGGAAAGCGAGGGTGGCATCGGATTGAAAAGAAAACTTGTTTTCTTTCTCCTCCCACTCTGTTTAAACCAACAATCTAAAGACAAAAAGAACTCAATTGAACGTTTGCTTTAAACAAGAAAAATAAAACACCACACAACACATTATTATAAAGAAGAAGTAACAATACAAGTCGACAAACTCATTAAAAACAAAATAGTTGAACCCTCAGTGTTTGAGTATAATAGTCTGTTACTACTGGTGCCGAAAAAGGCTTACCACGATCAGAAAAGAAACGATGGCGATCAACGGACTATCGTGAAATAAACAACTTAAAATTGTCTGGTAAATTCCTATTACCAAGAATAGACGATATTCTCGATCAACTAGGCAGAGCCAAGTATTTTTCATGTCTAGATTTAATGTCCGGTTTCCACCAAATAGAATTAGAAGATAAATCGCGAAGCATTTCGACATTTTCCACTAGCAATGGATCTTATCAGTTTACCAGACTACCATATAGTCTGAAAATAGCACCAAATTCCTTCATAGAATGATGACAATTGCTTTCTTTGGATTAAACCCGTCATAAGCATTCCTTTACATGGATGACTTAATAATCATCGGTTGTTCTGAGAAACACATGCTCAAAAACCTAAAGGATATTTTTTCCCACATGCAGAAAACACAACCTCAAACTGCATCCAGAAAAGTGTTCATTCTTCATGCACGTAGTGACATTCTTGGGTCACAAATGTACTGACAAACGAGTATTGCCAGATGACACCAAATACAACGTTATTTAAAAATATCCAGTCGAGTACAAAAATATCCAGTATCCAGTGATAGTGCTGGAAGATTCATAGCTTTTTGCAATTACTACAGACCTTTATTAAAAACTTCGCAAAACATTCACGTCCGATAACACGACTATGTAAGAAGAACGTAGATTTTGTTTTGCCTGAAGAATGCCAAAAAGGATTTGAGTATCTGAAAAAAGATTAAATAGAGCCACACTGCTATAGTATCAAGAATTTAAGAATTTTGTATAATAACAGATGCTAGCAAATATGCATGTAGGGGCAGCGTTGACTCAAAACCTTTGGCGATAAGCAGTTGCCAGTAGCATACGCGTCTCGTTCATTCACTAAAAGTGAAAGTAATAAAAGTACTACTGAACAAGAACTAGCTGCGATACACTGGGCTATTACACACTTTCGCCCATATGTATATATATGGTAAACACTTCAGAGTTAAAACAAACCATAGACCACACGCATTTATTAATATCTAAAAGGAAAAGATAATTTTGTTGCGGATGCATTATCCCTCATTACAATACAGGATCTAAAATATACAAAGGCAATGTCCCGAGAGTCACTACTAGGCAGCAAAGTAGACAAAATAATCTCTGGACAAAAAATAAAAATGAAAATACAATTTGTCACGTATCTAATTTTGCTTCTAAGACCAAAATATATGAAGTACTATGCAATAATGAAGTACGAAAAGTATTGACCTTGCATATAACACATAATTCATGAAATTCATAATTCATAAAAGTTATAGCAAGAATTGAGATTAGTGATCTGTACACCAATAGAAATTTCGACTTAGGTCAGTTTTTTCAAAGGTTTGAAAAACAAACCGGTATACTTGAGATCAAACAACTCAAATTTGCACCGAGTGAAAAGATATTTGAAACCGTAGCGCTACTCTGACCGGTGAACATTATAGAAAACGATACAAAAGAAGCAATATTGTCTTCATATCATGATGATCCTATACATGGTGGTCATACAGGCATTACAAAAACATTGGCGAAAGTAAGAAAACACTATTATTGGAAAATCATGACCTGTTATGTGAGAGACTACATTAATAAATATGAAAAATGTCTAAATCCAAAAAGACGAAGCGCATCAAAACACCCTTAAACATTACCGAAACCCCTATGCATGCTTTTGACAGAGTAATAGTGGATACAATTGGGCCACCACCAAAATCTGAAGATGGTAACACTTAGTAGCAATTCCAGTTCCAAGCAAAATTGCAAAAGCTATTTATTTATTTATTTATCTTAAAGTTAGGACTAATTAAAATTAATCGGAACTTAATTGCTATAGAAGCGCTGGCTGCTTGGGCCTTCGGCTTGCCTTGTGTTTATATACATACATATTTACATATATACAGATTTATATAATATAATTACAGAGAATTTACATAATTTACAATAAGTGGTAGTAATTGGTTTTTTTGAGGTAGTTGATTATGGTGGAGAGGTTTGTTGTAGTTGGGTTTGCAAGGGTTGCTAATGGGCATAATTTTTGAAAGATTTCTTTCCTAATGTGGGAGGTTGCACGGCAGTTTTTTAGTACGTGTTCTATGTATGTTTAGGTCGGATGTTGAGTTGCAGTTTGGACAGGGTGTTAAGTCGTTTGGGTTAATGTATTGTTGTTGAGTGAGTCTTGTATGACCTAATCTAAGTCGTAGAATTTTTATTTGGTCTATTCGTGTTATGTCTTTTTGCTTCGTGTTTTTGAGATAGTGTCCTGTGTGTGTTAGATTGCTGTTTAACTGTTGGTACCATGTGTTGCAGAGATTTATGTTGTTTTTAACTTTTGGAATAGGTTGGTTTTAAGGTATTTGTTTATGTCACTACAGTTAAAGTTGGGAGTGTAGTGGTGGGGGGTATGTATGGTGGATTTTGCGGTTTGGTCGGCAAGTTCGTTGCCTTTTATGCCACAGTGGCTGGAGATCCAGAGGAGTTTTATTTTGGTGTTGGTTTTTGTTAGAATTGATCTTATTAATGTGACGTAAAGGTTCTTGTTATTAATATTGCCAATGGATTTAGTAGCTGATAGGGAGTCGGAGCATAATATAAAGTTACCTTTCTTGCTTCTTGTTAGCTTAATTGCTTCCAGAATGGCTATCGTTTCTGCGGAGAGGGTTGAGGCGTAGTGTGGTAGGATGCCTGTTTTTAGGACTAAAGTATCGGTGGTTATGGCGAATGTGGCAGTTTTATGTTGTAGGGAGCCGTCGTTGAATATATATCTGTGTTGATTGTGTTTGTCTCTATGTTCTAGGAACATTTTTTGGTGTTGTAATTGGCTTACTAAAATTGTGAAGAGAGGTGTTGATGGTGAAAGTCGGGAAGAGCCATGGGGGGTGTGGTTGTTTGTTTGAAGGGTGTTGGAAGGTAGGGGATGTCACGTTCTTTGCAAAAGGATATGATTTTTTTCTAATGTGGATTTTAGCTTCTTATTGTTTTGGTGTTTTATTTGATTGGTGAATTTGTGGATTGGAGAGTTGGCACTATGAAGGATTGTTTTGAATGCTTTGACTGTCATTAGGTCTATTTTTTGCTCTATTGTAGGTAGGTTGGCTTCGAAGAGTCGGTTGTGCGTATTCCTGCATTATATGTTGTTTTTAATTTGTTCAGTGTAGACCTGGGCGCGTGCCCATAAATGAATATGGCCTAATCTATTTTGGCTATGAGTGTTGCCTTTGTTATGTTGACCAGTATGTGGGTGTTGCAGTTGAACTTAGGGCTAGCTAAACATTTTAGTTGTTAAGGGATGGTTGGATGTGTGTTATGTGCGAGTCCCATCTGTATTTATTGTTTATTGTTAGTCCTAGTATTTTGAGTTGGGTTACTTGGGGGATTGCAATATTGTTAGAGGATAGGGTACAATTGCAATTTTGTTTCCTGCAAATGTGCAGGTGTTGGCATTTGTTGAGGGATAGTGAAGCTCCGGAGTACGCGCACCATTCTTGGATTTTTGCAAAAAGGGAATCTAGATTAAACGACTGGTTTTTTTCTCTATTGAGCGGGACTATAAGGAAATAATCGTCTGCATAGGCACTAAAATATATTTCTTTTTGTAGGCTGATTATATTTGCTAGTTTGTTGTAGGCGATTAGGAAGAGGATAACTGATATTGGTGAACCCTGGGGGATGCCGTTAAGGAGTGGGAAGGGGGAACTGATAATGGTATTAATTTTTGTTTTTATTTTCCTGTTGGACATAAAGTTTTTTATGAAGTTAATAATTTTGGGGCCCAATTTCCATTCTATTGGTCGATTATGGAGTGCACTCCAACTCTGTCAAAAGCCATTGAGAAATCAAGGGCAATGACGGCACAGTGGTTTCTTTTTCGAAGCGATTTGGTTATCAGGAAGTCAGCTGTCAGCAGACCATCTGAAACCGGCTTGCCACGTTTGAATCCAGATAGATTAGGGTGGATTAGGTTGTTTTTGGTGACAAACCACCAAAGGCGCTTGGCTATGATTTTTTCAAGGGTTTTTGATAGGCAGCAGTTTAAGGAGATTGGTCTATAATTGGTTATTGAGGCTTTGTTAGAGGTAGGCTTAAGAATGGGGATGACTAGACTGGTTTTAAATGACTGTGGAATGAAATTTTTAAATATATTGTTAAAGAGGTGTGTAATTCTTGTTTTGACTGTATTGGAGGTGTTCTTTATCATAGGGTATGATATTCTATTCAGGCCAGGTGTAGTCCTTTTAAGGGAGTGTAGTGCGGACAGGAGTTCAATTTGGGTTATGTCGGATTCTATTGTTTGGGCTGAGGGGTGAGGTATATAGTTTAATGGCTTATTTGAGTGTTTGTTTGCAATAAAGGTTTTGTTAAAGTTTGTATCTTTAGATTGGTCTGACCAGTGTTGGGCAAATAAGTGGGCTATGGAGAATGTGTCTGTTATGGGTAAGTTGTTGTTGGGTTTTTTAGGCAGTGGATGTGTTTGATCGGGTTAAGTCCGCAAAGGCGTCGTATTTTGGTCCAGATTTTGAGGGAAGGGGTGTTTTGTTCTATTGTAGAAGTGAATTCGGTTGTAGCTCTAGTTTTGGATATTTTGAGTTCTCTCCGAAAGAGAGCGTTTGCTTTTTTGTAGCTGATTAGGTTGTTGGTGTTGTTGTTACGTTTGAAAGCTTTCCATGTATGTTGTTTTTTGGCTCTAAGTTCGGTGAGAGTTTTATTCCACCACGGTGTATTTTTATTTAAACGGTTTGGTGAGGATTGTGGTATATTATGGTGTGCAGCTTGAATAATAATTTTGCAAATATTTGCAGTTTCTTTGTTTATGTTTAGGCTAATTTTCTCACTTATATTGTGTGTTGTTTGTGTGAACTTTGGCCAGTTAGCTTCTTTTATTTTAAAAAGGGGACGAAAGAAGTTGTTGTTTGATTTTGATTGAGAGAATAGGGAGATAAGGATTGGAAAATGGTCGCTTCCGTGAAGGTCGTCGATAATTTCCCAATTAGTGAATGGGGTAAGCTGGGGAGAACATAGTGACAGGTCGGTGTGTGTGAATGTGTTGTGAGTTGAGAAGTGTGTTGGGGAGCCGTCGTTAAGGATGTGGAGGTTCGCGTTTTGTAAAAATTTGTGAAGTGTTTTTACTCTTTTGTTTGGACGTGGTGAACCCCAGCTGTTGTGCCAGCTGTTGAAGTCTCCTACGATAATCTGATTGGTGTTGTTGGTTGGGTTGAGGTTGTCGTTTAAGGATTTAAGGGAGAAAGTCCGGTTCAGGGAATCGTAGATTGAGGTAATTTGGATTTTAAATTTAGATTCTATATGTACACTAATGTATTCGAAATGATTGGATTGGTTTATTTGGGTATTTTGGATGGATTTGTGGTCTAAAATGGCTGTGCCGCTAAACCTGTTGGAAGCTGTATTGGTAAAAATTTGGTAATTAATTGGAATGGGTATAGGTATGTGTGTGTTATGATAGTGGGTTTCTTGAAGGCATATTATTTGTGGTGAGTATTTTTTTACAATAGTCAGGAGTTCGTTGTAGTTATTAGTGTATCCTTTTATGTTCCAATACAATATTATTTTAATCATATTTTTCTTTAGGCTAAGTGAGGCTTAGTTTAATGTACTTTGTTGTTTACAAAGGTTCGCTGTCGCTGTTGTTGGTCTGTTGGTGTTTGGTTGGGGGTTTGGTTTTTTGTTTTTGTGGGTTTGAAACTGATAGACAGGGGGTTAGTTTTAGGGTTTTTGGCAAAAATTCTTATTTTTAAATCATTAGTTTGCTGAGATGAGATTATGTTGTATTTCATGAGTTACCGCCGGTTTCCATGTCATCTGGTGTAGGCTGGTTTATGTCTTGGGTTTGTTGTTCTGTTGGTGACTCTGTTACTTTTGATGAGTTGGTTGGTTGGTTGTGTCTGGAGGTTGATGTAGGTTGTTTTTGCGGGCTGCTTTGTGAGTGTGTGTTAAGATTCCTGGGTAGTGTGTTGATTGGAGCTTGTGTATTAGTTGTGTGCGGAGTGGGACGTTTGAGAATGTTGGCGTATGTGCTTTCCAATTGTTGGCTGTGTCTTGTATACCATACATATGTATATATTAAGTGATGTTTTGTGGTCTACCTTTTCGGTGATTTTTATTGCTGTTAATTCATGTTGTTTGCGGAATGTGGGGCATTTGCGGTCAAGGTGGGAGTGTTGATGGTCTATTTCTGGGTTATTTATGCAGTTAAGGCATTTTTTGTTGTTTGTACAATATTCGATTCCGTCAGTATGGTTTGGTTCAAAAACGACAAAGCACATAAAAACACCTTTAGTTATTACAGAAACCCCCATACATGCTTTTGATAGGGTAATAGTGGACACCATTGTTCCATTACCAAAATCCGAAAATGGTAACGAATATGCAGTCACTCTAATATGCGACTTGACGAAATACTTAGTAGCAATACCAGTTCCCAATAAAAGTGCAACAACAATCTCTAAAGCTATATTTAAATCCTTTATTCTGAAGTACGGGCCAATGAAGACGTTCATTACGGACATGGGATCAGAAAAAAAATACAATACAAAAATTCAATAATAAAAGACTTGTGCAAATATTTAAAAATAGTCTACATTACGTCTACTGCAAACTACCACCAGGCCTTAGAAATCGTTGAGAGAAGCCATAGGACATTAAATGAGTACATTCGCTCATATATCTGTAAGTAACCCTGTTGAGCCCCCAGTTTGTGGAAGAATCCTTGTTGTGCTCACAGATTGTGTATTTATACTTCCTCTTATTATATTGTTTATTATTATTAAAAGATCTGGTTAGATTACGACCTATTTGAAATTTAAATCAAACCTTGCAATTTAGCCGGCTCGAGGTCAATCTTACAAAAGAAGATTATTTCAAAAGGCAACACAAAAAGGTGAGCAGGTTGTCTGTATAGCTATTTCAAGAACTACCAAGTTCTATCATCAGCAGACTTTGCTAAAGAACTTCGGAATTGCAATAGCCATACCATGTCTTCAACGCTGTAATTCCCAACTATTTTTATATTTTTCTTCTCTTTTTTTTTTTATTTTTTTTTTTTTTTTAATTATTTTTGCAAATGTTTAACCTATCCTTATGTACTGTTTGTAGCTTATTTTTATTATTCCTAATTTTTATGTTGTTGTTTTTAGATGTTTCTACAACTTCGAATGGTCCTATATAGGCTGAGTCAAGCTTATGACCAGCTTCGTTTTTTAAGAAAACCTTATCTCCTATTTCTATTTTTAAATCTGCTGACTTATTGTCATGAAAATTTTTCTGGTTTTCCTTACGTTTCTCTAACATTAATCTAGCTCTACTGTATGCTAGTTCTAATCTAAACTTAACTTTAGCATAATCATCTACGTTATATAATGGTTCTATTCTATTTACGCTATTAAAATGCGTTGGTAAATTATTTTGTTTACTAAATACAAGTTCATAGGGACAGTATTTGTGTGTTACTGACGGGGTTGTATTAAAACAGTACACAAAATATTGTAACCATATGTCCCAATCAGTTTTATCTACTGATATATATGATCGAATGTACTCATTGAATGTCCTATGACTTCTTTCAACGGTACCCAAGGTCTGGTGGTGGTGTGCAGTAGACGTAATGTTGTCTATTTTTAAATATTTTCACAAATCATTTATTATTGAATATTTGTATTCTGTTCCGTGTCCGTAATGAACGTCTTCATTGGACCGTACTTCAGAATGAAGGATTCAAAAATAGCTTTAGAGATTGTTGTAGCGCTCTTATTGGGAACTGGTATTGCTACTAAGTATTTCGTCAAGTCACATATTAGAGTGACTGCATATTCGTTATCATTTTCGGATTTTGGTAATGGACCAATGGTGTCCACTATTACCCTATCAAAAACATGTATGGGGGTTTCTGTAACAACTAAAGGTGTTTTTATATGCTTTGTCGTTTTTGACTTTAGGCATTTTTCACATTTATTAATGTAGTCTTTTACATGACGTGTCATGTTTTTCCAATAATAATATCTTTTTACTTTGGCCAAAGTTTTTGTAATGCCTGTATGGCCACCCTGTATCGGATCATCATGGTATGTAGACATCATTGCTTCTTTATCTTTTTCTATAATGGTCACCGGTTGGAGTAGCGCTACTCTTAATGTTTTCAATATTTTATTGCCCATTTCTTTAAAAGATTCTATTGAAAATGTTTCAAAGATCTTTTCATTCGGTGCCAACTTGACTTGTTTGATTTCGAGTATACCGGCTTGTTTTTCAAGCCTTTGATAAAACTGACCTAAGTCTAGATTTCTATTGGTGTACAGATCTCCAATCTCAGTTCTTGCTATAACTTTCTTTCCATGTTTGAGGAAACATAAATCGGGTGTTATACGCAAGGTCACTACTTTTCGTACTTCATTATTGCATAGTACTTCATATATTTTGGGCTTAGAAGCATCATTAGGTACGTGCCTAATTGTATTTTCATTTTTATCATCTGGCCAGAGA
Organism: Drosophila equinoxialis; assembly: GCA_018150345.1. Lineage (NCBI taxonomy): Eukaryota > Metazoa > Arthropoda > Insecta > Diptera > Drosophilidae > Drosophila > Drosophila equinoxialis. The sequence continues at coordinate 367,394 of JAECWI010000332.1, read as the reverse complement.
TTATTTTGTCTACTTTGCTGCCTAGTAGTGACTCTCGGGACATTGCCTTTGTATATTTTAGATCCTGTATTGTAATGAGGGATAATGCATCCGCAACAAAATTATCTTTTCCTTTTAGATATTAATAAATGCGTGTGGTCTATGGTTTGTTTTAACTCTGAAGTGTTTACCATATATATACATATGGGCGAAAGTGTGTAATAGCCCAGTGTATCGCAGCTAGTTCTTGTTCAGTAGTACTTTTATTACTTTCACTTTTAGTGAATGAACGAGACGCGTATGCTACTGGCAACTGCTTATCGCCAAAGGTTTTGAGTCAACGCTGCCCCTACATGCATATTTGCTAGCATCTGTTATTATACAAAATTCTTAAATTCTTGATACTATAGCAGTGTGGCTCTATTTAATCTTTTTTCAGATACTCAAATCCTTTTTGGCATTCTTCAGGCAAAACAAAATCTACGTTCTTCTTACATAGTCGTGTTATCGGACGTGAATGTTTTGCGAAGTTTTTAATAAAGGTCTGTAGTAATTGCAAAAAGCTATGAATCTTCCAGCACTATCACTGGATACTGGATATTTTTGTACTCGACTGGATATTTTTTAAATAACGTTGTATTTGGTGTCATCTGGCAATACTCGTTTGTCAGTACATTTGTGACCCAAGAATGTCACTACGTGCATGAAGAATGAACACTTTTCTGGATGCAGTTTTATGTTGTGTTTTCTGCATATGTCAAAAATATCCTTTAGGTTTTTGAGCATGTGTTTCTCAGAACAGCCGATGACTATTAAGTCATCCATGTAAAGAAATGCTTGTGACGGATTTAATCCAGAGAAAGCAATTGTCATCATTCTTTGAAAGGAATTTGGTGCAATTTGCAGACCATACGGTAGTCTAGTAAACTGATAAGATCCATTGCTAGTGGAAAATGACGTAATGCTTCGCGATTTATCCTTTAGTTCTATTTGGTGAAAACCGGACATTAAATCTAGACATGAAAAATATTTGGCTCTGCCTAGTTGATCAAGAATATCGTCTATTCTTGGTAATGGGAATTTATCGGACAACAGTTTTTTGTTTATTTGACGATAGTCTATTACTAATCGCCATCGTTTCTTTTCTGATCCTGCTAAACCCTTTTTTGGTACCAGTAGTAACGGACTATTATACTCGGACAGTGATGGTTCGACTATTTTATCTTTAATGAGTTTATCGACTTGTCTAGTTATTTCTTCTTTATGCATGTGTGGTATTCTGTAATTTTTTGTGTATACTGGCTGGTTGTCATTCAATCTGAGTTCTTGTTTATAAAAGTTGTTCGTAGTAATTGGTTCGTTTTCTAATCCAAGTACATCTGTATACTCGGTGCAGAGCTTTTCAAGTACGTTTTTGAACATAGGTGGGAAGTTTGGCTTTAGTTTGTGTATTACTGATTGTCTTCTTTGGTCATCAGTTGTCTGTACAATTTCGTAATTCTTTAATGATTCATATTTTATGCTCTTTAAATTTAAAATTTTTACTCTTTTTGTTGTGTTTAAAATTCGGACAAATGTTTTGGTCGGGCTTAAGATCGAACTTCCAACAAATATTCCATTTCCGACCTCTTGATTTAAGATGACGATATTTGAGTTTTCATTTGGGATATTTATTTGTCGGATTACTTCAGATCTCGCTGGGAGGATTGTGGTATTGCTGTCACAAGTGTGTAATATGGGGATATTTATTGCAAACTTTAAATTATTTGGTCTTAATATTAGTGAATCGTTCGGTTCACTGAAGTCTAATTGGCAATTGAATGTTTTGAAGAAATCTAGTCCTAAAATTCCATCAAATGGAATTGGAAAACTTTCGTCTACTACATGGAAGTTGTGTGGAATTATGAATTCATTTTGTCTTAGTTCTATAAGGGTTAGACCTTTGTAAGTAATTGAACCTTCTCCAATTCCTGATATTTCAATTGTGTTTGAAGTATCTATATGTTCAAAAGAATCTGTTTTTCTTCTATTATTGATACGTCTGCACCTGTATCTAACAAGAAGGTATATGTGTTGTGTGTATTTTCGTTTTTAATTTTGATGAAAATACTTAGGCTAAGATTGAATGTGTGTACATTTACAGTTTCTTCTGAATATCTGCAGGGATCTATTGGTTTTCCGAATTACTTTGAGTAAGTCGTACATTACCATTTGCGTGGTTAGAGCTACCTGGGTTGGAATTACCTCGGTTCGAGCTGTTTCGGTTGGAATTATTTCTTCCTCGGTTGTTGTACCGTGAGTTACCACGATATTCACCGGTATTATTATTCCTATAACCGTTATTTTGGTAATTGCCTCTACCTCGGTAATTATTTTGTCCATTCCTATTGTATTGACGGTAGTGCATGACAGAGTTTGCCTGCCCCGTTTCTGCTGTACTACTGTCTATGAACTTTGTTGTTAGTTCGTTCATGTCCCGGAAAATTCCTGCTTTTAGTAGGTTACGTACTTGATTGTTAATGCAGTTCTTTGTTATTGCCTCTGTAGCGACTGAAAGTGTATACTTTTTAGCTATTTCGACAGATGTGCCATCGTGTATAAAGGCACCTTCCAGAGATTCAGTAAGCTTTTCAATTTCTTGGGCATACTGACTTGATGTTTTGTTTCTCTGGGGTAGGTTTTTGATTTTTTCCGTTATTGACGATACTGATTCTGTTTTTACATTTGATCCAATACTGTTAATGATCTCTTCTATTGTCTGTTCGGAGGTTATCAAATTTCTTGTGTGACCTTTTAGTTTTGTTTTTATGAGACACATTGCTGTTTCCTCATGTTCGCCTTTTAGTGAATTTATCAAATTCAATGCGTCCATGAAGCTCTGAAGATTTTCTCTTCTGCCATCAAACTGTGGAATAAGGTTTGAGGCCATTTTTATAAAATCAGCGACTGTTTGAGTCATTTTTGTGGTTCTTGGCAAAATGGCTGGTTTATTAAGAGTTATTGTTGTTTGTTCTAAACTCACTGACGGTTCTTCTTGATCCGTCTCTTCTTCAGCCGTTAACTGGATTTTGTCTTCCAGTGATATTGAAATATCCAAATCAACTGTTTGTTTATATTCAATATTATATCTTTTTAATACGGATTTTGCCTTTTGTTTGCAGTCATTATAGAATGCATTTGCGGCTGTTTTTCGTCCCGTAGTTAGTAAGCACTATAGAGTGCTATGAATACCGCTCTAATATTTTCTAGGCTCTCTATTATTATTTTCGAGTGTTTTTCTATTGCACTTTGGGATGTTTCCCTATGCTGTGAGAGGCACTTACAAGATTTATTTAATTCTTGCGCCTGTATTCTAGCTTCTCCTATTATGTCATCCGAATTAATCATGTTTTGTTGAAAAATTTACATTCTCTTTTTTTCTTTAATTCCCTGAGAGATCAATTGTCTCTATGGGTTGCTTGAATAGTTTATGCACCCATGTGGGTAGAATTCTGTTTTTTCGTTTTAGGCGGTTGTAGGCTTCTACTATGGATCTTTCTATCGAGTGATCTATCCTTGATTTAAATTTTCTATTATTCACAATCCAGTATTTGATTTCTTTATATTTCGGATTGGTTTCACCTCTCTTAAAGAGGAAGTCTAAGAATGGAACGTATTTGTTCAGATATTTAAGTTCTACTCGACCCATTTTTATACTGTATTAAGGCCATCTGCTCTACTCTGATATTTTTTCGTAATTATCTTATTATGCATTGCATATAATTTCAAAGCCAGTTTTAAGGCTACTAAAATTAGGATAGCTAACAACAATATCCATATTTCCTCTAAATTTTCCTTGTGGTCTACTATTTTAACGCTGTTAACGACATTAGCCGTTGGGTGGTCTATTTTGGATTCTTGCGAACCCATCTTTCTAGTAAAAAAATATTTTGTTTTCTTGGTCGTTTAGACCTGTTTTCTATTTGTTTGATAGAGAAGAAAAAAAAATTCTCTTTTTTTCGATTGTTACATAAAAATTTGTTTTTCTTTAATGTAATTTAAGAAATTTTAGGAGAAAGAAAAAATTGTCTCAACTGCAGCTGTATTTTTCATGAGGCACTCTGTGTAGTGCTGTCGGTCCTTGTCATCCAGTCCTGTGTGGAGGAGGTCCTGGAGGAGCTTCCTGGAGGAGCTTCCTGGAGGAGCTTCCTGGAGGAGCTTCCTGGGAATTCTTCTCCAGTTAGATCTGAGTATGCGGCTCTTATTTGCACTAGAGTTAGCGAGCTTTGAGGGGGTGGCTTTGCTCACTACGAAACACCTCAATTATATCGTTTCTTATGCTCGGGCTTCGTTTGATAACTCTTTGAAAGTAGTTATCCAGTGTAGCCATTTCTCATTTTCGTGCCCTTTTTTTTTTTTATATTTTTTCACACACACACATATACATACACAAAATTTTTTCCTTTGTCCTTCTGATGTCCTAAGGTCTATTTTGGACCTATTGTCACGGTCGCCATGTAATGACCGGGTTCCACTTGGTTGATTATTCGAAAGAAAACAAACGCGTCAGTTCTGTTTGGTGGTCATGTACCGATTGATTTTTATTCAAACAATATTCTTTTACTTAACCTATCGCCACTTAGGCGACAACTACAAAAGAGAAAGAGGAAGTGTCAGTACATACATACATATTAATTGGGGCACTTCCATCAAAGTGCATGGTCTGCGTTCACGCGCTGGCTTGACCCTAGCTCATGTTACGCCTGGTGCTCATATGAATATATATATTTTTTTTTTTTTTTTTTATAAGTAGGGGGGAAAGCATTGAAAGCCGAAGTGTGGGACTAGGTATCGACCTTGGTTAGTGGTCACCGCACCGCACTAAAACCTACCCTATGCTCCGTATCCCTCTCGCGGAACCAACGCTGAAGTATTACTTCACGAGGGGGAGATGGCACGTATGCCTCGTCTAGAGTTTACCTAGAACTGAAGTTTTGGTTACGCTGACGTTCAGCGCGACGCAAGGATTGCATGATAACTGCTGCCATGTGGCTAACAGCTAGCCAATTGTTTTGCGAGCTAAGTAGGATATCCATAAAGTCATTGACTATAAATGGCCTCCCAATGCCTAGGCTTAGCTCTTCCCGTTCAGCAGTATATCTAGGACAGACAAACAGGACGTGTTCTGCGTCTTCTATATTCCCCGCACAGTGTGTGCAAAAGGGATCCGTCTCATGTTTAAACCTATGCAAGTAGGATTTAAAGCATCCATGTCCCGTCAGTAACTGTGTCAAATAGAAGTCATTCTGGCCATGTTTGCGATTAAGCCATGGCCGAATGTCGGGGAGAAGGCGCCTTATCCAGCTCCCATGGTTTGAGTCACGCCATCTGCGTTGCCAGTTAGTCAGAGTCGTCTCTCTTCTAACTGGCGGCGGATCTCTATTTCTAGCCTCGTTAGCCAAGAGGTCTAGTGGGGCCATATCAGACAGCACCAGGGCGGCGTCTTCGGAGACTGTCCTAAACGCACTTATGGTCCTAAGTGCGCATGTTCGGTACGACGATCTGCATTCCCGGCTGTAGGTGGGGGATGACATCGCTGGTGCCCATATGGCGGCGGCATATAGTATGATGGACCTTACCACCGTCGAGATGAGCCATAAGCCGAGTTATAGCTGACGTGGCCTTCGCAGCTTTATCTGCGGTATACTGCAGATGGGCTTTAAATGTTAGCCTATGATCCATCATGACTCCGAGGTATTTGATGGCAGGCTTTGATATTATAGAGCATCCGGCAACTTCGATCCTGGCTGTTTCCACTTTTTTCCTGCTGCTTATTAGCACGGCCTCGGTTTTGTGTGCGGCTATGGACAGTGAGTTTTCCTCCATCCATTCCAGAATCCTGAACACAGCTGCATTGGTGTTTTCTTCCGCTTGCTGGATATCCTTGGCCACAGTGACGATGGCAATGTCATCCGCGAATCCCACTATGCGGGTGTCAGTTGACAAATCCAATCGCAGGACAGTGTCATACATGACATACGACAATATTGGCCCGATCACTGATCCTTGAGGTACTCCGCCTGTGATGGTGTGTTTCCGTGGTCCAGCTGCTGTGTCGTAGAGTAGCACTCGATCCCGAAAATAGCTGCATATCAGGTTAATGATGTCCTCAGATATGTTTAATCGCTCTAGGGACTCGATAATGGAGTCCCAGCTGGCCGAATTAAAAGCATTCCGAACATCCAACGTTGATATAAGGCAGTATTCTTTGTTGCCGCCTTTCCAGCGTTGCCCTTCGATGGCTTTAGCGGCTATCTCTGCCACCGAACTGATGGCGTTGATAGTGCTGCGTTTCCTCCTGAATCCGAATTGCCAGTCCGACAGTCCATGACGTTGCTCCAGTTCCTTCTCCAGTCTGTTGCAGATGATGCGCTCAAAAAGTTTCCCAATCACATCAAGCATACACAGGGGTCTGTATGCTGATGGGTCATCTATTTTGTCACCTTTGGGGAGCAGGACCAACCTTTGTAGCTTCCACCTCGTAGGGAACTCCCGTTGCAGCATGCATGTGTTGAAAAGTTCCACAAACGTCGACGCGTATTTGCAAACTAACATTTTGATTACAAGAGCGGGGACCCCGTCCGGGCCCGGGGCTTTATGTACATTTATCCTCTTCCCTGCTTCCACGACTTCACTAACATCTGTGAATATCGGTGCACATGGCGTTCCGCTCGCAGCTAAATTCCTCGTCGGGGTTGCAGGGAATAGCGTTGCTACAATGTGACCCAGCTTGGTTGGATCCGTTGGCATTATGCGCCTGGCGAGTTTGCCCATAACCAATTTATAGGCAGTCCCGTATGGCTGCGCATCCGCATCTGGGCACAGCTTCTTCCAGCAGTCCGCTTTGCTTCTCTTGATCTCCATGTTTAGGTTGGCTCTTTTCCGCTTGTAGTCTGCAAGCAGTTCCGGAAACGTGGGCATTCTGCGGGCACGTTGCTGTCGTCGTCTGGCCTGGTGACATTGCCTCCTGGCATCCGCAATCCTGGCATTCCACTAATGTACAGGCTTACATTTGTTGATTCCATGCCGTTTGCGTATCATGGCTGCATCGCACGCTCTGCGAAGAATGTCGCCCATGTGGTTGGCCTGGGTGTCCGCGTCCGTGCTGCTGTTCCTTGTCACTTGGGTCATCATGGTGAATAAAGCTTCTTCGCTCAGCGTGCTTGGGGCCTAGCTGTAGAACGTCGTTGGTGTGTGTGCAGGTGGACGACTCTTGATAGAGCACACAATGGCGAAGTGGTCGCTGTGCGTGTAGATATCCGAAACTGCCCACTGTGCGCTGCGGGCTAGGCAAGGGCTAGCAAACGTGAGATCGATCACGGAGCCTCTGCCAGCCTTATTGTAGGTGTGGGTGTTGCCTACGTTGAGCAGACTGATGTTGAGTGTGGCAAGAGCGTCCAGCAGGGCCCTGCCCCTTCTGGTAGTCCTTTGGCTGCCCCATTCCGTTGCCCATGCATTGAAGTCGCCGGCTATGATGGTCGGCGTGTGATTTCTGGCGTCCTCCACTAGTCCATCCAGTATGCTGCAGAATTCGTCGATGTGTTTGCTCGGTGCTATATAGCAGCTGTAGATATATACTCCATTGTACCTCGCCCTTACATATCCGTCCGCGCTGTGCTGATTTTCCAGATGTGTCCTGCTGTTGCTCCAAATTGCCACTCCATAACGATGGTTTTGCGTCCAGCTGAGGTCCTGAATATGGGAATATGGCTCGCACAAAATTGAGAAATCGACTTTCAGGTCCCGTACAGTTTGTTTTAAGAGATCCTGTGCCGACCTGCAGTGGTTAAGATTGAGCTGTAGAAACTTAATCCTTCCTGTTACTGCCAGCCTCTACAAATAACGGGCAAGCTCTGCTGAGCGTGTTATGCGCCGTATTGCTCCTCTTATGTCGTGTGCAAAGTATGCACGCTGCTCTCTGGTCACATTGCTTTGAAGCGTGTTCCTTGCTGCCGCAGTTGAAGCATAGCTTGGATGCGTCGTGCTTCCTTCTGCTCCGAGCTGCTGTGTGCCCAAAATCCAGACACTTGTAGCACCGTCTCGGCTCAGTCTTCAGGCGTACTCGGCATATGCACATGCCTACTCGTATTTTGCCCGCCTGCAGCAACTTGTTCGCCAGGTTCGGGTTCACCACCATTGTTGCGGTTTGTGTACCACTGTAAACTTTCCGCATCTTTGGGTGACATTCTGCCGGCAGATCCTCGTCGATCAGTTCCAGGACGGCGCGCAGAAGATCGTCTGCAGTGTGGAATTCTGCGAGATCCTTTATTTCGACCATAGCCTTGTCGCTGATCGCCTTGACATCAGCAGTGTCTCCAAGTGCCTGTTTCACTGCCTGCTGGAGTTTGGCAGTTGCTTCGTCCGCTGGCTTGGTCCGCTGTAGGAGCAGTTCCCCGGCTGCTGTGCGTCGAACCGCACATACATTCTCCTTGAACTGCTGGATTCCGGCGTCTGTGTGGACTGACTTCAGTACCATCGCGTAATTGGCTGGGTCCTTACACTTCACCATGATGACGTCCGGCCTCTTCTTTTTAATGGGTCTCGGCTTGCTTTTCACCTTTTGCCATTTCCCTCCAGCGGTGTTGGTTGCGTGTGTTGGTTCCGCTACTACTGGTCCTGGTGATGCTGCTGTTGCTGCGGGGCTTCGGTTCCTTGGAGTCCGCTCCTGGATTGGCGACTTCTTTTTCCTCCTGTCATTTTTTTTATTTGCTGTCGGTGGGTCTTCCGCCCTGGTATCTTTCCTTTTCGTAACCTCTTTGGTAGTTTTCACGACAGGATTGCGCGTTGCGCATGCCAGGCATGGTCCAGCCTTCACCGGATATTCCTGCATCTGCTCCATTACCTGAAGGTGAATGGATTTCATCTTAAGATGTGCCTCCTTCATCCATTGAGTTGTGTTGCGCGTCGGGGGAGCCTTTTTGTTAACTGAGCCATCTATGATCTCGTCTAAGATCTTGCCCAGATCGGCCATCAGCATGTTTAGTGCCTGCGGCGGTTCTTTAAGTTTCTTCGGCGAGGTTCCACTTTCTGTGCTGCAAGGGCTTGCTTCCCTTGCCCGTTTGGGTGTCTCTTCTCCGCATACGGCTGAGACGAGCGTTCCTCGAGCGGCTGGCGGGGCCGAGTGAAGAGCCTGTGGCGGTGTCCTGGCGATCTTGCTTCCTTTGGCGAAAGGATTGGCTCCGTTTGTGCACAGTCCGTGCTTTTTGCTGCTGCTGCTTGTCGCTATGTCCGCTGCATCGGCCAAGTTTGCCACCGGTGCAGTAGTGGTGGTGATAACGGTTGTTGGGGCCTCCAGAATCCGTGCCCCTGCCATGGCTTGTACCATGGGTGGATTTCCACAACTGGACATGCCACCTGGAGTAGTTGATGTTTTTCCAACCATTTTTCCATGAATTTTTTGCATTTTATACCTGCTGCCAGGTTTTATACGCTGTTGCCGCTGGCACAAGCGCAGACCACAGTCCTTTGGGTTTGTTGGTCCTCTTCTTGTAACCTGAAAAGATTGCTAGTCGGTAACTTAAGACTTACTCTGCCTATAGGGGATTTTAAAAATCGCGCCTAAGCGAGCGCCCAAAAGTACGCAACACTTTGGAGTCTGATGTTGCGAGCTTATGTTAAGCCGTCAGCTGGTTTATCGGCTCTGCTATCGATCGACGGTTCACAACACTAGTTACCAGCTGATTAATTGCAATCGGCAAAGTAAAAAAGCGCTATGAAATCAAACGATGGGGAAAATGCCAAAAAGTGCAATTTTCCCACCACAGGAGAAAGCGCGGGATATGGTCAACACCCCCGCCGCCCCTCCCGGCGCAACCACCAAGCTATATCTGATGGGAAATAAACAATTTCTCCAAAACAACGGATGCAGCCAGCTAGGCAGCCGATTGCAGTCCAGGTGAGTGGCCAGTCTCTTGGCGACCCTTCCTAATCCTTCCCCTCTGTATTCCAGGTATTGTACGTCGATTGTGTCCTTTTTCTTTGCGGAGCGACTGATAAACGCGACCGCACTTGAAAATTCACATATTCATGTCATATGAATATATGTATGTGCATATATGTATGCTCATACATATATGAACATGTTTAGCTGTATATTGATGTGAGTATGTTTATGTTAATATATTAATGTATATACATAAACATACTCAAGTGGAGACGTACATATTTGATTGTTTGTACTTGCAACAAAGTGTTACAAGTTGAGCTCTTTGTGTTAATGATTTTTGGTGTGGATATACTACAATACATATATTTATATAATATTAATTTGGCCTTAGTTAAAACTTTGTGTGTGCGCTATGGGATCGGGCGGAGAGTACGATTTCGAGTGTTTTTGAATCGAAGCTTCTGATCTATTTGCAAATGAGTGAGACGGCCGCTGCGTGTCTTTCTGTCTCGCTTACTAGTCACTATACGATTACGATTATTATGCCCGCCTGACATATTATTTCCTACATATATATCAAATAAGATAAATAAAACTGATTGGGATGTATGGTTATAATATTTTGTGTACTGTTTTAACACAACTCCATCAGTAACACAAAAACACTGAGCATAAATAGAACTGAACCCTTATATATGATTATGCTAAGGAAGTTAAGTTAAAAAAAAACAACGCACAAAAAATTGTATCCATTCAACTACTATGAGTAATTCAATTAATTAAAAATAATTACGTACTATTGAAAACTATTTCGAAAAAAGATAGGAATTAAAAAAGATAGGATTAAAAAAAATATATGAAAATCTTGGTGACTACAGCAATGCTAAACGTGATGAGTACCAATTAAATGCCTAGAGTTCTCGAAGAATATATGCACTACGCAAAACGTATAAAAAGGTATTAATAAAAATATGTCTTCATGCCTTCACAAAAATCCATTCTTTTACCCATTTTCCCGCTCCACAACATTCATATATAACATCTTAAAGTGAATAAGTGAGCTGAGGTAAGATTCAGTCGCACAATATTCGAATTAAACAAAAACGAATGATTCTGAATTTCAAATAATGAGTCGATAAGTTTCGAATGCATTTGAATTCCAATTATGAATTTATTATTTTTTTTTTTTACATGTATTTAAATTGATGTATGTGTCGAATAGTGTTGGTTAAGTGACTGACAGGTCAAAGCCTACTAGTTAATGGACAGGTGTGTCAATTGTAGCCCTGGCATTACCTTTGCAACGGCTATAGATTGGCACTTGGAATGTTGGTGGGAATTTTATATTTGCAGGATGAAAGTCATCTTTGCTTTAGCAACATGTTTGGAAACAAATATTCAGATCTGCCATCAGGTCAGGTCCTGTATAAGGAGGGGCCTCGGGCTAGAGAGCTCAGTCAATAGACCCCCCTGGAAACTAGCCAAAATGTTCTAAAACACAAGTAAAACCCATGAGTGAATTGAATAATATTGTGGATGCTCCGACATATGTATATTTTTAAATGTATGTATGTGTCGAGGGTTTGTTTTCAGTATCACTAAATAATTTACTCATACTTTTCACTTTTATTTTTATTCACTTTTGTATAGCTGTACGGTAAGTTGCCAGGGAGTTTATTAACTGAGCTCTCTAGCCCGAGGCCCCCTTATTATAGGACCTGACCTGAAGACAGATTTGTTTCTAAATATGTTGCTAAAGCAAAAATGCTTGTTTTGAAATATGTACTTGGATGATTTATTGATATAATAAGATACAGAGTTATATGTGTCGCAAAGGTTAAAACGCTTGTGTACCGCGAAACGACATGGCTGGACAGGCCTATTGGAGACGCCGAGATTGCGTTGCCAGATGGCTTACACAAGACAGGACTGCATACACAACACCCCTTAACACCCAGATGAGTTATAGAACTGAGTGGCACGTCTCATGCGAGCAGAACGTCGTAGCACCGGTAAGGCATATAATGACAGGGTCATTTCGTGTAGGACTCGATTATCTAGAGTGGTTACTGAAAACAGGATCTTCTGTATTGTCATCAGTTGCTGATGGTGCCTGATGTGATTTGTTTCAATCTAGTTGTTCATCTCGGCTTCGAATTTGGTTATAATGAATGACGCTTAATAATGCGATTGTCTGTCAAACAAACTTTGTAAGACACTGGTCCTGATTGCTCGGCTATGTAGGCTTCTATCTATTTTGGACCCGGAGCATAGTTTCGTACCTGCCTGTATAAAAGCATTTCGATTGATTAATAAATGGCCCTGCTCCACTAGAAAATTTCTTGTGGCTGTAGTTAATCAAAGTAGGACTTTATTTTTTTATTTATTTATTATTTACGTCAACTAACACAGCAGTCGACGAAAAAGCTTAAGCTAAAATACAGATAATAATTAATTCAAGAAGGTAGCTTATCTTAATGCACAACTAAACATCCCCAACCCGGTGGAGGTGTTTTATTTGACACGGTTTTGTTATTCGTGCGTAACGCGAACTTAAGGAATTGCTTCTGTACCGATTCAATACTTCGCTGGTGAACATCATGTGGAGGGTTCCACACTGGCGAGCAATATTCTAGAGTAGGGCGAACTAACGAAATGTATAAAACCTTTGTCACATATGGATCATCAAATTCTTTGGCCCAACGTTTAATCACTAACCATAAAATACATAGATGCGTCAAACTCAAGATTTTTTGATTACAAACGCTACCCTGAGCCTGGAACCCCAGAGAACTTCGGCAAAAGCCGAACAGCGTAGATCCCCAGAGAGCGGCCGCGGCGAGAGCGAAAAAATTCGCTCACAGCAGTGTCGCTACGCATCGAAAATAATTCAGTCTGCCACAGACTACCGAACGACGCAGGCAGCTCTATGTCGCTTGTCATTCCGTTCTGTCTATGTATGTGTACACTCGTCGGTACATGCTCATGCTTCGTAGTGTGTGTGTGACGTGAAGTTGTACAACACCGCATTTCAATAGCTCGTTCGACAAAAATTTTTAATTTTCGACTAAACATCGACTAAGCGAATAGGACATGCCCCTGTGGAAAGAATATCAAGAAATATTGGGATCAGTTTTGTATGTAGCCCGGTGGCTGTGTCAATAGAGTGCTCGCTTGGCGATCCGAATGCTGCCTGGTTCGATTCCTAGCTCGAAATTGTGAAATAAGGTTTTATTTCTTTTTTATATACCCTTGCAAAAAGGGTATATTAATTTTGGTCAGAAGTGTGCAACGCATAGAACGAAGCATCTCAGACCATATAAAGTATATATATTCTTGATCAGCACGACGAGACGAGTTCAAATAGCCATGTCCGTCCGTCCGTCCGTCCGTCCGTCCGTCCGTCCGTCCGTCCGTCTGGATCAACGCGAACTCCTCCGAGACCGTAAGAGCTACAGAGCTGAAATTTTGCACGTAGGCTTGTATATACTGCAGGCATTGTATATCTCGGATTCAGCCGGATCGGACCACTATATCATATAGCTCCCATACAAACGTCAAAGTCACGAAACAGTGACTTTCTCAATAACTTCATTAATTTTATAGCTATTGTCATAAAAGTTGGTATTTGTCAGTTTTATGTTCTTATTAATGATTGTGCCAAATTTGATCAATATCGGGTGACTATATCATATAGCTCCCATACAAACGGCAAAGTCACGAACAGTGACTTTCTCAATAACTTCATTAATTTTATAGCTATTGTCATAAAAGTTGGTATTTGTCAGTTTCATGTTCTTATTAATGATTGTGCCAAATTCGATCAAGATCGGGTGACTATATCATATAGCTCCCATACAAACGACAAAGTCACGAACAGTGACTTTCTCAATAACTTCATTAATTTTATAGCTACATATTGTCATAAAAGTTGGTATTTGTCAGTTTTATATTCTTATTAATGATTGTGCCAAATTTGATCAAGATCGGGTGACTATATCATATAGCTCCCATAAAAACGACAAAGTCACGAACAGTGACTTTCTCAATAACTTCATTAATTTTATAGCTACATATTGTCATAAAAGTTGGTATTTGTCAGTTTTATGTTCTTATTAATGATTGTGCCAAATTCGATCAAGATCGGGTGACTATATCATATAGCTCCCATACAAACGACAAAGTCACGAACAGTGACTTTCTCAATAACTTCATTAATTTTATAGCTACATATTGTCATAAAAGTTGGTATTTGTCAGTTTTATATTCTTATTAATGATTGTGCCAAATTTGATCAAGATCGGGTGACTATATCATATAGCTCCCATACAAACGACAAAGTCACGAACAGTGACTTTCTCAATAACTTCATTAATTTTATAGCTACATATTGTCATAAAAGTTGGTATTTGTCAGTTTTATGTTCTTATTAATGATTGTGCCAAATTCGATCAAGATCGGGTGACTATATCATATAGCTCCCATACAAACGACAAAGTCACGAACAGTGACTTTCTCAATAACTTCATTAATTTTATAGCTACATATTGTCATAAAAGTTGGTATTTGTCAGTTTTATATTCTTATTAATGATTGTCCAAATTTTTTTTGTTGTTTTTCAGTTTTATTCTTATAATGATTGTGCCAAATTTGATCAAGATCGGGTGACTATATCATATAGCTCCCATACAAACGTCAAGGTCACGAACAGTGACTTCTCAATAACTTCATTAATTTTATAGCTATTGTCATAAAAGTTGGTATTTGTCAGTTTTATGTTCTTATTAATGATTGTGCCAAATTTGATCAAGATCGGGTGACTATATCATATAGCTCCCATACAAACGGCAAAGTCACGAACAGTGACTTCTCAATAACTTCGTTACTTTTTAAGCTATTGTCGTGAAATTTAATAAACGTTAGTTTATTGAAGTTATAAATGTGCCAAATTTGGTCAAGTTCGGGTGACTATATCATATAGCTTCCATAGAAACGATAGGTGGAAAACAGTGACTTTCATCAAAAAGTTCGATATATCCTATGCTAAGATTGAAGGCCGTTCTTTCGCAAACATTAGACTTTTTGGATAAAACGCTTTTACACTTTGATGGCTAAGGAAAGAATTACCAAAACAGTTGCAAGGGTATACAAACTTCGACGCGGTCGAAGGTAACCCCGGCTCTCTGGTTATATTTATTTTTTTTTAATAAAAAAAAATTATATTTATTTTTTTTTAATAAAAAAAAGATAAAAAAAGAAAAATAAACAAAAAATTAGGGAAAAAAATGAAAGAGCAAGAAAACTTAAAAAAACGAGGAAAAAAAGAAAATGGTATTATAAAAAGATTACTTGATAAAATATGTATGTACATATGTCATCCAAAAAATTCAAACACTGTTTGCAAAAAAAAATTTTTTGTTTATTTTTTTTTTTTAATTTTTTTTTTTATTAAAAAAAATAAATATAAAAAAGAAATAAAACCTTATTTCACAATTTCGAGCTAGGAATCGAACCAGGCAGCATTCGGATCGCCAAGCGAGCACTCTATTGACACAGCCACCGGGCTACATACAAAACTGATCCCAATATTTCTTGATATTCTTTCCACAGGGACATGTCCTATTCGCTTAGTCGATGTTTTGTCGAAAATTAAAAATTTTTGTCGAACGAGCTATTGAAATGCGGTGTTGTACAACTTCACGTCACACACACACTACGAAGCATGAGCATGTACCGACGAGTGTACACATACATAGACAGAACGGAATGACAAGCGACATAGAGCTGCCTGCGTCGTTCGGTAGTCTGTGGCAGACTGAATTATTTTCGATGCGTAGCGACACTGCTGTGAGCGAATTTTTTTCGCTCTCGCCGCGGCCGCTCTCTGGGGATCTACGCTGTTCGGCTTTTGCCGAAGTTCTCTGGGGTTCCAGGCTCAGGGTAGCGTTTGTAATCAAAAAATCTTAAGTTTGACGCATCTATGTATTCTATGGTTAGTGGTTTAATGAAGCCAAGAATACTGCATGCTCTATTGACAATTGAAGATATATGAACATTAAATGAAAGTTTTGGGTCAAACATAACGCCTAAGTCTTTGAATGATGGTACACAATCTAACAGAACAGACTTAATAGAGTAATGAGCTAGGAAGGGCGACAAGACTGAAAGTCATAAAAGAGAGAGGCATTAAGGTGTAATTTATTAACGACTAAAAGTCATAAAAGAGCACATAGAGGCATTAAGGTAAAATTTTTTAGTCGAGATCTGATTACAAGTAGTGTTGGAAAGAAGGATCATTATAGGAATAACAAATCTTGACGTCACCTGACGTAACTCGACCAGTTTTAGATATCGAGGAACGAAAAGACACCTTTTGGGTTCTGCCAATAAGATACGATTTTAACCAAGCCAATAGTTTCGGGGAAAAACCCATGATGTAAAGTTTCGTAAGAAGCATAGAATGATCAACCGTATCGAAAGCCTTACTAAAGTCAGTATAAATAACATCAAATTGGCACTTTTTACGGAAGCCATGGTGTACAAGGGAAGTCAATTCTAAAAGGTTGGTAAGCGACGAACAAACTTTCATGAAGTCAAGGACAAGGAGAAATAGTGGATCTGGATAGGTGTTGAAGGGAAGACGTAATAATTTTCTCAAACAGCTTAGGTATTGCCGAAAGTTTGGCACTTCCACGGTAGTTAGAAATATCCGATTTGTTACCCTTTTTAATAATAAAAGACTGCTTCCAAATATCAGCAAAGCTACTACTATACATATTGTCACTCATCGAAGTCGGTCGTGTTTTTTTTGCGCTCTCGCTTAATTACTGTTTTTCGTTCTTTCGTGAAGTTAATTTATAATATTCAATTTAAATTCATTGCCTTTACCAATTTTTAATAACTATATACTCATCGCGAAGTTTGATTAAATTTATTAACATTAACTTATATCAATATTAAAACTTTAACAAACGCAAATATAATTTTGTTGTTGCGCTGCTTAGTTTCTGATTTCGTTCTATTTTTGCTCCCACCCGCGCTCTCAATTTACAGTTCATAGTTTGTTTTTGTTTGTGTGGTGTTGGTGCTCTCTATTCTTCTGCTTTCTCTTTTGATCGCGCTCACGGCCGACAAGTTTTTGTTGTTGTGTGTTGTAATACAAAAAATATTCTCTTTTTTTCTTCTTGTTTTCTCTTTCTAATTTGCATATTGCAGTTAGCTTTTGCATTGGTTTGTATACACCTCTCTTAACATACATATATACATTTTTCCCTTTTTATTTACATATTGATTTATAATTTGTTTGTGATAAATCAATTATTTAATAATGTCTGTCTGTTGCAAATATAATTGCAATAATCCCAGCAAGACCAGTGATGACATTCTTTACTGTTGGCTGTGTGACAATGTAATGCACTTTAAATGTGCCGGTTATACAGTCAAGGTGCGGGATAGTATTGCGCAGGGTGGCGGCCTTAAATGGGGCTGTGATTCGTGTCGTGGCTTGGAGCTCGAGATGCGAAGTTTTATGAAACGAACTGGGGATGCGTTTAAAACCCTGTCAGCTGGCGTTCATAAGCTCCAAGAAGAGCTTTTGGCGATGGAGGTTCCATTCAGAAGTTCTAAACTTTTGATTGAATCTCCGACCCGAAAGAGGGCCAGGTTTCAGGGCGCGTCCCTCAGTCCGTCGGCATATCGTTCTCTACCAGTTCCGGCTTCCGACAATCACCCTATGTCACCAAATATACAGCAGCTGATATCGTTTAGGAGTCCGGCTTTGGAAGGTGTGGAGTCTCTTCCCATTTCCCCTGGTGAAAGTATCCCACCTACTAACATGATATCGGTTGTAGTTTCCGAACCGTACGGGCAAACATCCGTTTCCAGGAATGTTGCCAATAAAGTAGTTACAAGAGGAGCTAGTAAAGTGTTGGCTGCTTCAGCTGCTGCTGCATCTGCTGTTGCTGCTACTGCTGTGCCTGGCACTTCTAGTTCCCTTGTTGTAGTTCCACCCAAAAAGCAAATTTTTATTTCGCGGCTTGATCCCAATACTACTTCTGAAGAAGTCATAGCCTACATCCAAGGACAAGTTCAAGCACCAAACATTGCTGTGGAAAAGTTCCGTTTTTCATATACTCGGGACATCTCGTCCTTTAAAATAAGTGTCTCCCCAGATCTTTTTGGCCAAATATGTCATAAAGATTTTTGGCCGGAACACCTTGTTGTAAAAGAGTATACAACAAAAAAGAAGAATCGGCCTCCGATTAGCCTGCTACCTGCCTCTGTGAATAACGTTCCTTCCGGCTCGTCTGCACCTGTTGGCGAGTCAAAAAACTAATTTCGTCCCTAACTCTGGCCTATCAGAACGTGCGAGGACTAAAGTCTAAACTCTCTAGACTCTATGTAGATAGTTTAGCTTTTGACTTTCATATTCTTGCCTTTACTGAGACTTGGCTGAAGCCTGATATTGCCGATGCTTCAATTTTCTCCCTCAAAATATTTAATATATAGACATGATCGGACTAACCGTAGTGGTGGTGGTGTTTTGATCGCTGTTGATTCGGCGTTCTCGTCTGAAATTGTACAGTCTTCCAATCAGGAGATTGAATTTGTTTGTGTTAAAATTTCTCTTAATTCTTTTTCTGCCTATATTACTTGTTCGTATATTCCACCACAGTCCGACTTGGCAGTATACATTCACCATTTGGAAGCTATTCAACTTGTTTCCTCAAATATATCTCTGACAACGACTTGCTCGTTGTTCTGGGAGATTTTAATTTACCTGAGATTGCCTGGACCCTCTCATATGATTCTTTATTACTGTTGCCCTCCTCGTCACATTGTTTCATAGATGGTCTGTTATGTCTCGACATAATAACTCGATGCCTCCAACCCGATGTTTTCGCAAGACAAACTTTACTAAACTTAAAAAAACTCTTGTTAACTAATGATTGGACATATCTGTATACTTGTACGGATATGGACTCTGCCATTTCTGTCTTCTATAAAACTCTTGAGTCGTTCTTTGATGTTTGTGTCCCGCGTGTGACTCAAGGATGGTCTAATAAACCTTCTTGGTTCTCACGTGAGTTATGTAACTTAAAGAACGTAAAATCGAGATGCTATAAAAAATTTAAAAAATCCGGTAAAGCATCGGATTTTTCCCTATATGTAGTTGCTCGATCAAATTTTATGGTGCTGAATTCACAATGCTATAAGGATTATCTTCAGAGATGTAAACTTAGGTTTTCTCGAGATCCTAAGCAATTTTATAAATTCGTCAATGGAAAACGTAAGACATCAGTGCACCCGTCTTACTTGTCTTTTTGAAAACAATAAAGCTGACAATGATCAGGCAATCGCGGATATGTTTGCTGATTTTTTCAAAACAACTTATTCCTCTTCGATTTATCAAGCAAATCCTCCTTATCCTTATCATTTGCAATCGTCTAATTGCATTTTAGACCCTGTGTTTGATGAAAGTTCGGTTCTTAGCGTGCTTAGTTCCGTCAAACCAATATATGCACCTGGCCCTGATGGAATACCAGGCTGCGTATTAAGGTTTTGCGCATGTAAGCCAATACTTAAGTTGTTTACACTGTGCGTTACATCTTCCGTCTTCCCGTCCATCTGGAAGGAATCATATATTATTCCTCTTCATAAAAAGGGGAACTAGTCCGAAGCCTCCAATTATAGGGGTATTTCTAAACTGTCTGCCATACCCAAAGCATTTGAGAAAATAATAACGTCTCAATTGCAGCATTTTTGTAGCTCAATCATTTCGTCATCCCATCATGGGTTTAAAAAACGTAGATCGACAACTACTAACCTATTAGAATTTACATCTCACTCAATCAAAGGGTTTAAGACTGCCGTGCAAACTGGTATCATTTATACTGACAGCAAGGCCTTTGACTCTGTTAATCACACTCTGCTTTTATATAAGTTAAATGCTTCAATACCTTTCTAAGCGTACACAAAAGGTTCTCTTTAAGTCTTCATTTTCTAAGACCATCCAAGTGACCTCTGGAGTACCTCAGGGTAGTCATTTGGGTCCATTGCTATTCACTCTTTTTATCAATGATCTTCCATTGGTAGTGTCACATTCTCGGGTACTTATGTACGCGGATGATGTTAAGCTTTACCTCAGTTTTAAAGACATATCGTCTTCTTGCCTGCTTCAACCAACCAATAGGTTGGTGTGAAAGCAACCTATTAAACCTTAACGGCTCTAAATGTAAAATTATGTCTTTTTATAGATGCACTCCATACTTAGCAACTTATTTTCTTAACGACACTGCCTTAGAGAGGTTAGATATTATCAATGAATTAGGTGTTCTCATGGACCATAAATTAACCTTTAATCCTTATATAACTTCTACAGTTAGTAAAGCTATGAATGTTCTTGGGTTTGTGAAACGATGGTCAAAAGAATTTGACGATCCGTACACAACCAAACTTCTGTATACTTCATTAATCCGTCCTATCTTAGAGTACGGATCTTGCATAATGTGACCTCAATATGAGACGCACCAAAGTAAAATTGAATCTGTTCAAAAGCAATTTTTGCTATTTGCCCTACGCGGTCTAAATTGGGATCGCAATGTCAATTTGCCATCATACTCCAGTAGGCTTCTTTTAATCAATCTTCCTTCATTAGTTAATCGTACAGTAATGCTTGGTGCTATCTTTATTCATGAACTTTTAATAGGTGAAATAGACTCTCCTGAGCTATTGAACCAGTTAAACCTATCTGTACCCCGTAGACCTACTAGAAATTTTATTCCTCTATCCTTAAAACATTGTAGTTCTAACTATTCTTTGCATGAACCTTTTCGAGTCCTATGTTCTGATTACAATCTTCTGTATCCAGTAATCAGATCAGAAGCCTCTATTTCTCTTTGAAAAACCTCTATTTTAGCTCATTTAGCTCGTAATTAGCTGTAGTTAATCATATTTTTAATTGTTTGTCCGTTATACTTGTATTTGTCCACGCGATCGTGCCGTCCGATATACGGCTGCGCCCCACGGTGTAATGTACACAATCTGGAATTAAACCAAATCATGCACATCCCCTCTTTCTCAAAGGATGTTATTTGATCCAAGAGGAGGTCAGCTTTGGCCTATATATATGTGTGTGGTAACTCTCGCAGTCCCGATTTATCAGATGTTATGATGGGCAAGAGCACCACAAATCAGGCCAAAGCCAACATGTACGGGCTGAATGTATCGAGAAGTTTTGGTCCGGGTGGGACTTCTGGCTGTCGGCTAGCAAACAGTCTTTGGGGGGGGGTTCTTTGGACCAGTCGTTCTCAATACACCCGTACTACATAAAATAAAACAAAGTCCCTAGAGCACGAATGATAGAGAAAGCGATTACATTAGTGTCACACGAATAGGGAAGCTATGAGGATGGTAGTATAGCTTCGCATCTAAACCCTCCCAACCAATGATTTTCCTGTCGCAAGATTCTGGAAAATCCCAATATAATTCAGCTCACCGCTTACATTTCGGCACAAGGAAGATCACACCACTTTTACTCAAACATTATAAATGATATTTATTCACGAGGGTTACGGAATACCAAAATACTTCAATAAGTCGGAAACATAATCCGAGTTATACAAACTAAAATGAAGGTTCTTATAATAAACGGTAATCAAATTAAATAATTGGATCATTTCAGGCATCCAAAAGCACAAATTAGGAATAATATTGTAATGTTTTGGTGAATCTTAATTGTAAGGCGGATATATATAAACTTATCAGTAATAAAAATAAAAAGGTCAAATGAAATTTGGAAGTCTCCAACTTAAAATATTTAAATTCTAAATTATGGACCCGCTCACACAGTCAAAGGCGATTTACTTTTACTTTAATAATTTTCTTTTGATAATACCAAACTGGAGAGAGAACTTTTTCTTAATTGCGGCTTATTTGACGCAGAACTCGCTATCTTTTTGCCAAACAAAACAGGGAAATGCCAGAACGAACATGATTTTTTTTGTCAAGAACTTAGGACTTACCCATCCGTCCGGTCCGTCGAAGGCCTTCGTCGTCCGCTGGATGATGCTTAGGAATAAAATGTTAAGTTAAATCAAGCGTTTGGCACTCCTAGGCAACACAGGTGATCTGGTGGACTCTTAATCCGCAACAAGGAAACTCTCTCTGCCCGTATCCGATTCGTTGGCGGCTATTCCAATCTTGTTGACTTTGTCGAAATGTCTATGTGCCCTTCACGGTGTGCAGCTTTTGAGGCCTCGGTGTCTCAAAAATATATCTGGTTGATTTTCGGAACTCAAAAATGAAATTCCCTGTTCAGATTTTCGACATCCAATTTATTTATGGCTAAGTTTTCAAAAGAACTTATTAGACACTTCCAAATATCCAAATATCCACAAAAAAATTAACTTACGATAATCAGATTCACAAAACTCCACAATAATGGCTGTCCTATATGCTCCAAATTAATATTTAAATTATAATTCGACTGGATGGCCGAGAAAATTTCAGATTTAAATTTTTATATTTTTTTTTCTGGAGGAGCAGCGTGGTTTAGGCGTCTAGCCAGGGCGGAAGTTCGTCAGAAAAGAGTGTGACCAATGCATGCGATCGCGCATAATGCCTCCTCGCTAGGGCTGCACTAGCATAATTATCGAACTTCTAAGCTCAGCTGATCACTTCCATCTACACACCGATTTGTAACTAACGCCTTAAAATTTAAAAAAAATAGAACTAACGGCAGAAACTGGGCACTACAACGGTCGGTCGGGCGGGAGGTGGACAGCGCTCTGCTTGGGCTCGCGCGAAACAGGCTATGTCCTGGTGTCGTATGGGCCACTTGAACGTACTTCGCATTGTACGCGTCAACGTTCAGACATAGTAGATGGTGGTCAATTAAAACACACATAGAAGACGAGAGAGACACGGAGACGTAAAATTGCTATTGCACATCAACAATACATTAAGGAATCGTTACGCACGTGGGGAATGTCTGATTGCAAGGCGATGTCTACACCTCCAAAAGCCGGATATCAAAACAAATGTGAAGACGCTTACTGCATACCTATGATAAGAAGAAATGCTAGTCGCTTGTAGGGTCATTGATGTTTTTGGCGGTAAAAACAACAGATATTTTACATTCCGTTGGAAAGTTAGCGCAGATGAATATGAGACCCCCATAAAGAACACGAAGTGGCGGCAAAAAGAGTGCTGCGCTACTTAAAGGGCACAGCTGGCATCAAGCTTCACTACGAGATGACTGGGACCCAAATCACCGGGTACGTAGATGCTGATTCCATAGACCGAAAATCATATACTGGATATGTTTTTATGTATGCTGGCAGCGCAATATCATGGTAGTCCAAAGAGCAAAGTCTGGTGGCTTTAAGTAGCACTGAAGCGGAGTACATTGCGTTATCCACGGCGGAAAGAGAAGCGGTGTACTTGAAGATGTTTTTGAACGAGATGGGTGTTAACGATGTTTACTCTAATTGTATTGCGATAATCAAAGTGCCCAATCTTTAACTAAAAACCCAACTCTACATAATAGAAGCAAACCCATTGATATAAAGTACCAACATATCAATAAGCTTTGTAAGAAAAAAAAAATTGATGTTCAATATATTTGTAGTAACTACATGGCCTCTTATGTATTGACTAAGAATTTGCAAAAATGTAAACATATAAAATGTATCAATAAAATAAATTGTCATTAGTACTTAAGCATATGTCGAAGCCCCTGTTGAAGTCCCTGGCAGGGCATCCTTCACGAGAATCTGGTTTATTTCACTCATTTTTACTTCACTGTATTCTGTACTGAACAACACTGAACTGTATTTGTTAGTTCCGGACCGGGGCTAGCTATTACTGGAGTCTCTGAGCCTAATGCTCCGTTTTATATAGGACGTTACATGATGACAGTTCTGGTACTTTAGCAACATTTATTAGTCAACATGTTGCTTAGGTCTGTACACTCAACATCTCAGGTGTCAGTCTGCAAACGCTGCACGGCAGTGTTGTAAATTACACAATGCACTGACACCAGACCATTCTCAAAGCACCATAGTAGGCTTTGATTCATTGACACCTGATAATTCTAAAATCAACATAGTAGGCTTTGACTTATTCTCTTTTGTAGGTAAAGACAATTGCTACCATAACAATAGGTAAAAATATTACCACCATATTAATCATGTTTTTACAGGTCTTAACTTTATTATCTAAATCAAGTACATTTCATCTCTCTTTTAGTTTAACATTCTTCTCAATTTTATTTTCGTCATTTATATTACATTGTTTATAACTTATCAAACTTTACAATAGTGTAGATCCTTTTACACCTTATCTTATCTTACATAATAGAGTATAAGTGTAGTTCCTTTAACACAATACTATTAATTAAAATCTAATCGTGTGTGTTGTTAATTTTACATATTCTCTTTCGACCCCCGCCATAACAAGTCCTTCTGTTATAGTGCGCCCTTGAGCCCAGCCATAGCAAGTCCTTCTGCTATGGTGCGGTCTTCATTTTCCCTCTCGGGTCTCTAACACATCACTTGTGCCATATTTTTTATTAATAACATCTAAAGGATCAGACATATAAACCTTATCCAGCGTCATCTCCCAGCATAGATGCATTATTGATTGGTGCATATGATTTATTATTGCCCATCTGAAAGTTCTTGGTGTTACCGGTAAGCATTTGGTTTTTCCCTTGCGTTGTATTTTCCTATGCAAAATTCCTTTCCGTAATTCATATGTTTTGTCTAAATTTTCTGGCAATTCATTATTTTTCAATTTATTCTAGTATCTCTGAATCACATTGTTGCTCCGAAATTAACCAGTTGTCGGTTACCTCAGTCAAGTGAACACGCATTTCAGGTATTTTACTCAGTACCTTACTTTTCATTGGCACTGGATTTCGGGAAAGAAAGTCTACATTTGCCATTCGCTCGCCTTTTCTATATAGAAATTTAATGATTGTAAAAAAGGCCCACCCCACCTATGTACTCTTGGGGTTAAATCTAGCTTAGTACAACTAGCATTTAAAGAATTACAGTCCGAATATACCACGAATTTTTGGCCCTGACGGCAGTGTTTAATTGCGTTAACAACCTCCAACGTCTCTAACTCGTAGGAGTGGTACTTCGATTCGGCTGGAGACGCTGTAATATTTCACCACATGGGGCTTGTTATCAATTCTATGCAGCAATATTGCTCTATAGCCAACCAAACTAGCATCTGTGTGCAATTCTATTGCATGTTTTGGATCAAATATAATTAGGACTGGAGCATCCGTCAAAACAGTTATTATCTTTGATCGGATTTGCTCGTGCTCTGGTCTCCAAACAAAATCCGTGTTTTTCTTTGAAATGATGAGAGACAAGGGTTTTAGGATCTCTGAAAATTTCGGTACAAATGTCGGAAATAAGAGACCAAACCTATAAATTGTCGCAACTGAGACACAGTTTGGGCAGGTAGTAGTCCCAACAACGCTTCAATTTTTCGTCTGTTTGGTCTGATTTCTCCATTATTTATTTCATAGCCCAGATACTCCACCCTAGTTTTAAGAAAATAACACTTTGTACCGTTAAATGAAAATCCCGCCTTACTCAAAGTATCTAGGACTATCTGCAATCGATCTAAAGCTTCTTCTTTGGTTTCGGCTATAATTAACACATCATCGATATACACGACTGCGTCGGTGTGTGCTAAAACTCCTTATGTTTTTATTATCGCCCGCTGAAATACAGAAGGTGCATTTTTTAGGCCAAAAGGCATGGCCAAGAACTCATACTGCCCTTCAGGCGTGACAAAAGCGGTTTGCTCTATAGAATCTTCATGTATTGGACTTTGATAGATGCCACTCGCCATATCCAGACATGAGAAATATTTAGTCACGCGAAGCCTATCCATCTGGTCTGAGATAAGTGTTAACGGTTACCTATCGGCAATTGTATTTTCATTTAACATACGATAGTCTACACAAAGACGGTCAGTGCCATTTTTCTTTTTAACCATAGGGTGAGCAACTAAGAAAAATAATGTTTGACTTTAATAATTCATCTATTTTACTCCGCACGTGGTTTTTTTCTTTCTCACTAAGCCTGTATGGACGCCGTTGTACTGTTTTTTGTGTATCTACAAGTCTAATTTCCAACTGCCCTGTGGAAACTCGAGTCTTTGGAATTCCGTCAATAAACCAATCAGATATTAATTAGAGCAATCTTATCAAATTCACTTATATCGGTATCAGATTTGATGGCATCCTCATATCCGACTAAACTAATTAGTTAAACTCTTTTTGTTTTAAAAATTTGGAAGTTCTCAGCGTCCATTGTTACGCCAAAACCCTGGCTAAGAATTTCACGGCCAATCAACACATCGTATTGTAAAAATCTATCCATAACAACATGCATCAAAAACCCCTAAATCGTATGGTTTTACATTTATATTAGATAAAACCTGCTGTGTACTATAAATGGGTTCGTTTCTTAAACCGTTAAGATTTACAATAGTATTAATTCTTTTTCCATTCCATTCTCTTTCCACTCAGATCCAGAATCAAAACAAAAGTTGTACACGAATTTGTGCCCAATAAGCGCTCCCGCCCTTTGCCTGTCCACCTTCCTAATGCATCTTCTGCTTCAAAAAACTAATAACGTCTAGTCTTTGCATTCACTATCAAAATGTAAGAGGACTTCTTACCAAGCTCTCTAAATTATTCTGCGATAGCTTAACCTTTTCGGCTGACATATTAGCTTTCTCTGAAACTTGGCTTAATTCCTCTGTTTTGGATAATGAAATTCTTTCTAATAACTTTATTTCTTATAGGCTTGATCGTGTTGGTCGACGTGGCGGTGGAGTACTCATTGCTGTCAACTCGAATCTGTGTTCAAGTGTTGTGCCGATTGATCTCCCCTTAGGTGTTGAGTTTATTTGCGTCGAAGTTACATGTTCTAACTTTAGCTTATATATCTCTTGTTCATATATTCCTCCAACTTCTGATATCATGATCTACATGCACCATGCTGATGCTTTGCGAACTATTTTTAGTCGTCTTAAAGATCGTGATTTTTTTATAGCTTTAGGTGATTTTAACTTGCCTAATGTTTCTTGGCTTGCTGATGATAATCTATCTTTCTTAATTCCCTCATCTCAACATGTTTTTCTTGATAGCCTACTTGAATGTCCGCTATATCAGTTGAATTCTTTTCTTAACTCTTCTAAAAGAATCCTCGATCTTGTTTTTGTCTCTGATCCCACTGTTAGTGCTGTATCACAAACACAGCCCCTAGTGAAGCCCGAAGATACTTATCACCCTACCATTGAAATTACTATTTCTTACAATTCCGTTAATAATTCATTCAATAACATCTCACATTCTCGTCGTAGATGTTTTCGTAAAACAAATTTCAATCTTCTTAACAGCCTTATTTTCTCTTTTGATTGGTCATTTCTATTTGAGTGCTGTGATATAGATTGTGCAGTAAATTTTTTCTACTCTGCTCTTAATTCTCTAATTGATAAATGCGTTCCTTATGTGAATGTCTCTACCGTCTCCAGTGCGCCAGTCTGGTTCACACGTAGGCTCTCTAATCTCCGTAACATTAAATCGAGATATTTTAAAAGATTTAAAAAAACTGGTTCGCGACGTGACTATGCAAATTATTGTGTAGCCAAATCTCAATTTTGCCTTTTAAATACTCAATGCTACAATAATTATATCGTTCGCTGTAAGGTTGAATTTTATAAGAACCCTAAAAGATTTTATAACTTTGTTAATTCCAAAAGACGTTCTAATTTACTACCTTCCACCTTTAGACTTAATGACCAGACTGCTAATAGTGATTCAGATATTGCAGATCTGTTTGCTAAATTCTTTCAGTCGACTTATTCTTCTACTGCTTCGGATCCTACACCTTATCCCTTCACAATTCCACATTTAAATTGTATGTTTTTTCCTAATATTACTGAAGACTGTATTATCTCTAGCTTGTCATCTATGACGTCTTCCTTCGTACCCGGGCCTGATAATATACCTAGTTGCATCCTTAAAATGTGTTCGATTTCCCTATCTAAACCTTTATCTCGGTTATTTTTTATATCGAGTGAGACTTGTCGCTTCCCTGATATTTGGAAGGAGTCTTTTATTATTCCGCTTTTTAAAAAGGGTAACAAATCGGATATTTCTAACTACCGTGGCATTGCCAAACTTTCGGCAATACCTAAGCTGTTTGAGAAAATTATTACGTCTTCCCTTCAACACCTATCCAGATCCACTATTTCTCCTTGTCAGCATGGCTTCATGAAAGGTCGTTCGTCGCTTACCAACCTTTTAGAATTGACTACCCTTGTACACCATGGCTTCCGTAAAAAGTGTCAAACTGATGTTATTTATACTGACTTTAGTAAGGCTTTCGATACGGTTGATCATTCTATGCTTCTCATGAAACTTAACATCATGGGTTTTTCCCCGAAACTATTGGCTTGGTTAAAGTCGTATCTTATTGGCAGAACCCAAAAGGTGTCTTTTCGTTCCTCGATATCTAAAACTGTTCGAGTTACGTCAGGTGTCCCCCAAGGCAGTCATCTGGGCCCACTGTTATTTACCTTGTTTATAAACGATTTGCCTTTGGCCTTGGCTCATTCTCGCGTGCTCATGTTTGCGGATGACGTCAAGATTTGTTATTCATATGATGATCCTTCTTTCCAACAGTACTTGCAATCAGATATCGATGCGTTTTGTGTTTGGTGTCACGTTAATAAATTACACCTTAATGCCTCTAAATGCTCTTTTATGACTTTCAGTCGTTTGTCGCCGTTCCTAGCTCATTACTCTATTAAGTCTGTTCTGTTAGATTGTGTACCATCATTTAAAGACTTAGGCGTTATGTTTGACCCAAAGCTTCCTTTTAATATTCATATATCTTCAATTGTTAATAGAGCATGCAGTCTTCTTGGCTTCATTAAACGTTGGGCCAAGGAATTTGATGATCCATATGTGACAAAGGTTTTATACACTTCGTTAGTTCGCCCTACTCTAGAATATTGCTCACCAGTGTGGAACCCTCAATATGATGTTCACCAGCGTAGTATTGAATCGGTACAGAAGCAATTCCTTAAGTTTGCGTTACGCGGTCTTAATTGGGACCCGAATCTTCGCCTACCTTCTTATTCGGACAGACTTCTTCTTATTAATCTTCCTTCACTTTACAACCGTAGGCTCGTATTTGGGATTCTCTTTCTACATAAAGTAGTCAACGGCGAAGTCAGTTCTACCAATTTACTAGATACGCTATATTTTTTGTATTCCCTCACGTCGGACCAGAAACTTTTTTTCCTCTTCACCTTAGTAGATGTCTGACTAACTACTCTCTTCACGAACCTCTTCGTGTTCTTTGCCAATCTTTTAACAACCTTTCTCACCTTATTTCTCCTCATCTATCTGTCACTTCTCTTCGCGCTATACTTTTTAATTATCTACAGCGTAACCACTGAAAGTATTCTGGACTGGATATTGGATCGGCTGCAACTCATCCCTGACCACATTGGCTGTGAATCGGGGCATAGCTGGCACCTTGTTGCAAATAAAACACCTCCACCGGGTCGGGGATGTTGTGCATAAAGCTAAGCTACCTTCATGAATTAATTTTTATCTGTATTTTAGCTTAAGCTTTTTCGTCGACTGCTGACTTAGTTGACGTAAAATAAATAAATAAATAAATAAATAAATAAAAGGGAACGGACTCACCGCATAAACTTATTATTACTGATGGTGGAGAAACTGTGCAAATGTTTCACGCTTCTCGTACACCTTGTCGTTTCCCGGCATTCGTCTTTTTGGGCAAGATGAGGAAAAATGCCCCACTCCATCGTACTTGAAGCAAATGATTGTCTTTGTCAACTGCTCTCGAGGAGAGGCAGCCTGACGCCTGGATTCTTGTTGAAAGATTGCTTGTTTCCTGGAATAGCAGTCTACACTCTTATGCTCAAGTTTGTTGCAGAAATGGCATTTGACGTCAGATTGTAGCCGCATTCGCTTGCTTTCGAAATCTCCCGGATTGAAATGGTCTCGACTCTTACGAACAGAAAACGCCTTTAATTCGTCTTGAATTTTCTTTCACGTCTTGGTGTCCGTTGTAAAAATGGTTCGCTGAACCTTTGGCTCAACCCGTGCAACGTGAGCCAGAACCACTGACATAGCAGCTTGCTCCATAGTCATTCCATTCCATATTGACAGAAGTGACGTTAACAACCGGCTACCGTACAATGACAAGCCCTCTCCATCTTTTGGCCGACCATTGAAAATATTAAAAACTGCCGCAGCTGGGGTTTCGGTGCCTTCAAAATGCTGCAGAAACAATTCTTTAAATTGGGGCCATACCACACCAGCAAAGGATATTTGAGGAATGCACTGCATTCTAGTGATTTGCTTAAAGCCATGAGAAGTGCGCTGCCCTTTAAAGAGTTTTCCTCTAAGATGAGGTCCTCTGTAGAGCACCATACAAAGGCGCTGCATCAGGATTAAACTTTGGCAGGACTATCGGACCGATACCTTTCTTTTACACGTGTTCA
Organism: Drosophila equinoxialis; assembly: GCA_018150345.1. NCBI lineage: Eukaryota > Metazoa > Arthropoda > Insecta > Diptera > Drosophilidae > Drosophila > Drosophila equinoxialis. The sequence goes on along the minus strand of JAECWI010000332.1, from coordinate 336,913 downwards.
TTTCTTACTGCCTTAATCATCTTAATCATCATGCTGCGACTCCAAAATTAAACACATGCGGTCATCAGGATTGCTCTGGTGTGGAAGCAATCCCACTTCTGATGTCGAAGTCCCCGTTGAAGTCCCTGGCAGGGCATCCTTTACGAGAATCTGGTTTATTTCACCCATTTTTACTTCACTGTATTCTTTTTATTTAGACTTCACTTGATTACTTTACACTGAACTGTATTTGTTAGTTCTGGACCGGGGCTAGCTATTACTGAACTCTCTGAGCCTAACGCTCCGTCTTATATAGGAACTCACATGATGACAGTTCTGGTACTTTGGCAACATTTATTAGTCAACATGTTGCTTAGGCCTGTAAACTCAGCATCTCAGGTGTCAGTCTACAAACGCTGCACGGCAGTGTTGTTAATTACACAATGCACTGACACCAGACCTTTCTCAAAGCACCATAGTAGGCTTTGATTCATTGACACCTGATAATTCTAAAAACAAACATAGTAGGCTTTGATTCATTCTCCGATACATACAAGTAATTTTTTGAGAAGGAGTGTTGAGAATCTGGGAATATTATCGTATCTATTAATTTGGCAACAATATGTACTTGTAGTCGGGTTAGTTCAGTTAGTTGTTCATCTTTCATCGTACCATTTGGTTCGCCATATAATTGTCTTAATAAATATATATATATATACTCTGCTGCGAATTTTAGTTTTAGAATTATTGGATATAAAATTCAGTACTATACTTACCAGCTACAGGAAGACAAGCCCTTTAGATTTGTTATTAGAGGATTACATCACTCAACACTAAACAAGAATATTACTTCTTGCTTGGAAAATCGAAAGCATAAAGTGTTACACATATTCAACCCAAAAAATAAAAATACACAGAATCCCTTAAACATGTTTTTTTAAGCATTGCTATTGCTCCTAATAACAAGGAAGTTTTGACATATTAACAATCTGCCGAGAGAGGGTTAAAGTTGAACATATGAGAAAACGTTCAGAAGTGACCCACTTTTTTAAATGCCAAGATTATGGGCATACAGCCGGTTATTGCGGGATGAAGTTTAGATGTATGAAATGTGCAAGCGACAAACATAGAACCAAAGATTGTGATTTACCTGAAGATGTTCCTGCAACTTGTGTACATTGCTCAGGAAATCACCCAGCAAACTATAGAGGCTGCCCTTTTTATCAGGAGTATCTCAAAATAAGCGGTGCAAATAAGAAGAACACCTTGTTAAGAAAAGCTCAAAATTCCCTTAGTGCTACATCCGCCCATCTACAGCATAGGATACAAAATCTAACACAATCAAATACAAAGAATACAAAACAACAGGAAGTCCTGCTGAATGCTATCCCAAATGGAGCGTTGTTTTCAGATGTTGTAAGAGGCTCAAATCCTCCATTGCAACAAACACAATCCCCTTCTCATCAACCTTTCTCTGCACAACCACAAACACAGCTGGGCGAGAACAGCGAGTTACTCGCAGCAATTAAAGAAATGAGCAAAGCGATCAACAATCTGGCGGAAATGCAATGCCAGCTTCTTGCTACGCAAACGCAGATTGTAAATCTGCTCAATTCCCTCATTTTAAAATGACCTCTCTAAAAATTTTAATATGGCTTTCCAGAAAAAGCATCAGAGCTTGAACTTTATGCTCATAGTAAAAAAATTGACGTAATCCTTCTTAGCGAAACTCGACTACCAAATAATGCTCCTTCAAAACTGTTTGGTTATGATGCATATCCAGCAAACTTAATTTACCAACGATATGCAAAAGGCGGTGTGGCAGTGTTAGTAAGAAAAATCTTGCTCATTTTCCTCAGATGGCCATCAGTAACAACAGATATCAATTTAGCGTAGTACGCGTTAGCACGGATACAGGGGAACTAGATCTAGGAGCAGTGTACTGTCGGCCGAATCAACGAATTGAAGTAGACGAGTTTAGAGATTTGCTCCACATGGCAGGTAATAAATTTCTGGTTGGAGGAGACTGGAACGCCAGACATTGGCTGTGGGGAGATTTCACTATTAATACCTGAAGCAACAAGCTTGCCAGATATTTGGCATCCTGCAGTACAAAGGTCCTTGGCACTGGCTCCCCAACTAGATATCCCTATGGTAGTAGAGGAAGGCCATCTTGCATTGATTTTGCGCTCTATAATGGGATTCCGGATGATATGCTGAAAATAAATGACACCTGGGATCTTCACAGCGATCACCTTGCACTCATCATACCCATGAATACTAAGGAAATAAACTCGATATCCGAACCAGGTTTTCTGAGTAGGAAAGCCAATATCAAAAAATTCCAGCAGAAACTTAATGAAAGTATTCATCTCAACAGGGAATTAAAAACTGGCGAAAATATTGATGCCGCGGTTGATTTCTTTACTTTGAAAGTCCAAAATGCGGCAGCTCAGCCGGATATAAATAGGCAATATAATAACCACAGATTGTCTACTTCATACACGCTAAATAGAGAATTAGAAGAGTTGATTAAACTGAAAAGAAGACTACGTCGGCGATATATTAATACGCATCATACAGGTGACAGGGCATCATGTCAAGAAACGAGTAAGAGACTTAAAGAGGCATTACAACTTCAAAAGACTTGCTTTTTTGAAAAAAAAAACTTGAAGCTATGGACTATACTGTCGATTCTGGGTATTCTCTATGGAAGGCTACGAAATCTTTAAAGCGGCAGCCGATGAGAATAGTACCCATTAGGCACCCACTGGGACGTTTCTGTAGATCAGATGATGAACAAGCATCAGTCTTCGTTGACCATTTGGAAAATCGTTTTAAGCCTTTCCAGATTGCTGACCCAGTAGTAGTTGAGGAAACTCTTAATGAATTAGATACACCTTTGCAAATGAGTCTTCCAACAAATCCCATCGGATTGGAAGAGGTCATAAAGATAATTGAAGGTTTACGAAATTACAAATCTCCTGGCCATGACAGGATCGGCCATTACACTCTAAAAGCTTTGCCCAAGCGTGCACTGCTTTTTATAGTTTTGATATTCAACGCAATTTTAAGACTGCAGCATTTTCCAACACAGTGGAAACTGGCTCGGGTTATCATGATACACAAGCCAGGAAAGCAGGAAGATGATCCAGAATCATACCGCCCAATTTCTTTGCTACCGTGTGTCTCAAAAGTATGGGAAAGAGTAATGGTGACTCGAATTTCTCGACTTCCCAACATGCAACTCATCCCAAATCACCAGTTTGGATTTAGAAAGGGACATGGCACTGTTGAACAAGTGCACCGAGTTGTAAATTATATTCTGACGGCGTTCGACAAAAAAAAGTATTGCAATGGAGTCTTCGTAGATGGAAAGCAAGCTTTTGATAGAGTCTGGCAGCGTCATCTCCCAGCATAGATGCATTATTGATTGGTGCATATGATTTATTATTGCCCATCTGAAAGTTCTTGGTGTTACCGGTAAGCATTTGGTTTTTCCCTTGCGTTGTATTTTCCTATGCAAAATTCCTTTCCGTAATTCATATGTTTTGTCTAAATTTTCTGGCAATTCATTATTTTTCAATTTATTCTAGTATCTCTGAATCACATTGTTGCTCCGAAATTAACCAGTTGTCGGTTACCTCAGTCAAGTGAACACGCATTTCAGGTATTTTACTCAGTACCTTACTTTTCATTGGCACTGGATTTCGGGAAAGAAAGTCTGCATTTGCCATTCGCTCGCCTTTTCTATATAGAAATTTAATGATTGTAAAAAAGGCCCACCCCACCTATGTACTCTTGGGGTTAAATCTAGCTTAGTACAACTAGCATTTAAAGAATTACAGTCCGAATATACCACGAATTTTTGGCCCTGACGGCAGTGTTTAATTGCGTTAACAACCTCCAACGTCTCTAACTCGTAGGAGTGGTACTTCGATTCGGCTGGAGACGCTGTAATATTTCACCACATGGGGCTTGTTATCAATTCTATGCAGCAATATTGCTCTATAGCCAACCAAACTAGCATCTGTGTGCAATTCTATTGCATATTTTGGATCAAATATAATTAGGACTGGAGCATCCGTCAAAACAGTTATTATCTTTGATCGGATTTGCTCGTGCTCTGGTCTCCAAACAAAATCCGTGTTTTTCTTTGAAATGATGAGAGACAAGGGTTTTAGGATCTCTGAAAATTTCGGTACAAATGTCGGAAATAAGAGACCAAACCTATAAATTGTCGCAACTGAGACACAGTTTGGGCAGGTAGTAGTCCCAACAACGCTTCAATTTTTCGTCTGTTTGGTCTGATTTCTCCATTATTTATTTCATAGCCCAGATACTCCACCCTAGTTTTAAGAAAATAACACTTTGTACCGTTAAATGAAAATCCCGCCTTACTCAAAGTATCTAGGACTATCTGCAATCGATCTAAAGCTTCTTCTTTGGTTTCGGCTATAATTAACACATCATCGATATACACGACTGCGTCGGTGTGTGCTAAAACTCCTAATGTTTTTATTATCGCCCGCTGAAATACAGAAGGTGCATTTTTTAGGCCAAAAGGCATGGCCAAGAACTCATACTGCCCTTCAGGCGTGACAAAAGCGGTTTGCTCTATAGAATCTTCATGTATTGGATTTTGATAGATGCCACTCGCCATATCCAGACATGAGAAATATTTAGTCACGCGAAGCCTATCCATCTGGTCTGAGATAAGTGTTAACGGTTACCTATCGGCAATTGTATTTTCATTTAACATACGATAGTCTACACAAAGACGGTCAGTGCCATTTTTCTTTTTAACCATAGGGTGAACAACTAAGAAAAATAATGTTTGACTTTAATAATTCATCTATTTTACTCCGCACGTGGTTTTTTTCTTTCTCACTAAGCCTGTATGGACGCCGTTGTACTGTTTTTTGTGTATCTACAAGTCTAATTTCCAACTGCCTTGTGGAAACTCGAGTCTTTGGAATTCCGTCAATAAACCAATCAGATATTAATTAGAGCAATCTTATCAAATTCACTTATATCGGTATCAGATTTGATGGCATCCTCATATCCGACTAAACTAATTAGTTAAACTCTTTTTGTTTTAAAAATTTGGAAGTTCTCAGCGTCCATTGTTACGCCAAAACCCTGGCTAAGAATTTCACGGCCAATCAACACATCGTATTGTAAAAATCTATCCATAACAACATGCATCAAAAACCCCTAAGTCGTATGGTTTTACATTTATATTAGATAAAACCTGCTGTGTACTATAAATGGGTTCGTTTCTTAAACCGTTAAGATTTACAATAGTATTAATTCTTTTTCCATTCCATTCTCTTTCCACTCAGATCCAGAATCAAAACAAAAAGGAACGGACTCACCGCATAAACTTATTATTACTGATGGTGGAGAAACTGTGCAAATGTTTCACGCTTCTCGTACACCTTGTCGTTTCCCGGCATTCGTCTTTTTGGGCAAGATGAGGAAAAATGCCCCACTCCATCGTACTTGAAGCAAATGATTGTCTTTGTCAACTGCTCTCGAGGAGAGGCAGCCTGACGCCTGGATTCTTGTTGAAAGATTGCTTGTTTCCTGGAATAGCAGTCTACACTCTTGTGCTCAAGTTTGTTGCAGAAATGGCATTTGACGTCAGATTGTAGCCGCATTCGCTTGCTTTCGAAATCTCCCGGATTGAAATGGTCTCGACTCTTACGAACAGAAAACGCCTTTAATTCGTCTTGAATTTTCTTTCACGTCTTGGTGTCCGTTGTAAAAATGGTTCGCTGAACCTTTGGCTCAACCCGTGCAACGTGAGCCAGAACCACTGACATAGCAGCTTGCTCCATAGTCATTCCATTCCATATTGACAGAAGTGACGTTAACAACCGGCTACCGTACAATGACAAGCACTCTCCATCTTTTGGCCGACCATTGAAAATATTAAAAACTGCCGCAGCTGGGGTTTCGGTGCCTTCAAAATGCTGCAGAAACAATTCTTTAAATTGGGGCCATACCACACCAGCAAAGGATATTTGAGGAATGCACTGCATTCTAGTGATTTGCTTAAAGCCATGAGAAGTGCGCTGCCCTTTAAAGAGTTTTCCTCTAAGATGAGGTCCTCTGTAGAGCACCATACAAAGGCGCTTGATCCTGCGGCATCAGGATTAAACTTTGGCAGGACTATCGGACCGATACCTTTCTTTTACACGTGTTCATTTCTTACTGCCTTAATCATCTTAATCATCATGCTGCGACTCCAAAATTAAACACATGCGGTCATCAGGATTGCTCTGGTGTGGAAGCAATCCCACTTCTGATGTCGAAGTCCCCGTTGAAGTCCCTGGCAGGGCATCCTTTACGAGAATCTGGTTTATTTCACCCATTTTTACTTCACTGTATTCTTTTATTTAGACTTCACTTGATTACTTTACACTGAACTGTATTTGTTAGTTCTGGACCGGGGCTAGCTATTACTGAACTCTCTGAGCCTAACGCTCCGTCTTATATAGGAACTCACATGATGACAGTTCTGGTACTTTGGCAACATTTATTAGTCAACATGTTGCTTAGGCCTGTAAACTCAGCATCTCAGGTGTCAGTCTACAAACGCTGCACGGCAGTGTTGTTAATTACACAATGCACTGACACCAGACCTTTCTCAAAGCACCATAGTAGGCTTTGATTCATTGACACCTGATAATTCTAAAAACAAACATAGTAGGCTTTGATTCATTCTCCGATACATACAAGTAATTTTTTGAGAAGGAGTGTTGAGAATCTGGGAATATTATCGTATCTATTAATTTGGCAACAATATGTACTTGTAGTCGGGTTAGTTCAGTTAGTTGTTCATCTTTCATCGTACCATTTGGTTCGCCATATAATTGTCTTAATAAATATATATATATATACTCTGCTGCGAATTTTAGTTTTAGAATTATTGGATATAAAATTCAGTACTATACTTACCAGCTACAGGAAGACAAGCCCTTTAGATTTGTTATTAGAGGATTACATCACTCAACACTAAACAAGAATATTACTTCTTGCTTGGAAAATCGAAAGCATAAAGTGTTACACATATTCAACCCAAAAAATAAAAATACACAGAATCCCTTAAACATGTTTTTTTTAAGCATTGCTATTGCTCCTGATAACAAGGAAGTTTTGACATATTAACAATCTGCCGAGAGAGGGTTAAAGTTGAACATATGAGAAAACGTTCAGAAGTGACCCACTTTTTGAAATGCCAAGATTATGGGCATACAGCCGGTTATTGCGGGATGAAGTTTAGATGTATGAAATGTGCAAGCGACAAACATAGAACCAAAGATTGTGATTTACCTGAAGATGTTCCTGCAACTTGTGTACATTGCTCAGGAAATCACCCAGCAAACTATAGAGGCTGCCCTTTTTATCAGGAGTATCTCAAAATAAGCGGTGCAAATAAGAAGAACACCTTGTTAAGAAAAGCTCAAAATTCCCTTAGTGCTACATCCGCCCATCTACAGCATAGGATACAAAATCTAACACAATCAAATACAAAGAATACAAAACAACAGGAAGTCCTGCTGAATGCTATCCCAAATGGAGCGTTGTTTTCAGATGTTGTAAGAGGCTCAAATCCTCCATTGCAACAAACACAATCCCCTTCTCATCAACCTTTCTCTGCACAACCACAAACACAGCTGGGCGAGAACAGTGAGTTACTCGCAGCAATTAAAGAAATGAGCAAAGCGATCAACAATCTGGCGGAAATGCAATGCCAGCTTCTTGCTACGCAAACGCAGATTGTAAATCTGCTCAATTCCCTCATTTTAAAATGACCTCTCTAAAAATTTTAATATGGCTTTCCAGAAAAAGCATCAGAGCTTGAACTTTATGCTCATAGTAAAAAAATTGACGTAATCCTTCTTAGCGAAACTCGACTACCAAATAATGCTCCTTCAAAACTGTTTGGTTATGATGCATATCCAGCAAACTTAATTTACCAACGATATGCAAAAGGCGGTGAGGCAGTGTTAGTAAGAAAAATCTTGCTCATTTTCCTCAGATGGCCATCAGTAACAACAGATATCAATTTAGCGTAGTACGCGTTAGCACGGATACAGGGGAACTAGATCTAGGAGCAGTGTACTGTCGGCCGAATCAACGAATTGAAGTAGACGAGTTTAGAGATTTGCTCCACATGGCAGGTAATAAATTTCTGGTTGGAGGAGACTGGAACGCCAGACATTGGCTGTGGGGAGATTTCACTATTAATACCTGAAGCAACAAGCTTGCCAGATATTTGGCATCCTGCAGTACAAAGGTCCTTGGCACTGGCTCCCCAACTAGATATCCCTATGGTAGTAGAGGAAGGCCATCTTGCATTGATTTTGCGCTCTATAATGGGATTCCGGATGATATGCTGAAAATAAATGACACCTGGGATCTTCACAGCGATCACCTTGCACTCATCATACCCATGAATACTAAGGAAATAAACTCGATATCCGAACCAGGTTTTCTGAGTAGGAAAGCCAATATCAAAAAATTCCAGCAGAAACTTAATGAAAGTATTCATCTCAACAGGGAATTAAAAACTGGCGAAAATATTGATGCCGCGGTTGATCTCTTTACTTTAAAAGTCCAAAATGCGGCAGCTCAGCCGGATATAAATAGGCAATATAATAACCACAGATTGTCTACTTCATACACGCTAAATAGAGAATTAGAAGAGTTGATTAAACTGAAAAGAAGACTACGTCGGCGATATATTAATACGCATCATACAGGTGACAGGGCATCATGTCAAGAAACGAGTAAGAGACTTAAAGAGGCATTACAACTTCAAAAGACTTGCTTTTTTGAAAAAAAACTTGAAGCTATGGACTATACTGTCGATTCTGGGTATTCTCTATGGAAGGCTACGAAATCTTTAAAGCGGCAGCCGATGAGAATAGTACCCATTAGGCACCCACTGGGACGTTTCTGTAGATCAGATGATGAACAAGCATCAGTCTTCGCTGACCATTTGGAAAATCGTTTTAAGCCTTTCCAGATTGCTGACCCAGTAGTAGTTGAGGAAACTCTTAATGAATTAGATACACCTTTGCAAATGAGTCTTCCAACAAATCCCATCGGATTGGAAGAGGTCATAAAGATAATTGAAGGTTTACGAAATTACAAATCTCCTGGCCATGACAGGATCGGCCATTACACTCTAAAAGCTTTGCCCAAGCGTGCACTGCTTTTTATAGTTTTGATATTCAACGCAATTTTAAGACTGCAGCATTTTCCAACACAGTGGAAACTGGCTCGGGTTATCATGATACACAAGCCAGGAAAGCAGGAAGATGATCCAGAATCATACCGCCCAATTTCTTTGCTACCGTGTGTCTCAAAAGTATGGGAAAGAGTAATGGTGACTCGAATTTCTCGACTTCCCAACATGCAACTCATCCCAAATCACCAGTTTGGATTTAGAAAGGGACATGGCACTGTTGAACAAGTGCACCGAGTTGTAAATTATATTCTGACGGCGTTCGACAAAAAAAAGTATTGCAATGGAGTCTTCGTAGATGGAAAGCAAGCTTTTGATAGAGTCTGGCAGCGTCATCTCCCAGCATAGATGCATTATTGATTGGTGCATATGATTTATTATTGCCCATCTGAAAGTTCTTGGTGTTACCGGTAAGTATTTGGTTTTTCCCTTGCGTTGTATTTTCCTATGCAAAATTCCTTTCCGTAATTCATATGTTTTGTCTAAATTTTCTGGCAATTCATTATTTTTCAATTTATTCTAGTATCTCTGAATCACATTGTTGCTCCGAAATTAACCAGTTGTCGGTTACCTCAGTCAAGTGAACACGCATTTCAGGTATTTTACTCAGTACCTTACTTTTCATTGGCACTGGATTTCGGGAAAGAAAGTCTACATTTGCCATTCGCTCGCCTTTTCTATATAGAAATTTAATGATTGTAAAAAGGCCCACCCCACCTATGTACTCTTGGGGTTAAATCTAACTTAGTACAACTAGCATTTAAAGAATTACAGTCCGAATATACCACGAATTTTTGGCCCTGACGGCAGTGTTTAATTGCGTTAACAACCTCCAACGTCTCTAACTCGTAGGAGTGGTACTTCGATTCGGCTGGAGACGCTGTAATATTTCACCACATGGGGCTTGTTATCAATTCTATGCAGCAATATTGCTCTATAGCCAACCAAACTAGCATCTGTGTGCAATTCTATTGCATGTTTTGGATCAAATATAATTAGGACTGGAGCATCCGTCAAAACAGTTATTATCTTTGATCGGATTTGCTCGTGCTCTGGTCTCCAAACAAAATCCGTGTTTTTCTTTGAAATGATCAGAGACAAGGGTTTTAGGATCTCTGAAAATTTCGGTACAAATGTCGGAAATAAGAGACCAAACCTATAAATTGTCGCAACTGAGACACAGTTTGGGCAGGTAGTAGTCCCAACAACGCTTCAATTTTTCGTCTGTTTGGTCTGATTTCTCCATTATTTATTTCATAGCCCAGATACTCCACCCTAGTTTTAAGAAAATAACACTTTGTACCGTTAAATGAAAATCCCGCCTTACTCAAAGTATCTAGGACTATCTGCAATCGATCTAAAGCTTCTTCTTTGGTTTCGGCTATAATTAACACATCATCGATATACACGACTGCGTCGGTGTGTGCTAAAACTCCTAATGTTTTTATTATCGCCCGCTGAAATACAGAAGGTGCATTTTTTAGGCCAAAAGGCATGGCCAAGAACTCATACTGCCCTTCAGGCGTGACAAAAGCGGTTTGCTCTATAGAATCTTCATGTATTGGATTTTGATAGATGCCACTCGCCATATCCAGACATGAGAAATATTTAGTCACGCGAAGCCTATCCATCTGGTCTGAGATAAGTGTTAACGGTTACCTATCGGCAATTGTATTTTCATTTAACATACGATAGTCTACACAAAGACGGTCAGTGCCATTTTTCTTTTTAACCATAGGGGTGAGCAACTAAGAAAAATAATGTTTGACTTTAATAATTCATCTATTTTACTCCGCACGTGGTTTTTTTCTTTCTCACTAAGCCTGTATGGACGCCGTTGTACTGTTTTTTGTGTATCTACAAGTCTAATTTCCAACTGCCCTGTGGAAACTCGAGTCTTTGGAATTCCGTCAATAAACCAATCAGATATTAATTAGAGCAATCTTATCAAATTCACTTATATCGGTATCAGATTTGATGGCATCCTCATATCCGACTAAACTAATTAGTTAAACTCTTTTTGTTTTAAAAATTTGGAAGTTCTCAGCGTCCATTGTTACGCCAAAACCCTGGCTAAGAATTTCACGGCCAATCAACACATCGTATTGTAAAAATCTATCCATAACAACATGCATCAAAAACCCCTAAATCGTATGGTTTTACATTTATATTAGATAAAACCTGCTGTGTACTATAAATGGGTTCGTTTCTTAAACCGTTAAGATTTACAATAGTATTAATTCTTTTTCCATTCCATTCTCTTTCCACTCAGATCCAGAATCAAAACAAAAAGGAACGGACTCACCGCATAAACTTATTATTACTGATGGTGGAGAAACTGTGCAAATGTTTCACGCTTCTCGTACACCTTGTCGTTTCCCGGCATTCGTCTTTTTGGGCAAGATGAGGAAAAATGCCCCACTCCATCGTACTTGAAGCAAATGATTGTCTTTGTCAACTGCTCTCGAGGAGAGGCAGCCTGACGCCTGGATTCTTGTTGAAAGATTGCTTGTTTCCTGGAATAGCAGTCTACACTCTTATGCTCAAGTTTGTTGCAGCAATGGCATTTGACGTCAGATTGTAGCCGCATTCGCTTGCTTTCGAAATCTCCCGGATTGAAATGGTCTCGACTCTTACGAACAGAAAACGCCTTTAATTCGTCTTGAATTTTCTTTCACGTCTTGGTGTCCGTTGTAAAAATGGTTCGCTGAACCTTTGGCTCAACCCGTGCAACGTGAGCCAGAACCACTGACATAGCAGCTTGCTCCATAGTCATTCCATTCCATATTGACAGAAGTGACGTTAACAACCGGCTACCGTACAATGACAAGCACTCTCCATCTTTTGGCCGACCATTGAAAATATTAAAAACTGCCGCAGCTGGGGTTTCGGTGCCTTCAAAATGCTGCAGAAACAATTCTTTAAATTGGGGCCATACCACACCAGCAAAGGATATTTGAGGAATGCACTGCATTCTAGTGATTTGCTTAAAGCCATGAGAAGTGCGCTGCCCTTTAAAGAGTTTTCCTCTAAGATGAGGTCCTCTGTAGAGCACCATACAAAGGCGCTTGATCCTGCGGCATCAGGATTAAACTTTGGCAGGACTATCGGACCGATACCTTTCTTTTACACGTGTTCATTTCTTACTGCCTTAATCATCTTAATCATCATGCTGCGACTCCAAAATTAAACACATGCGGTCATCAGGATTGCTCTGGTGTGGAAGCAATCCCACTTCTGATGTCGAAGTCCCCGTTGAAGTCCCTGGCAGGGCATCCTTTACGAGAATCTGGTTTATTTCACCCATTTTTACTTCACTGTATTCTTTTATTTAGACTTCACTTGATTACTTTACACTAAACTGTATTTGTTAGTTCTGGACCGGGGCTAGCTATTACTGAACTCTCTGAGCCTAACGCTCCGTCTTATATAGGAACTCACATGATGACAGTTCTGGTACTTTGGCAACATTTATTAGTCAACATGTTGCTTAGGCCTGTAAACTCAGCATCTCAGGTGTCAGTCTACAAACGCTGCACGGCAGTGTTGTTAATTACACAATGCACTGACACCAGACCTTTCTCAAAGCACCATAGTAGGCTTTGATTCATTGACACCTGATAATTCTAAAAACAAACATAGTAGGCTTTGATTCATTCTCCGATACATACAAGTAATTTTTTGAGAAGGAGTGTTGAGAATCTGGGAATATTATCGTATCTATTAATTTGGCAACAATATGTACTTGTAGTCGGGTTAGTTCAGTTAGTTGTTCATCTTTCATCGTACCATTTGGTTCGCCATATAATTGTCTTAATAAATATATATATATATACTCTGCTGCGAATTTTAGTTTTAGAATTATTGGATATAAAATTCAGTACTATACTTACCAGCTACAGGAAGACAAGCCCTTTAGATTTGTTATTAGAGGATTACATCACTCAACACTAAACAAGAATATTACTTCTTGCTTGGAAAATCGAAAGCATAAAGTGTTACACATATTCAACCCAAAAAATAAAAATACACAGAATCCCTTAAACATGTTTTTTTTAAGCATTGCTATTGCTCCTGATAACAAGGAAGTTTTGACATATTAACAATCTGCCGAGAGAGGGTTAAAGTTGAACATATGAGAAAACGTTCAGAAGTGACCCACTTTTTGAAATGCCAAGATTATGGGCATACAGCCGGTTATTGCGGGATGAAGTTTAGATGTATGAAATGTGCAAGCGACAAACATAGAACCAAAGATTGTGATTTACCTGAAGATGTTCCTGCAACTTGTGTACATTGCTCAGGAAATCACCCAGCAAACTATAGAGGCTGCCCTTTTTATCAGGAGTATCTCAAAATAAGCGGTGCAAATAAGAAGAACACCTTGTTAAGAAAAGGTCAAAATTCCCTTAGTGCTACATCCGCCCATCTACAGCAGAGGATACAAAATCTAACACAATCAAATACAAAGAATACAAAACAACAGGAAGTCCTGCTGAATGCTATCCCAAATGGAGCGTTGTTTTCAGATGTTGTAAGAGGCTCAAATCCTCCATTGCAACAAACACAATCCTCTTCTCATCAACCTTTCTCTGCACAACCACAAACACAGCTGGGCGAGAACAGTGAGTTACTCGCAGCAATTAAAGAAATGAGCAAAGCGATCAACAATCTGGCGGAAATGCAATGCCAGCTTCATGCTACGCAAACGCAGATTGTAAATCTGCTCAATTCCCTCATTTTAAAATGACCTCTCTAAAAATTTTAATATGGCTTTCCAGAAAAAGCATCAGAGCTTGAACTTTATGCTCATAGTAAAAAAATTGACGTAATCCTTCTTAGCGAAACTCGACTACCAAATAATGCTCCTTCAAAACTGTTTGGTTATGATGCATATCCAGCAAACTTAATTTACCAACGATATGCAAAAGGCGGTGTGGCAGTGTTAGTAAGAAAAATCTTGCTCATTTTCCTCAGATGGCCATCAGTAACAACAGATATCAATTTAGCGTAGTACGCGTTAGCACGGATACAGGGGAACTAGATCTAGGAGCAGTGTACTGTCGGCCGAATCAACGAATTGAAGTAGACGAGTTTAGAGATTTGCTCCACATGGCAGGTAATAAATTTCTGGTTGGAGGAGACTGGAACGCCAGACATTGGCTGTGGGGAGATTTCACTATTAATACCTGAAGCAACAAGCTTGCCAGATATTTGGCATCCTGCAGTACAAAGGTCCTTGGCACTGGCTCCCCAACTAGATATCCCTATGCTAGTAGAGGAAGGCCATCTTGCATTGATTTTGCGCTCTATAATGGGATTCCGGATGATATGCTGAAAATAAATGACACCTGGGATCTTCACAGCGATCACCTTGCACTCATCATACCCATGAATACTAAGGAAATAAACTCGATATCCGAACCAGGTTTTCTGAGTAGGAAAGCCAATATCAAAAAATTCCAGCAGAAACTTAATGAAAGTATTCATCTCAACAGGGAATTAAAAACTGGCGAAAATATTGATGCCGCGGTTGATCTCTTTACTTTGAAAGTCCAAAATGCGTCAGCTCAGCCGGATATAAATAGGCAATATAATAACCACAGATTGTCTACTTCATACACGCTAAATAGAGAATTAGAAGAGTTGATTAAACTGAAAAGAAGACTACGTCGGCGATATATTAATACGCATCATACAGGTGACAGGGCATCATGTCAAGAAACGAGTAAGAGACTTAAAGAGGCATTACAACTTCAAAAGACTTGCTTTTCTGAAAAAAAACTTGAAGCTATGGACTATACTGTCGATTCTGGGTATTCTCTATGGAAGGCTACGAAATCTTTAAAGCGGCAGCCGATGAGAATAGTACCCATTAGGCACCCACTGGGACGTTTCTGTAGATCAGATGATGAACAAGCATCAGTCTTCGCTGACCATTTGGAAAATCGTTTTAAGCCTTTCCAGATTGCTGACCCAGTAGTAGTTGAGGAAACTCTTAATGAATTAGATACACCTTTGCAAATGAGTCTTCCAACAAATCCCATCCGATTGGAAGAGGTCATAAAGATAATTGAAGGTTTACGAAATTACAAATCTCCTGGCCATGACAGGATCTGCCATTACACTCTAAAAGCTTTACCCAAGCGTGCACTGCTTTTTATAGTTTTGATATTCAACGCAATTTTAAGACTGCAGCATTTTCCAACACAGTGGAAACTGGCTCGGGTTATCATGATACACAAGCCAGGAAAGCAGGAAGATGATCCAGAATCATACCGCCCAATTTCTTTGCTACCGTGTGTCTCAAAAGTATGGGAAAGAGTAATGGTGACTCGAATTTCTCGACTTCCCAACATGCAACTCATCCCAAATCACCAGTTTGGATTTAGAAAGGGACATGGCACTGTTGAACAAGTGCACCGAGTTGTAAATTATATTCTGACGGCGTTCGACAAAAAAAGTATTGCAATGGAGTCTTCGTAGATGGAAAGCAAGCTTTTGATAGAGTCTGGCATGTTGGCCTTCTTGCAAAACTGAAGAGAAAGCTGCCTGCTCCTTTCTACCCCATTCTTCGCTCCTACTTAGAATACAGAAAATTTCAAGTTAAAGTAAGATCTGCAGTCTCCAGTGTTCATGATGTGGCTGCGGGCGTGCCTCAAGGAAGTGTTTTCGGTCCTCTACTATACACGGTGTATACTTCTGATATACCCATGCCTGAGGAAGAAAACAAGTCCTTAATAGCTTCGTATGCAGATGATGTCTGTATGTTTTATTCCTCGTCCTGTGAGTATTCTGCTGCTGATGGAGTGCAAGAATATCTCCATCTTCTTGAGAGCTGGGCTCGCAGATGGAATATAATGTTAAGCGAGGCCAAATGCTTAAATATATGCTTCACATTGAGAAGAAAGCATCCTCCTCGTGTATGGCTTAACGGCAAGGTGCTAAAAACAGAAGAAAAGGCAAAATACCTGGGAGTAGTCCTAGACAAACGCCTTACTTTTAAAGATCACATCAAAGACTCTCTAAAAACGTGCATAATCAAATGGTCGAAACTAAACTGGCTGACAAATGGCAAAAGCAAATTGCCACTAAGATGCAAACGGGCACTATATAATGCCATAATAGCTCCCACTTGGAGATATGGAGTCCAAATCTGGGGGATGGCGGCAGATTCCAATAGAAAAAAGTTACAAACTTTTCAAAACAAAGCTCTGCGGCAGATGACAGGGTGCCCATGGTTTATCCGAGGTGCATCATTACACCATGATCTTGACGTGGAAACGGTAGAAGACCAAATAAATCGCCACACCAGCAGGTACAATGATAGGCTGCAGACCCATGCAAACCGGGTGGCGAGACCCCTTGCGAGCCAAAGGACCATCCACAGGCTGAAGAGAAGGCAATATCTGACAATGATACGCTAAGTTGCTGATTTGTATAACTAAATACATACACATATACAAAAAAAAAAAAACCAGAGGGCCGGGGTTAACTTCGACCGCGTCGAAGTTTGTATACCCTTGCAACTGTTTTGGTAATTCTTTCCTTACCCATAGATATCAAAGTGTAAAAACGTTTTATCCAAAATTCTAATGTTTGCTAAAGAACGGCCTTCAATCTTAGCATAGAAACTTTTTGACAAAAGTCACTGTTTTCGACCGATCGTTCCTAGGGGAGGTCTATGATATAGTCACCCGATCTTGATCAAATTTGGCACAATTACACTGTGCAACACCAAAAAATCAAACCACCATCAAATCAGACCTTTTTTTCAGAAAGTACATGTATTGAATAGCAAAACCCTGTTTGGGTTTTTCAAAGTTAGCTCGTTTTTTTTTTTTATAGCGAGTTGAAATTCTTCATTTTGGGGGTATTTTTTAGTTTGTCATATGAGGTAAATATGACTTATATATCGATTTCTTCTTCATGCATTCGACCTAAATCATCCTTATTTATTGTAGAAATATTGTTAATGGTTAAATAAATTAATTTTATAAACGTTATATAACCCAAAATGACTTTTTCAGCTACAGTTCTAGAAAAAAAATACAATTAAGCCCTTTTTTAGAGTAGTTATGGAAGTATTTTTAATTGATAACTATTTTTTTGTGAGAATAGTATCAAGATGAAATTAACAACAACAAATAAACTTTGAAATGTGCCAAATTAGAAACGAGTTTTTTCCCTCCACTTCACATCAAACTCGGAATTGTCAAAAATTTCTTGATGGTTGTCGGTTCGTGACTTTGCCGTTTGTATGGGAGCTATATGATATAGTCACCCGAACTTGATCAAATTTGGCACAGTTGTTTATAGGTGCAATAAACTAATATTAAATTTCATGACGATAGCTCAGAAAATAGCGAAGTTATTCAGAAAAGTCACTGTTCGTGATTTTGACGTTTGTATGGGATCTATATGATATGGTGGTCCGATCCGGCTGAATCCGAGATATACAACGCCTGCAGTATATACAAGCCTACGTGCAAAATTTCAGCTCTGTAGCTCTTACGGTCTCGGAGGAGTTCGCGTTGATCCAGACGGACGGACGGACGGACATGGCTATTTGAACTCGTCTCGTCGTGCTGATCAAGAATATATATACTTTATATGGTCTGAGATGATCCGTTCTATGCGTTGCACACTTCTGACCAAAATTAATATACCCTTTTTGCAAGGGTATAAAAAAAGAATTATTGGAGTGGGTCATCTCTCAGTTCTTTATTATTCTAATACGTCGTTTGAATTCCCAACTACTTTTTGCGTTGAAAATATGGTATGGCCATTACAACTGTGGATTCTTTAGCAAAGTCTGCTGATGATATAAATTGGTGGTTCTTGAAATAGCTATACAGACAACCTGCTTACGTTTTGTGCTGCCTATGATTGAAAATCTTACAAATTAGTAAAATTTATTGATCTGAAGCCCAGATAAAACCCAGTTTTGATATATTATTCTCTTTGAAAAAACGGAGGTGTAGTATACTTTTATGGATAGCGTTAGGCCACATACTTTTAGGGATAGAATATAGCAATTAGAACTTACACGTAATGTTTAAGTACCGTTAAGGACACTAGCCATAAAACTACACCAAACAACAATCAAATGGTCGAAACTAAACTGGCTGACAAATGGCAAAAGCAAATTGCCACTAAGATGCAAACGGGCACTATATAATGCCATAATAGCTCCCACTTGGAGATATGGAGTCCAAATCTGGGGGATGGCGGCAGATTCCAATAGAAAAAAGTTACAAACTTTTCAAAACAAAGCTCTGCGGCAGATGACAGGGTGCCCATGGTTTATCCGAGGTGCATCATTACACCATGATCTTGACGTGGAAACGGTAGAAGACCAAATAAATCGCCACACCAGCAGGTACAATGATAGGCTGCAGACACATGCAAACCGGCTGGCGAGACCCCCTTGCGAGCCAAAGGACCATCCACAGGCTGAAGAGAAGGCAATATCTGACAATGATACGCTAAGTTGCTGATTTGTATAACTAAATACCACTAAAAATATAGATTTATATAAATAAGATTAAAATTTTCACTGTTAGAAATAACTGTTTGGCGTATTACATTATATTAAGTTGTTAACATCATTTGTGAATCGATTTCTTGCTAAAATACACATATACAAAACAAAAAAAAACCAGAGGGCCGGGGTTAACTTCGACCGCGTCGAAGTTTGTATACCCTTGCAACTGTTTTGGTAATTCTTTCCTTACCCATAGATATCAAAGTGTAAAAACGTTTTATCCGAAATTCTAATGTTTGCTAAAGAACGGCCTTCAATCTTAGCATAGAAACTTTTTGACAAAAGTCACTGTTTTCGACCGATCGTTCCTAGGGGAGGTCTATGATATAGTCACCCGATCTTGATCAAATTTGGCACAATTACACTGTGCAACACCAAAAATCAAACCGCACCGGACCTTTTTTTTCTGAAAGTACATGTATTGAATAGCAACACCCTGTTTAGGTTTTTCAAAGTTAGCTCGTTTTTTTTTTTATAGCGAGTTGAAATTCTTCATTTTGGGGGTATTTTTTAGTTTGTCATATGAGGTAAATGTGACTTATATATCGATTTCTTCTTCATGCCTTCGATCTAAATCATCCTTATTTATTGTAGAAATATTGTTAATGGTTAAATAAATTAATTTTATAAATGTTATATAACCCAAAATGACTTTTTCAGCTACAGTTCTAGAAAAAAATACAATTAAGCCCTTTTTTAGAGTAGTTATGGAAGTATTTTTAATTGATAACTATTTTTTTGTGAGAATAGTATCAAGATGAAATTAACAACAACAAATAAACTTTGAAATGTGCCAAATTAGAAACGAGTTTTTTCCCTCCACTTCACATCAAACTCGGAATTGTCAAAAATTTCTTGATGGTTGTCGGTTCGTGACTTTGCCGTTTGTATGGGAGCTATATGATATAGTCACCCGAACTTGATCAAATTTGGCACAGTTGTTTATAGGTGCAATAAACTAATATTAAATTTCATGACGATAGCTCAGAAAATAGCGAAGTTATTCAGAAAAGTCACTGTTCGTGATTTTGACGTTTGTATGGGATCTATATGATATGGTGGTCCGATCCGGCTGAATCCGAGATATACAACGCCTGCAGTATATACAAGCCTACGTGCAAAATTTCAGCTCTGTAGCTCTTACGGTCTCGGAGGAGTTCGCGTTGATCCAGACGGACGGACGGACGGACGGACGGACGGACGGACATGGCTATTTGAACTCGTCTCGTCGTGCTGATCAAGAATATATATACTTTATATGGTCTGAGATGATCCGTTCTATGCGTTGCACACTTCTGACCAAAATTAATATACCCTTTTTGCAAGGGTATAAAAAAAAGAATTATTGGAGTGGGTCATCTCTCAGTTCTTTATTATTCTAATACGTCGTTTGAATTCCCAACTACTTTTTGCGTTGAAAATATGGTATGGCCATTACAACTGTGGATTCTTTAGCAAAGTCTGCTGATGATATAAATTGGTGGTTCTTGAAATAGCTATACAGACAACCTGCTTACGTTTTGTGCTGCCTATGATTGAAAATCTTACAAATTAGTAAAATTTATTGATCTGAAGCCCAGATAAAACCCAGTTTTGATATATTATTCTCTTTGAAAAAACGGAGGTGTAGTATACTTTTATGGATAGCGTTAGGCCACATACTTTTAGGGATAGAATATAGCAATTAGAACTTACACGTAATGTTTAAGTACCGTTAAGGACACTAGCCATAAAACTACACCAAACAACAATCAAATGGTCGAAACTAAACTGGCTGACAAATGGCAAAAGCAAATTGCCACTAAGATGCAAACGGGCACTATATAATGCCATAATAGCTCCCACTTGGAGATATGGAGTCCAAATCTGGGGGATGGCGGCAGATTCCAATAGAAAAAAGTTACAAACTTTTCAAAACAAAGCTCTGCGGCAGATGACAGGGTGCCCATGGTTTATCCGAGGTGCATCATTACACCATGATCTTGACGTGGAAACGGTAGAAGACCAAATAAATCGCCACACCAGCAGGTACAATGATAGGCTGCAGACACATGCAAACCGGCTGGCGAGACCCCTTGCGAGCCAAAGGACCATCCACAGGCTGAAGAGAAGGCAATATCTGACAATGATACGCTAAGTTGCTGATTTGTATAACTAAATACCACTAAAAATATAGATTTATATAAATAAGATTAAAATTTTCACTGTTAGAAATAACTGTTTGGCGTATTACATTATATTAAGTTAAAAGCTTTGTTAACATCATTTGTGAATCGATTTCTTGCTAAAATACACATATACAAAACAAAAAAAAACCAGAGGGCCGGGGTTAACTTCGACCGCGTCGAAGTTTGTATACCCTTGCAACTGTTTTGGTAATTCTTTCCTTACCCATAGATATCAAAGTGTAAAAACGTTTTATCCGAAATTCTAATGTTTGCTAAAGAACGGCCTTCAATCTTAGCATAGAAACTTTTTGACAAAAGTCACTGTTTTCGACCGATCGTTCCTAGGGGAGGTCTATGATATAGTCACCCGATCTTGATCAAATTTGGCACAATTACACTGTGCAACACCAAAAATCAAACCGCACCGGACCTTTTTTTTCTGAAAGTACATGTATTGAATAGCAACACCCTGTTTAGGTTTTTCAAAGTTAGCTCGTTTTTTTTTTTTATAGCGAGTTGAAATTCTTCATTTTGGGGGTATTTTTTAGTTTGTCATATGAGGTAAATGTGACTTATATATCGATTTCTTCTTCATGCCTTCGATCTAAATCATCCTTATTTATTGTAGAAATATTGTTAATGGTTAAATAAATTAATTTTATAAATGTTATATAACCCAAAATGACTTTTTCAGCTACAGTTCTAGAAAAAAAATACAATTAAGCCCTTTTTTAGAGTAGTTATGGAAGTATTTTTAATTGATAACTATTTTTTTGTGAGAATAGTATCAAGATGAAATTAACAACAACAAATAAACTTTGAAATGTGCCAAATTAGAAACGAGTTTTTTCCCTCCACTTCACATCAAACTCGGAATTGTCAAAAATTTCTTGATGGTTGTCGGTTCGTGACTTTGCCGTTTGTATGGGAGCTATATGATATAGTCACCCGAACTTGATCAAATTTGGCACAGTTGTTTATAGGTGCAATAAACTAATATTAAATTTCATGACGATAGCTCAGAAAATAGCGAAGTTATTCAGAAAAGTCACTGTTCGTGATTTTGACGTTTGTATGGGATCTATATGATATGGTGGTCCGATCCGGCTGAATCCGAGATATACAACGCCTGCAGTATATACAAGCCTACGTGCAAAATTTCAGCTCTGTAGCTCTTACGGTCTCGGAGGAGTTCGCGTTGATCCAGACGGACGGACGGACGGACGGACGGACGGACGGACATGGCTATTTGAACTCGTCTCGTCGTGCTGATCAAGAATATATATACTTTATATGGTCTGAGATGATCCGTTCTATGCGTTGCACACTTCTGACCAAAATTAATATACCCTTTTTGCAAGGGTATAAAAAAAGAATTATTGGAGTGGGTCATCTCTCAGTTCTTTATTATTCTAATACGTCGTTTGAATTCCCAACTACTTTTTGCGTTGAAAATATGGTATGGCCATTACAACTGTGGATTCTTTAGCAAAGTCTGCTGATGATATAAATTGGTGGTTCTTGAAATAGCTATACAGACAACCTGCTTACGTTTTGTGCTGCCTATGATTGAAAATCTTACAAATTAGTAAAATTTATTGATCTGAAGCCCAGATAAAACCCAGTTTTGATATATTATTCTCTTTGAAAAAACGGAGGTGTAGTATACTTTTATGGATAGCGTTAGGCCACATACTTTTAGGGATAGAATATAGCAATTAGAACTTACACGTAATGTTTAAGTACCGTTAAGGACACTAGCCATAAAACTACACCAAACAACAATCAAATGGTCGAAACTAAACTGGCTGACAAATGGCAAAAGCAAATTGCCACTAAGATGCAAACGGGCACTATATAATGCCATAATAGCTCCCACTTGGAGATATGGAGTCCAAATCTGGGGGATGGCGGCAGATTCCAATAGAAAAAAGTTACAAACTTTTCAAAACAAAGCTCTGCGGCAGATGACAGGGTGCCCATGGTTTATCCGAGGTGCATCATTACACCATGATCTTGACGTGGAAACGGTAGAAGACCAAATAAATCGCCACACCAGCAGGTACAATGATAGGCTGCAGACACATGCAAACCGGCTGGCGAGACCCCTTGCGAGCCAAAGGACCATCCACAGGCTGAAGAGAAGGCAATATCTGACAATGATACGCTAAGTTGCTGATTTGTATAACTAAATACCACTAAAAATATAGATTTATATAAATAAGATTAAAATTTTCACTGTTAGAAATAACTGTTTGGCGTATTACATTATATTAAGTTAAAAGCTTTGTTAACATCATTTGTGAATCGATTTCTTGCTAAAATACACATATACAAAACAAAAAAACCAGAGGGCCGGGGTTAACTTCGACCGCGTCGAAGTTTGTATACCCTTGCAACTGTTTTGGTAATTCTTTCCTTACCCATAGATATCAAAGTGTAAAAACGTTTTATCCGAAATTCTAATGTTTGCTAAAGAACGGCCTTCAATCTTAGCATAGAAACTTTTTGACAAAAGTCACTGTTTTCGACCGATCGTTCCTAGGGGAGGTCTATGATATAGTCACCCGATCTTGATCAAATTTGGCACAATTACACTGTGCAACACCAAAAATCAAACCGCACCGGACCTTTTTTTTCTGAAAGTACATGTATTGAATAGCAACACCCTGTTTAGGTTTTTCAAAGTTAGCTCGTTTTTTTTTTTTATAGCGAGTTGAAATTCTTCATTTTGGGGGTATTTTTTAGTTTGTCATATGAGGTAAATGTGACTTATATATCGATTTCTTCTTCATGCCTTCGATCTAAATCATCCTTATTTATTGTAGAAATATTGTTAATGGTTAAATAAATTAATTTTATAAATGTTATATAACCCAAAATGACTTTTTCAGCTACAGTTCTAGAAAAAAAAATACAATTAAGCCCTTTTTAGAGTAGTTATGGAAGTATTTTTAATTGATAACTATTTTTTTGTGAGAATAGTATCAAGATGAAATTAACAACAACAAATAAACTTTGAAATGTGCCAAATTAGAAACGAGTTTTTCCCTCCACTTCACATCAAACTCGGAATTGTCAAAAATTTCTTGATGGTTGTCGGTTCGTGACTTTGCCGTTTGTATGGGAGCTATATGATATAGTCACCCGAACTTGATCAAATTTGGCACAGTTGTTTATAGGTGCAATAAACTAATATTAAATTTCATGACGATAGCTCAGAAAATAGCGAAGTTATTCAGAAAAGTCACTGTTCGTGATTTTGACGTTTGTATGGGATCTATATGATATGGTGGTCCGATCCGGCTGAATCCGAGATATACAACGCCTGCAGTATATACAAGCCTACGTGCAAAATTTCAGCTCTGTAGCTCTTACGGTCTCGGAGGAGTTCGCGTTGATCCAGACGGACGGACGGACGGACGGACGGACGGACGGACATGGCTATTTGAACTCGTCTCGTCGTGCTGATCAAGAATATATATACTTTATATGGTCTGAGATGATCCGTTCTATGCGTTGCACACTTCTGACCAAAATTAATATACCCTTTTTGCAAGGGTATAAAAAAAAGAATTATTGGAGTGGGTCATCTCTCAGTTCTTTATTATTCTAATACGTCGTTTGAATTCCCAACTACTTTTTGCGTTGAAAATATGGTATGGCCATTACAACTGTGGATTCTTTAGCAAAGTCTGCTGATGATATAAATTGGTGGTTCTTGAAATAGCTATACAGACAACCTGCTTACGTTTTGTGCTGCCTATGATTGAAAATCTTACAAATTAGTAAAATTTATTGATCTGAAGCCCAGATAAAACCCAGTTTTGATATATTATTCTCTTTGAAAAAACGGAGGTGTAGTATACTTTTATGGATAGCGTTAGGCCACATACTTTTAGGGATAGAATATAGCAATTAGAACTTACACGTAATGTTTAAGTACCGTTAAGGACACTAGCCATAAAACTACACCAAACAACAATCAAATGGTCGAAACTAAACTGGCTGACAAATGGCAAAAGCAAATTGCCACTAAGATGCAAACGGGCACTATATAATGCCATAATAGCTCCCACTTGGAGATATGGAGTCCAAATCTGGGGGATGGCGGCAGATTCCAATAGAAAAAAGTTACAAACTTTTCAAAACAAAGCTCTGCGGCAGATGACAGGGTGCCCATGGTTTATCCGAGGTGCATCATTACACCATGATCTTGACGTGGAAACGGTAGAAGACCAAATAAATCGCCACACCAGCAGGTACAATGATAGGCTGCAGACACATGCAAACCGGCTGGCGAGACCCCTTGCGAGCCAAAGGACCATCCACAGGCTGAAGAGAAGGCAATATCTGACAATGATACGCTAAGTTGCTGATTTGTATAACTAAATACCACTAAAAATATAGATTTATATAAATAAGATTAAAATTTTCACTGTTAGAAATAACTGTTTGGCGTATTACATTATATTAAGTTAAAAGCTTTGTTAACATCATTTGTGAATCGATTTCTTGCTAAAATACACATATACAAAACAAAAAAAAAACCAGAGGGCCGGGGTTAACTTCGACCGCGTCGAAGTTTGTATACCCTTGCAACTGTTTTGGTAATTCTTTCCTTACCCATAGATATCAAAGTGTAAAAACGTTTTATCCGAAATTCTAATGTTTGCTAAAGAACGGCCTTCAATCTTAGCATAGAAACTTTTTGACAAAAGTCACTGTTTTCGACCGATCGTTCCTAGGGGAGGTCTATGATATAGTCACCCGATCTTGATCAAATTTGGCACAATTACACTGTGCAACACCAAAAATCAAACCGCACCGGACCTTTTTTTTCTGAAAGTACATGTATTGAATAGCAACACCCTGTTTAGGTTTTTCAAAGTTAGCTCGTTTTTTTTTTTTTATAGCGAGTTGAAATTCTTCATTTTGGGGGTATTTTTTAGTTTGTCATATGAGGTAAATGTGACTTATATATCGATTTCTTCTTCATGCCTTCGATCTAAATCATCCTTATTTATTGTAGAAATATTGTTAATGGTTAAATAAATTAATTTTATAAATGTTATATAACCCAAAATGACTTTTTCAGCTACAGTTCTAGAAAAAAAATACAATTAAGCCCTTTTTTAGAGTAGTTATGGAAGTATTTTTAATTGATAACTATTTTTTTGTGAGAATAGTATCAAGATGAAATTAACAACAACAAATAAACTTTGAAATGTGCCAAATTAGAAACGAGTTTTTTCCCCTCCACTTCACATCAAACTCGGAATTGTCAAAAATTTCTTGATGGTTGTCGGTTCGTGACTTTGCCGTTTGTATGGGAGCTATATGATATAGTCACCCGAACTTGATCAAATTTGGCACAGTTGTTTATAGGTGCAATAAACTAATATTAAATTTCATGACGATAGCTCAGAAAATAGCGAAGTTATTCAGAAAAGTCACTGTTCGTGATTTTGACGTTTGTATGGGATCTATATGATATGGTGGTCCGATCCGGCTGAATCCGAGATATACAACGCCTGCAGTATATACAAGCCTACGTGCAAAATTTCAGCTCTGTAGCTCTTACGGTCTCGGAGGAGTTCGCGTTGATCCAGACGGACGGACGGACGGACGGACGGACGGACGGACATGGCTATTTGAACTCGTCTCGTCGTGCTGATCAAGAATATATATACTTTATATGGTCTGAGATGATCCGTTCTATGCGTTGCACACTTCTGACCAAAATTAATATACCCTTTTTGCAAGGGTATAAAAAAAGAATTATTGGAGTGGGTCATCTCTCAGTTCTTTATTATTCTAATACGTCGTTTGAATTCCCAACTACTTTTTGCGTTGAAAATATGGTATGGCCATTACAACTGTGGATTCTTTAGCAAAGTCTGCTGATGATATAAATTGGTGGTTCTTAAAATAGCTATACAGACAACCTGCTTACGTTTTGTGCTGCCTATGATTGAAAATCTTACAAATTAGTAAAATTTATTGATCTGAAGCCCAGATAAAACCCAGTTTTGATATATTATTCTCTTTGAAAAAACGGAGGTGTAGTATACTTTTATGGATAGCGTTAGGCCACATACTTTTAGGGATAGATTATAAGCAATTAGAACTTACACGTAATGTTTAAGTACCCTGTAGTACTGGAGGTGGCGATTGACCATAGTTGAACTACCTTCCCCACTAGTCCTTACATGGGTACTTACTTGACTGACCCTATGGTAAGCGAACGCCGAACCACCGAGCACGAAACGACAGAAAACATAAACGAAAAAAAAAACAGTTCTACCTTCCCCACTAGTCCTAACATGGGTACTTACTTGACTGACCCTATGGTAAGCGAACGCCGAACCACCGAGCACGAAACGACAGAAAACATAAACGAAAAAAAACGGTAGTATCATCACATACATATATTTTTGGTGTTTTGCGAATAACGCATAGGTAAAGGAAAAAAACAATCTTTGCTTTCTGTCGCTGTTTCTTTCCTAATTTACAAAAACAATTGTTATGGAAGTACCGTTTCTTTACGTTTATGCTTTCTACTCTTCCTCCAAGGCTGCTGCGTTCGCCGGTTGACCAAATACAATCAAGCATTGCAAGTGAAGTTCTGAAGCAGCAACAATCGTGAGTGGATTATCATACTTTTGATTTTAAATATTTACGTGTTTTATAATTAAATTTTACAAATCAATCAAAGCTGAGTGGTTAGTTTTTAGAATAATTTAAATAAAAAAAATGTCGGGCAGTCCGGAAAGAAAATTTAAGCGGATGGATTTTTCTAATAAGCGTAAGTGCTTAAATTGTGCTAATTAATTTTAATAAATAGAAGCAAATTAAGTATTTAATCTTTTCATTTTCAGATCAATTATCTAGCTGCAATTGTTCTTTAACTATTGGGCGCCTTGAACAACTTGTTTTCGAACTAGCAGAACAAGTTCGTTCGTCACGTGGTAAGTGTGTCACGATATTTTATTTAAAATGATGCAATAAATTTATTTATTTCTTTTTCAGCCGAGACAAAAGTGGCCCAGGAAAAATTGAATATTCTTGTGGAAGAAATTCATTCTTTAAGAGGTATAAGTATGATTTAATGATCTTTTAGTTAAATATGCATACCTATATATATTCAATCTAAATTTAGCTGACCAAAAAGTGACACAAGAAAAAATCGAGGTCCTTGTAGAAGCTTCCGCCGAGCAGACTGCCACCATAAAAGGAATGACAAAGCAGCAAGGACAAGGGCAAAAAGTGGCCAAAAAATTCCCAATTCAGACCGTGGAAGACCTTAATGAAGTAAATATGGAAATAAACGACACAAACCGAGAGCTTTATGTTAGTATAAACACAGTTTCAATTGTATCTTAAATCCTAATTCCTATTTTGTTTACAGATTGATGCGATTAGGACCCATATTATGACGGGGGGCATTTCAAAAAACCTTAAAAATATTATGGCTAATCCTGTAGTATTAGCATACAATGTTGATGGCGTTCAAGGCAAAGCAGCCTTGAAAAACGAGAGCGCTTTTTATGAAGTATTACTTGGTAGGTATTATTTAATTCATTGCCGATTTAATTACAAAATTTAATCTTTACATTTTTCCCTAGATGCAATAAATTTGGTTGATGGCAGTGGATCACCCGAAGAACAACTGCGAAAGGCCATGCAGCTGCAGAAGAAGCGTTTCTTTAAAAATAGTAGCGTGAACAAAAAGAAAAATGAAAATCAAACAGAATTAAAGTAAAAAAATTTATTTTTAAATAAATAACAAAATTTAAAACTATTTTAACATTTTTTTATTTCTTTTCACCACCCCTGGATTGAGTACCCATTTCAGCACCCCTGGCATGGGTACCCATGTGACTAGCCCTTTCATGGGTACCCACATCACCACCCCTGGCATGGGTACCCATGTGACTAGCCCTTTCATGGTGACCCAATTCGCTAGTTCGCGGTAAACGATGTGGTGGCGATTGACCCTTTTTGCGGACATTTCATACAAGAAACGAAATGATAAAATGCATTGCCTAGGGTCAGCAAAGTAAGTAATGGTGGTACCCTAGTAAGTAGTGATTTCACCAGCTACGAACTAGTTACCAGTACTAGAGGGTACCGTTAAGGACACTAGCCATAAAACTACACCCAAATAAATCACTTCAAGTCAAACTTTGCCTTCGCCTATTTCACAACAGTATCTGACATATGTATATTAGAGTTATTGAGTTTTGCATTTCTGGCAGTTGGCAATTCAATTTTTCCATTTAATTTTTTAATTTAATACATTTTTTAATAAGAATGACGTTACGGCTAGTTTAATTCTGTATAACATGATTGTGATGCATCTGTTCTTTCCACAATATTTTGCGCATTCTGTGGCGTTGCAATAGTTGTTGATGATGCTTTGTCATTTGAATTGGTTAAAGTTTTTAATATTCAGCAGATTAAGTTTGTCGGTTGTAAAGTAAATTTTAAATCTTTTAATGGTTTTATTACTTGTTCTTAAATTCTACTATTGTCAGACATTGATGTCTATTTCAACCATTTAGAGGCATTCAGTTTGTGCCCCTCATAACGTCTCCCTAAAAAAAGGACCATATCCCGCACCCTGCATTACAGAGGGACACAACTCCCTCGTTATAAGTAACAATGCTCTTCCGACCACACGCACACTCACTTTAAAGCACACTAGCCACACACATATAATCTAAATACACCCCGACCCAAATCACTTAACACAATTTTGCCAACTAAACAGCCCACATCTTTCACTTCCTAGTAGACAAACGACAGCAGACTAAGCAACCTATGTCTTTAACTTCCTTGTAATAAAGCAGATATGTGACCCACGCGTGACACATTTCAGCTCACACTTCACTTCACTTCACTTCCCATTTCTAGCATAAGCACTTTTGTATTTCTCTTCAAGACACTCTTTGTGTATTGCCGCTATAACTCATAATTGGCACCCGAGCAATCACCGCCAATTTTCCTAGAGAGAATAAAAATTACCACCTGATAGAGGGAAATCGAGAATTGTGGGTCTACACAAAGACGACACAAAAAAAAAACCACAAAATTTGAAAAATTTCACAGTTATGCAAGCCCCGGCACAATATTAAAGAGAAACTGACCTATCCCAAAAAATCAAGGCAACTGGGCCGCTGGGAAAACGTTGCATCTCGCTGCATCGAAATTTGAAAATCATTCATTCCAAATCTCCCTCTCTAGGGAATTTGCCAAAAATATTCTTCGGCAACGGTTGAAAATCCGAGAACTTCTGAAATAGGAGCTGTTAAAACATTAATTGTTATTTGGTTAAAAATCCAAGCCCTTCTTCTGAACAAGAAGCAACAAAAAAAAAATTATGAGCATTTAACTCCGAAACATCCCAAGGAACGCCTGCCTACTTTGAAGCAGACGGAGTCCTCATGGGAAGCAAGTGGTTGGAAGCCCAAACCCTGTGAAAGGAGCTGCTCAATGAAAAACATTCGTTCTTTCCTTTGCCATTTGCAATTAAATTTCATTAACTCTTGAGAACTCATATGTTAACGAGGCCGCTTAGGGGCTGAAGTGGAATGCCTCCACTTGAGTCTACCCCTCAAATGGGGATACCGCCCAGTGGCGGTGGATAGTCTAGGTCCTCCTGTACGGGCTGTACTGGAACGTTAACTGGCACTGGAAACGGATAGGAAACTGTGTCCCTGAGCTTGTCAAAAATGCTTTTCAACTCATCCGCATATTGGCCATATTGCCCCACACTGCACAGGGTACAGCTCTGCTCAAAGTTCGAAGAACCGCCATCTGTGACCTGGCCGAATAATTCCGAAATTGAATTAGAGTCCCAATCAGACTCCGAACTTGAGTCCACTTCAATGATCAATCCTTCATGGGTTCGCCATCGGAAGAACTGTCACAATAAATAGTTGCCACTGGTGTATTTGTTTTTGGGTCAATTAATACTAAAAAGGCACCACCAGCGCATTGGCCAGTATGGTTTTATGAGAGTCATAAAGGCAGAAATTTGATTAATCAGCCTCTCCAGGTATAGAACGAAGTCAGCATATGGAAGGGGTAAAGGAAAATGGGAAACACATGCACTCAAGTGCATTTCCGTTTATGACCGCTCAGCAGAAGACTCAGTTAGCCAAAAAAACTCGTTACCCTTTTTGTTCGACGAGACCGACAACACAAATTAGATGCTAATAATCTAACATATGGGGTCCTAACGTCTGACTTTAAATTCTACACATAACATTGTTAGAATCACGAAAATCAAATCCACTTATACACGCACAAGCTAGCAGCTATCAGCCTACAAAAATTAATAGCAATGTCGCGTCCAACAGTGGGAAGCAAGAAGTACTAAAATTATAGACAGGCATTACGAATAAATTAAAATGAGCGATAACGAAGTGTTGACCTCTAGGCTACAGGGGACCATTAGTGCGTTGGCTGAGAAACATGCTCAATCTGGGTCATGGCGAATCTGGGTCACGGCCAAGGTCAACCATAGTCGAAGGGCTCCATTCTGCTGAAACCATGTACGTCCAGAATGTGGACAATGGGTTGCACGTATAGTCAGGTAATTTTCGTCATTGGAACAGGGGTTGAAACATCCACCCAGCCATTCCCTGGGTTCCGAAAACATTTGGTCCTCATTGACTTAACTGGGAACAACGCTTTACCCAGACAAGCACTCGAGGGTGTATTATCCAATCTTCCTTGAATGGTATCAAAACTGCGAAAATCGCCATCGCCGATATACAATCGATTATCTGTGAGTATATCTCTCGGCGTGGAGAATGCCACTTCGAAAGAACAAATCCAGTATATAATCCAAAGAGAACATTAAAGAGCCCATACCTGGAGATCAATCAACAAATCCTCCTGAAATACTACATCCCGAAGATGACAGCCAAAATCAGAAGCTTTGTGACAAAATGTACCACCTGCGGACTACACAAATATAACCGTCGACCAAAACGGCCTCACCTGCAGTCAACGCCTAGACCCTGCAGCCTTGCAAAATCTTGCATGTAGACCTCTTTGTAGTTGAAAAGCTGGGGTTCCTGTCTTGCATCGACATTTTCTCCAAATACGCAATGCTGTTGCCCATCGAAAACAGATCGCCAATACACCTCAAAGAAAAATTGATGGGCGTACTATCATATTTCTCCGAGCCCGAACTAATGGTGATGGATAACGAGCCAATCCTCAATTACTTACTTAATGACTTAGGAATTGAGATCTATCGGACCCCCCTCACAAAAGAGCTAGGTCAATGGACAGATGGAGCGATTCCACTCAAAGATCCTGGAGATGTACAGTTGCTCGCTTATGGAACACCCAAACCTAAGTGTAATGCAATTAGCAAAACTAACGGTGGCAAGGTACAATCAGTCAATACCCTCTGTAACCAAATTAAAACCAGTCGACATTTTTTTCAACCGAATCGCATCACAAGACACTAATCGACTCACCAACCCTAAGGAGACTCACCTAGAAAATGTTAGAGGATTACTGGAGCATCAACAAGTAAACAACAGGGCCAGGAACCAAAATAGGGATAATTCAGTATCTTACGAAGCCGACCAAGAAATTTTTGTGGTAAATTGTAGTTAAAAGGAAACATGCGAAGAGATAACACAAACAGGGAAGAAGCTCCACAAATCACACACTAACAGTTCACACACACTGTTCACACAACTTACCGTCATACCTTAGGAGTTAAGTAATGTTAAGTTAAGTTAAGTTGTGCCTGTCGTAGGTTTGAAGTTACTATGTGTTCAAGTATGAATTGCCAATAATGACGTTACAACAAGAGAAAGGATGGAGAATAGAAGGACACACATACATACATGGTGCATGTGATTCTTCTCGACTCATTCGCCGGCTTCGCTGAAAATTTATCGCTCACCCTGGATCATCCACCTTTCGACCTTCAAGTCTTTGAAAATCTAGGACTTCAACATAAAATCGAACTCACTGTCTCCAAAAAAAGATTGAGAGGCTCAATCAAATAGTTGGGTTCGGCGTGAAAATGGGAGCAGAATCACCAGGTGCAGCTGATTGGAACCAGATATTGCAATTTCAGATCATTCTTATTATCCATTTACAACCTATTTTTGTCCAGCATCCAAAAAGCATTCACCAAAATCAACGAGTTAGCGGGCGCCCTGAATACACTTATCAAGGAGAACGACTCCGAGTTGACCATCTTACTGAATAAAGTCCTACTATTAGAGCGCAAGCTGGACGATATCATCCGGGCGTGCCAGCTCACAAAGGTTGGAGTAGTGAACTCCAACTTACTGGACATGGACGAGCTGCAGGACATCATCAGAACCACTCCAAGTCTGCCCTATAATAACATCATAGAATCCATCCAGTTCGCCCAACCAACCATCTACGTAAATGGCACGTTGCTTCTATATACTATAGCAATGCTGCGGGTGCTCCAGCAAGAATATTCGGTTCAGCCTATCAGACCGACTATAATGAACGACGAACAACTCGATTTCCCCTCAGGAAAAATTCTGGTGGGACCTCGGGACACCTTCAACATAACGGATCTCACCAACTTGGACGAAGGATCTTGCTTACCGAGATTAATTAAGGGAGGAACCGCAAAATCCCACTCGATACCCAATATGGTTCGCCCCATCGAACTACTGGAGGAAGGCACTGTCATACAACTAACTTCAGCGGAAAGGTGACAAACGGAACATTGGAATCTGACCTAAACGGTACCGATGACAATTGGTAATATAACCTTTAAAAGTCAGACAATCACAAGAACGCTGGCGATACCTTCAACATTGACAAAAGTCATAAACGAAGGACACAAGCTAAGCGTGGAATACAGGATCCTCACTAAAAGGAACGTAAGATCGTCGATTTTTGAGGAGGTAGGAGTTAGCACATTCATCCTTACAGGAAATCTCATTTTCTGGCGCAACGAGCTCCCCCGGGGCACCATTCTTCCTACAAACAGGACGATGTCCCGCACCCCGACCGCTCACATTACAGAAGGACACAATTGACGCACTTTACCAGAAACGTCTGGACGAGTATCAGGAGAAGTACCCTCCCTCGCTATAAATAACACCGCTCTTGCGACCACACACACACTCACTTTAAACCACACTGACCACACACGTAAAATCTAAATGCTCCTAAACCCATACCATTTCACACTAGTTAGCCAACTAAACAGCCCACATCTTTCACTTCCTTGTAGACACACGACACTTATCCGACTAAGCAACCTTAGTGTTTCACCTTCTCATAATCAAGCAGATATGTGACCCAAGCGTGACCCATTTCGGCTCACATTAGACACTTCACTTCCCATTTCTAGCATAAGCACTTTTCTATTTCTCTTTAAGACACTCTTTGTGTATTGCCGCTATGCAGAATTCACCGGAAGGGTGACCTACTCTGGACACAACCTTGGTCCGGCCGGCGTTCACCAAGCGTCTCGTAGTATAAACTAAATACACTGACGGAATGTTTTTTAGTCCACAGGGCGTCGACAAAAATTCATATAGCTCATCTGGTCTAACGAATGCCATATATTCAATAGAATTTAAATCAATTGGAACCTGATAAAATCCGATAGTCTTGCTGATCCATCCCTTTTTTAACGATAAATGCAGGGCTAGTGAAAGGAGAACTAAGTAGTTCCACGTGGTCTAATAACTTTGCTTTGCAATAGCTCATTAACTTTATCGCGAATGACTTCTCGATCACTCGGACTAAATCTATAAGGTCTTCGTTAAACAGTCTTTGCTGTATCGATCAACCTAATCAACTTTCATCAACATTAATCTGCTTCTGAGGAGTTGCATTTGCAAATCTTGACCAATTACATTGGTTTCTTCATTAAACGAAACATTAGTGTGTGTATAACATACATTAACAGTCTTAGATTTAATTATTTCTACCCCATTACACGATACCAATACTGAATATCCTTGAGCAAAAATTTCCCTTCCTAATACAATATCATTTCTCATACAGTCGTTTGGTATTACATGAAATGTTACATTTAAACAGTTTCCATTGATCATAACATCATTTAAAATTGTAGTGTGCTAATAAAAGTTAGAAGTACCTTTATATTTTAAAGCGACTAAATTGTTAATTCTTTTGCCACTTAGGCTTATTGCTAGACTATTTTTTATTAACGAGGACTTCGCTCCAGAATCAAAGTTAATTGGAAAATTCTCACCTCGTAACTGCATACTCGTTGTTGTAGTAGCTATATGCCACGGATACTGCAAATTTTTTCTAGATACATGTTTTTCGATTTCGTGAGATTTGACGTAATCACTTAAACTCTGACCATGTCATTCCAGCATAACACGCATGCAAAGGACACTGTACTGTACTTCCTTCAAGCCCTTTGCTTAGTGCCAAAATCAATGCAGACCCTTGTAACGGCTTCTCACCTAACACAATGTCAACTGCCGTACACCATTGCGCAGCATCGGCGCCAGGCATGTCCGCGTTGAACTTTGTTAATATTACAGCAGTGCCAAGCAACGATTCTCTTACCGACGCTTGCAAGGTTTGTTGGCAATTCCATGAAATTTGCATGGTGCTGCTCCATTAGGACGCGCAGATGTCCTCAAATATTTTGTTGACGAGGATAACATACCACTTCTGATGTCGAGGGGTCCTTTTCGGTATTACTAAGTAGTTCACTCATACTTTTCACTTTTACGTTTATTCAATTTTGTATAGCTGTACGGTAAGTTCTCAGGGGGTTTATTAACTAAGCTCTCTAGACCGAGGCCCCCCTTGATATAGGACCTGATCTGAAGACACATTTGTTTCTTAATATGTTGCTAAAGCAAAGATGCTTGTAATCCTGCAAACTCAACATTCCAAGCAACATTCCAAGTGTCAATCTGTAGCCGCTGCTAAGGTGATTTCAGGCCTACAATTGACACACCTGTCAATTAATTGGAACTAACTAGTAGGCTTTGACTTGTTAGTCACTTAATCAACACTATACGACATGTGTATATTACAGTTACTGAGTTTCTTCATTTCTGGCAATTGAGCAATCTCTTTTTCCCATTTAAAAGATTCTGATCTGAAACCAATATCATATTTAAATATTTATTAATATTTATTGACCATTCATTTTTAGGACAAATTTGCATTATTAGATTTAATTTCAGTGCTTAAGTACATTTACTCAAATTATTGACGTTTATTTAATCGAACTATGTATAATTTTGACAAATTTTTATGTTTAAGACTCATATATTTGCATTCAGTTCAAGCTTCATAATGTATACTACGAATTAAATTTAATAAGATAATTACGGTTAGTTTAATTCTGTATAATGGGATTGTGATGCATCTGTTCTTTCCACAAAATTTTGCGCATTCTGTGGCATTGTTGATGATGGTTTGTCATTTGAATTGGTTAAAGTTTTTAATATTCAGGAGATTGAGTTTGTCGGTTGTAAAGTAAATTTTAAATCTTTTAATGGTTTTATTACTTGTTTTTAAATTCTACCATTGTCAGACATTGATGTCTATTTCTGTTCCAATGAATTGCCTTAGTTATTCTATCTTATGCATATTTGGTCTTA
Source organism: Drosophila equinoxialis (assembly GCA_018150345.1). Lineage (NCBI taxonomy): Eukaryota > Metazoa > Arthropoda > Insecta > Diptera > Drosophilidae > Drosophila > Drosophila equinoxialis. The sequence continues at coordinate 300,325 of JAECWI010000332.1, read as the reverse complement.
TCTCGCCTGCTTTTACTTCAAATCCTAAATATTGAACAGATGTCATCAGAAAAAAACATTTTTTAGCATTGAGTGAAAACACTGCTTTTGTATACTTTTTGTATCCCAAACAATTTGCAACCTCTTAAGTGCAGATTTTTTAGTTCTCACAGGAAACCTCATTTTCGTCTTGGACACAATTGACGCACTTTACCAGAAACTCCCTCGTTATAAGTAACAATGCTCTTCCGACCACACGCACACTCACTTTAAACCACACTAACCACACATATAATCTAAATACACCCCAACCCACATCATTTCACCCTATTTAGCCAACTAAGCAGATATCTTTCACTTCCTAGTAGAAACACGACACTTAGCAGACTAAGTAACCTATGTCTTTCACTTCCCTGAAATCAAGCAGATACGGCACCCACCCATGACACATTTCAGCTGACACTAGACATTTTACTTCCCATTTTTAGCATAAGCACTTTTGTATTTCTCTTTAAGACACTCTTTGTGTATTGCCATTATGTAGAATTCACCGGATGGGTGACCTTCTCTGGACACGACATTTGTCCGGCCGGCGTCCACCAATGGTCTCGGGGTATATTTAAAGGACCACTCTCCAAAGGGAAGGGCAGTCTTAAGTTACTCTAAATATGTGATTTAGTACAAACTAAAAACCTTGAGTCCCCAGATTCTGATTCGTACATTAAGGCAAGATATCCCAAAAAATGTAGGCCACTGGGAAAACGTTGCATCTCATTGCATCGAAATTTGAAGCCTTCCTATCCCTTAACTTGCAAAACTGCTGAATCCACAACTAACGAACGCTTCCGTATTTGCCAACTTGGTTGTTAACGAACTCCGCAATGAATGTTGGCTCGTTTCGCGACCCCATGACTGGGGCTGCAAAAAGAAAATCATTCATTCCAAGGCTCCCTCTCCAGAGGATGTGCCAGAAGTATTCTTTGGCAACGGTTTAAAATCCGAGCCCTTCTTCTTATCTAGCGGACGTTGACGATACTATGTGCAGTACGTTCAAGTGGCCCCTACAACACCAGGGCAAATCGTGTTACGCGCGAGCCCAAGCAGATAGCTGGCCACCTCCCACCTCCCCGACCGACCGAGGGATGCAGCCGTATAACGCACGGACGAATCGCATGGACAGATACACAATGGAAAAAACAGACAAAGATCTAATACTACGGCTATCTATAAACTAAATAAGAAAGGATAGATGTTTTAAGTGTGTTAATGGAAGACTCTGAGCAGATTACAGGGAATAAAAGGTTGTAATCAGAACAGAGGACTCTAAAAGGTTCATGCATGGCATTCCACTACCTCTCAAATGGGGATACCCAGTCCGCCAATTATTTTCCGTATAACGGAAATCGTCTTCTGAGACACTCTTTCTTGGATAGCGATCGTTTCAGTGGCGGAGGATAGTCTAGGTACTCCTCTACAGGCTGTACTGAACCGTTAACCGGCACTGGTAACGGATAGGAAACTGTGTCATCGTCCTCCCCAGGATTTGGCACACTAACCCGAGCTAGCAAAAACGCTTTTCAACTCATCCGCATATTGGCCATATTGCACCATGCTGCACAGGGTATAGCTCTGCTCAGAGTCCGAAGAACCGCCATCGGTGCCCCGGCCGAATAATTCCGAAGTTGAACTGGAGTCCCAATCAGACACCGAACGAGTCCACTTCAATGATCAATCCTTCATGGGTTCGCCAACGCCATCACAATAAATAGTTGGCACTGGTGTATTTGTGTTTGGGTCGAAATTCTCGTCCGATCTGTTCATCTTGCCAATTGATACTAAAAAGGCTCCACCAGCGCATAGACCAGTATGGTTATATGAGAGTCATAAAGGCAGAAATTTGTTCAATCAGCCTCTCCAAATATAGAACTTAGTCAGCATGTGGAAGGGGTAAAGGAAAGTGGAAAACACATGCACTCAAGTGCATTTCTGATTTTGAACGTTCAGCAGAACACTCAGTTAGTCAAAAAACTTTAACCTTTTTGTTTTGCGAGACTACACCGACAACACGAATCAGATGCTAATAATCTAACATATGGGGTCCTAACGTCTGACTTTCAATTTTAGATCTGTTTGATCTGCCCAGTTGCAGATGGTACAAAACTCCAATGCTCAATAGCATGTGGAGTGGAGTAAGGAAAAATAAGTCTTCTCCTCTTCGAATTCCATAAAGAAGTCATTTTTGTATTTCGGTATCATGAGTTAGAAGCTCTTCATGAGCCATGTAACAGAAGCTTTTAGAACATGTTAATGTAAATACAGTGGTAGAAATTCGAATAATCTTAAACAAATAATATAAAAAATTTTAAGATATACAAATCTAAGTTAACGATGACGTCTCCTCCAACAACATCCTTGAAAATCAACATAAAATCGGAGAACTCACTGACTCAAAAAAATGATCGAGAGTCTCAATCAAATAGTTCGGTTCGGCGTGAAAATGGGAGCAGAATCACCAGGTGCAGCTGATTGGAACCAGATATTGCAATTTCAGATCTTTCTTATTAGGGAGAACAACCAACAATTATCCATTTACAACCTATTTTTGTCCAGCATCCAAAAAGCATTCACCAAAATCAACGAGTTAGCGGGCGCCCTGAATACACTTATCAAGGAGAACGACTCCGAGTTGACCATCTTATTGAATAAAGTCCTACTATTAGAGCGCAAGCTGGACGATATCATCCGGGCGTGCCAGCTCGCAAAGGTTGGAGTAGTGAACTCCAACTTACTGGACATGGACGAGCTGCAGGACATCATCAGAACCACTCCAAGTCTGCCCTATAATAACATCATAGAATCCATCGAGTTCGCCCAACCAACCATCTACGTAAATGGCACGTTGCTTCTATATACTATAGCAAGAATATTCGGTTCAGCTTATCAGGCCGACTATAATGAACGACCAACAACTCGATTTCCCCCAGGAAAAATTCTGGTGGGACCTCGGGTCACCTTCAACATAACAAAAAGCTGCCAAACCATAAAAAACATCACTATCTGCAAGGAAACGGATCACACCAACTTGGACGAAGGTTTTTGCTTGCTCATTCATCCTTACAGGAAATCTCATTTTCTGGCGCAACGAGCTCCCGCGGGGCACCATTCTTCCTACAAACAGGACGATGTCCCGCACCCCGACCGCTCACATTACAGAAGGACACAATTGACGCACTTTACCAGAAACGTCTGGACGAGTATCAGGAGAAGTACCCTCCCTCGCTATAAATAACACCGCTCTTGCGACCACACACACACTCACTTTAAACCGCACTGACCACACACATAAAATCTAAATGCTCCTCGACCCATACCATTTCACACTAGTTAGCCAACTAAACAGCCCACATCTTTCACTTCCTTGTAGACACACGACACTTATCCGACTAAGCAACCTTAGTGTTTCACCTTCTTGTAATCAAGCAGATATGTGACCCACGCGTGACCCATTTCGGCTCACATTAGACACTTCACTTCCCATTTCTAGCATAAGCACTTTTCTATTTCTCTTTAAGACACTCTTTGTGTATTGCCGCTATGCAGAATTCACCGGAAGGGTGACCTACTCTGGACACAACCTTGGTCCGGCCGGCGTTCACCAAGCGTCTCGTAGTACAAACTAAATACACTGACGGAATGTTTTTTAGTCCACAGGGGGTCGACAAAAATTCATATAGCTCATCTGGTCTAACGAATGCCATATATTCAATAGAATTTAAATCAATTGGAACCTGATAAAATCCGATAGTCTTGCTGATCCATCCCTTTTTTAACGATAAATGCAGGGCTAGTGAAAGGAGAACTAAGTAGTTCCACGTGGTCTAATAACTTTGCTTTGCAATAGCTCATTAACTTTATCGCGAATGACTTCTCGATCACTCGGACTAAATCTATAAGGTCTTCGTTAAACCGTCTTTGCTGTATCGATCAACCTAATCAACTTTCATCAACATTAATCTGCTTCTGAGGAGTTGCATTTGCAAATCTTGACCAATTACATTGGTTTCTTCATTAAACGAAACATTAGTGTGTGTATAACATACATTAACGGTCTTAGATTTAATTATTTCTACCCCATTACACGATACCAATACTGAATATCCTTGAGCAAAAATTTCCCTTCCTAATACAATATCATTTCTCATACAGTCGTTTGATATTACATGAATTGTTACATTTAAACAGCTAGATTTACCGTGTAATCCCTAAGAATATTTTAAATAAGCCCGCTGATTCCCCGGTAAATTATTCTCTTAGTAACACCGAATTTGATCACATTAAAATGGTATAATATTTTGCAGAAAGAACGGGCACACTTTTTCGAAATATATACAATAAGACCACACGTGCAATGTAAAAATAAAATAATTAAATGCAAAAATATAACAGCAATCCCAAGGGATTAATTACTAAAATAAAAAAAAAATTTACAAATCAGGTGTGGGGGGAATTACACCATCCATTCCCCAATTGCGAGCATTGGCAAAAGCAGTCATGTCAGAGAATCAGTTGGAAGCGAGTGGAGGAAACGATGTACCCGAAAAGCAAGCAGTCAGCCCAGCAGTGTCTGCGAATGTGCTTGCCAGACAGCTTGTGGAGGTTGGTCCGGAGCCTCCTATTGAGCAGCGTGTCTTCGGAAACAGTGAGCAATTGAGTATACCGGCCGGTGAGACCCCTGTATAATAAGACGCGAACGTTCATGTTTGCGAAAGCGCCCAGATGAGCGAAACTGACGAATTGGCTTTGATACTAAGCAGCAACGAATTGTACACCGCACGTAAAAATCTGGTAGAGCTAAAAAAACGTGTTATGGAGCTTGAGAAGAACCTTAGCAGTCCGGAATATAATTGCCACATGAATTTGAAGGATGTCGAATCTACTGTACCTAAACTTTCTGGTGATGGTGATTTGTCCATTCACGTATGGATTTGTGAGCTGGAGTGTGCGTGTACTGAGTGATGCCCAATGGGCAACCGACTGCTAAAGGGATCCGCAAAAGCATACATGACATATGAAGAGACCACAACTTGGAACGATCTGAAGGAAGCCCTTGTGAAAGTATTTGGTCTGCAAATGACAAACTGCGAAATTGCTTACCAAATGAGAAGGCGTCCTATTGGCAAAGGACAGTCACTCTTGCAGTATTTCATCATTATGCGAAATATGGCTCAGCAGGGTAATTTTGAAGACACAGATGTGATCAAATTTATTGTTGACGGAATACGAGATCAAACCGGTTTACCGCACCGTTATACTATTGTACTTTTCTGAACAAATTGCGAGAGAAGATGATGCGTTTCCAGACTTCAGAACGTACGCAGGTCATTACGCCTGCTGTAAAGGAGAAGGAATTGCCACCAGGTTGGTCACATACGTCCCTAGAGACCAAAAGAAAGTTTTTTTCTGTGCTTCAAAGAGGGTCATCAATACCTATGATGAGCGTTATGAGCGCTAGAAAAGACCCAGACACCGCTGATGATAAGTAATATATTCAATTAGTAAGTTAAAATTATCTTGAAAAGGGGGATGCACCTATGTAAATAATATTTTTGACCTATTAGATTCCAGAAGTACAGTAAGTTTCGCCAGAAGATGCCGCAATTTAAGAGAATATAAAAAGAACTCCGCATCATTAATAAGTACCATTGCTTTTGTTTAGGAACCCTTCTGTGCATCCCTGCACAGTAATAACACAACCAATATGCATAATAATTGTAATAACCCTATAGTCAGCATGAATGCGTTCCCGTTTTGAGAACGCCTCAGAGCTGCCAACCGTTGGTAGTGAATTTGGATTAAGTCCTAGAAGTCCTAGAATTTTATCATATCATACGATTCCTCTAATCGTTAGTAAAACAAATAGTGAATTGTTAGCCGATAATGTAATCCGACCAAGTAATTCCCCATGTGCGTCCGCCATTGTCTGAGTGCGAAAAGGATGATAATATAGGAATGTGCGTTTAAATATGAAGAAATTGCAAAAGCTGATTTTGATCCTTGCGATCCTTGTAAGTAAAGAGAAACCAGAATGTCCCAATATAACCTTGTGAACCGTGTATTACTTTTGGAGAAAGTTGAGTTAAACAGTGTGAGACTGGTAGAGATTTGTCCAATCCATGTGCCATTCAAGATGAAAGTTGCGTTGAACCTTGAGAGTTAAAGTTTGAAAGGGATTTGATAGAACCGTGTTTTACCCCTCAGAAAAAATGATTTTGAAAAAGATCTGATAGAACCGTGTGTACCTCAGAGAAAAATGAGTTTGAAAGAAATTTTATGGAATCGTACGTGCCTTCAGAGAAAAATCCGTGTATCCCTTCAAAGAAAAATTAGTTTAGTAGAGATTCGAGTGGACCGTGTGAACCGAGTGGTCCCGAACCGTGTGAGATTAAATTTTGCGTCGTTTAAACTGTTTGAAATAAACCGTTTGAGATAAAACCGTGAGATATAAACCTGTGTGTGATAAACCCATTTGATATAAAAACATTTGAGATAAAACCTTGTGATATAAACCCGTGTAAGATAAACCCCTGTGAGATGAACCCGTTTGAGATAAAACCATGTGAGATAAACCCGTTTGAGAAAAAGCTGTTTGGAATAAACCCGTTTGTGATAAGCCCGTTTGAGATAAAACCGTGTGCTCCTTTAAGAAAGAATTATTTCAAACAGTTTGAGATAAGCCTGTGTGCTCCTTTAGGGAAGAATTGTTCAAAACCGTGTAAGATAACCCAGTGTGTTCTTTTAGTAAAATGCCCTTCAAGACCGTGTGCTTCTTTAGGGAAAAATTATTCAAAACCGTCTGAGATGAAACCGTGTGTTCCTTTCGGCAAAATTTGTTCCATCTCGTGTGAGATAAACCCGTGTGTTCCTTTAGGGAAAATTTGTTCAAAACCGTGTAAGATAAACCAGTGTGTTCTTTTAGGAAAATGTTGTTAAAAACCGTGCAAGACAAACTCGTGTGTTCATTTAGGGAAAAGTTTTTTTAAATTAATTTATTAAACAAAAAGAATGTAATGTAGTATATCCATGCCAAAAATCATTCAGCACAAAGAGCTCAACTTGTCAGACTTTGTTGCAAGTATAAACAATCAAATATGTACGCAATAAAACATAAGTGTGCATTTGAATTTGTTTATGTGTATACATTAATATATTCACATAAACATACTCACATAAATATACAGCTAAATATGTTCATATATGTATGTACGTTTATATATGCACATACATATATTCACTTAAGCAACAATGCACAGGCGTAACACGAGCTAGGCCCAAGCCAAAGTGTGAACGCTGGCCAAGCACTTTGATGCAAGTGCCCCAAAAAATATGTATGTATATACTGACACTCTCCCTCTCTTTTGTAGCTGTCGCTTAAGTGGCAGCATAAGAATATCTATGTAACAATAGGTTAAGTCAAAAAATATTTTTGGAAAAAAAATCAATCTGAATATGATTACAAAGCAACACAGACGTGTTCTTTCTTAAAATTCTTGAACCAAAAGAACCCGGTCTTCACATGGCGCCGTGACAATAGGTCAAAAATAGACCTAAGGACATCGGAAGGACAAAGGAAAAATTTTTGTGTATGTATGTGTGTGTGTGAAGAAAAAAAATATATATAAAATAAAAACCAGAGAGCCGGGGTTAACTTCGACCGCGTCGAAGTTTGTATACCCTTGCAACTGTTTTGGTAATTCTTTCCTTAGCCATCAAAGTGTAAAAACGTTTTATCCAAAAAGTCTAATGTTTGCGAAAGAACGGCCTTCAATCTTAGCATAGGATATAACGAACTTTTTGATGAAAGTCACTGTTTTCCACCTATCGTTTCTATGGGAGCTATATGATATAGTCACCCGATCTTGACCAAATTTGGCACATTTATAGCTTCAATAAACTAACGTTTATTAAATTTCACGACAATAGCTTAAAAAGTAACGAAGTTATTGAGAAGTCACTGTTCGTGACTTTGCCGTTTGTATGGGAGCTATATGATATAGTCACCCGATCTTGATCAAATTTGGCACAATCATTAATAAGAACATAAAACTGACAAATACCAACTTTTATGACAATAGCTATAAAATTAATGAAGTTATTGAGAAAGTCACTGTTCGTGACTTTTTCCGTTTGTATGGGAGCTATATGATATAGTCACCCGATCTTGATCAAATTTGGCACAATCATTAATAAGAACATAAAACTGACAAATATTAACTTTTATGACAATACCTGTAAAATTAATGAAGTTATTGAGAAAGTCACTGTTTCGTGACTTTGACGTTTGTATGGGAGCTATATGATATAGTCACCCGATCTTGATCAAATTTGGCACAATCATTAATAAGAACATAAAACTGACAAATACCAAATTTTATGACAATAGCTATAAAATTAATGAAGTTATTGAGAAAGTCACTGTTCGTGACTTTGCCGTTTGTATGGGAGCTATATGATATAGTCACCCGATCTTGATCGAATTTGGCACAATCATTAATAAGAACATAAAACTGACAAATACCAACTTTTATGACAATAGCTATAAAATTAATGAAGTTATTGAGAAAGTCACTGTTCGTGACTTTGCCGTTTGTATGGGAGCTATATGATATAGTCACCCGATCTTGATCAAATTTGGCACAATCATTAATAAGAACATAAAACTGACAAATATTAACTTTTATGACAATACCTGTAAAATTAATGAAGTTATTGAGAAAGTCACTGTTTCGTGACTTTGACGTTTGTATGGGAGCTATATGATATAGTGGTCCGATCCGGCTGAATCCGAGATATACAATGCCTGCAGTATATACAAGCCTACGTGCAAAATTTCAGCTCTGTAGCTCTTACGGTCTCGGAGGAGTTCGCGTTGATCCAGACGGACGGACGGACGGACGGACGGACGGACGGACGGACGGACGGACGGACGGACGGACGGAAATGGCTATTTGAACTCGTCTCGTCGTGCTGATCAAGAATATATATACTTTATATGGTCTGAGATGCTTCGTTCTATGCGTTGCACACTTCTGACCAAAATTAATATACCCTTTTTGCAAGGGTATAAAAAGGGCACGAAAATGAGAAATGGCAACACTGGATAACTACTTTCAAAGAGTTATCAGACGAAGCCCGAGCATAAGAAACGATATAATTGAGTTGTTTCGTAGTGAGCAAAGCCACTCCCCTCAAAGCTCACTAACTCTAGTGCAAATAAGAAATATATACTCAGAACAAACTGAAGAAAGATTCCCAGTACCCCAGAGTCCCCTTGACTCAAGAGTACGAATGCGTTTCTTATTGAGTGTACCAAATGTATGCTGCTACACAAATGCAGCAGGTACATTCCATTTTTCTCTGATGGCCAAAAAAAAGAAAGGAACAAACACACACCACACAAAAATAAATAAATAAATAAAGAAAATCCCAAACTGAAATCAAGAGGAGGAAAATACGCCAGGCTAAGGCGTGAAAGGAAGCTCCTCCAGGACCTTCTCCACACAGGACTGGATGACAAGGACCGACAGCACTACACAGAGTGCCTCATGAAAAATACAGTTGAACTTCGCCAAAGAGCGAAGAAACGCAATGAGTAAATAATTCTCTTGCCATAATTACAATTGAAATTTTATATAAATATTAAGAACAAACACGTACGAGTTTGCACATGTTGCACAGTACACCTACTAACCAACCATTGAGAGGCTAATACTAAAAAAACATGCGAAGGCATGGATTTAACTAAAACATTGTTCAAGCTGTAAGCCTACGCATGTCTACTCTTCTATCTTTCCACGTCTCTAGTTCACTGTGCGAAACACAGTTGAGATAATTTTTCTCTCTTTCAAAATTTTTGATTTATATTAAAATAAAAAAAAAGATTTTTTTATGTAACAATGGAATCGAAAAAAGAATTTTTTTTTCTATCAAACAAATAGAAAACAGGTCTAAACCACCAAGAAAACAAAATTTTTTTTCTAGAAAGATGGGTTCTCAAGAATCCAAAATAGACCACCCAACGGCTAATGTCGTTAACAGCGTTAGAATAGTAGATCACAAGGAAAATTTAGAAGAAATGTAGAACCTTCCTTGACCGGGTTCCATTAGGTTTTTCGAATGTAAGATCGGACACGTCTGTGCCGTTTGATTGTAGTTTTTAGATTGATTCTTTATTCCAAATTATTCTTGCTTAAGCTAATTTTACATATATATTCTTAAGCTGCGACTTATGCGACAGCTACAAAAGAGAGGGAGAGTGTCAGTACATACATACATACTGTTGGAGCGCATGCATCAAAGTGCTTGGTCAGCGGTCCCACGCTGGCCTGGCTCTAGCTCATGTTACGCTTGTGCATACAGTGCTTATGTGAATATATGTATGTGCATATACAAATGTACATACATATATGTTCATGCTTAATTGTATGTTTATGTGAATATGTTTATGTGAATACTTCAATGTATACACATGAACATATTCAAGTGCACAATTATATTTTAATGCGTATATGTTTAATTGTTTATACTTGCAACAAAGTGTTACAAGTTGAGCTTATTGTATTGAATGATTATTTGTATGAATATACTACACCTCCCCTTTTTAGAGAATAACGTAATATTGTGGGGTTATTGTAAGGATTATTGATATAGAAAGGTAAAATAAAGGTAAAGTAAAGGTGTATCTTACGAGAAAAAAAATTTTTTTTTTTTTGTTTTTCTTTTCTTTTTCATGTTTTTAGAAATTGCATGAATTTGTTTTCAATAATAGATGAATCCATAAAGATTTTTTTTTTTGTTGTTTTTTTTTTTTTTAATTTTGTTTTGGTTTTTTTTTATGGTTGATTATTTTTACGGTTGATCATTCCGAAAACGGTTTTAGTCTGTTTTTATGAACCTTCTGGTTTTTATTCTTATCATCTGCTATTAGTATATTGTCATTTTCTTCTATACTCACTACCTTATAAGGCCCTATATATTTAGCATCTAGTTTATGACCTATTTCTTTTCTTAATAAGACTTTATCTCCTATTTTTAAATCAAAATCGGAAATATATTTGTCGTAATATTTCTTATTCTTTAACTTATGGTTTTCTAACATTATCCTAGCTCTTTTATATGCTATTTCTATTCTAAATTTTATTTCCTTAGAGTAGTCGTCTAAATTATATATTGGATCATTCTATTTGTTAAAATCTATGAACTGATTTGGCAGTCTTCCAAATACTAGTTCGTATGGACAATATTCATGCACTGCCGAGGGTGTTGTGTTGTAACAATAAGTGAAATATTGTATCCAAGCATCCCAATCGGACTTATCTGCTGATATGTATGACCGAATATATTCATTGAATGTTCTATGACTTCGTTCTATTGTCCCTAAAGTCTGGTGGTGGTATGCTGTAGATGTCAGATATTTAATCCTCATGTACTTGCATATATCTGTTATAATCTGATTTTTATACTCAGTTCCCATGTCCGTAATGAGTGTTTTCATTGGACCGTACTGTAGTATACAATTTTCGAATATACATTACTTGCACTCTTAGATGCGACTGGAATGGCTATTAAGTATTTTGTCAGATCGCATATCAATGTGACAATATACTCATTTTCATTATCTGATTTTGGTAGCGGACCTATTGTGTCCACTATAACTTTATCAAAAGCCTTCGCTGGTGTTTCTGTTATTATCATAGGAGTCTTCGTATGTGTCGTCTTTTTGACACCTGGAATTTATGACATCTCCTTATGTACTCTTTTATATTCGCTCGGTGCCAATTTTAGTTGGCTGATTTCAAGTATACCGGCTTGCATTTCAAGCCTTTGGAAGAACTGACCTAAGTCGAGAATTCCATTGGTATACAAATCGCTAACTTCAATTCTCGCCATAACTTTCTTTCCACGTTTCAGTGAACATTTAGATTCTGTTATTCGCAAGGTCACTACTTTCTGTACCTCGTCATTATTGATGACTTCGTATACGTTGGGCCTAGAAGCATTTTGAAGTTTTTGCCTTGGCAAAAGTTCTTCTTTATTAACTGCGCAGTTTTTCTGTCTACTTTGTTGCCTGGTAGTGACTTTCAGGACTTTTGTACTCATATCTTTTAATTCGGATATATGTAGTTATCCGCGATAAGGTGTCTGCCACAATATTATCTTTACCTCTCAAATACTCTACTGTAAAGTCGTACTCTTCCAATTCTAGCAGCATGCGTGTTAGTTTTGAACTCGGGTTGACCATGGAGAATAAATATGTTAATGGTCTATGGTCTGTTCGCACTGTGAAATGTTTTCCATATATGTATGGTCGCAAATGTGTTATTGCCCAATGTATTGCTGCTAGCTCTTGTTCTGAGGTACTTTTGTTGCTTTCACCTTTAGTGAACGCTCTTGATGCATATGAAACTGGAAGCTGGAGTCCATTATAGTTTTGTGTTAAAACTGCTCCACATGCTTGTTTGCTTGCATCTGTGATTATGCAAAATTCTTTGCTGAAATCTGGGTACTGCAATAGATTAGGTTGAACGAGCTTTTCTTTTAAGTATTGGAATGCATTTTCGCATTCTGCTGTCCATTCGAATGGAACATTCTTTTTACATAATCTTGTTATGTGCCGGGAATATTCGGCGAAATTTTTTATGAAACGTCGATAATAATTACAAAATGCAACGAAACGTCTAGCACTATCTGCATCATGTGGGACTGGATAATTCTTGATGACGTCAAATTTTGTGTCGTCTGGTAAGATTCCTTTGTCTGTGCATTTGTGACCTAGGAATGTCACCTCATGCATAAAAAATGAGCATTTTTTTGGATGCAGTTTTAGATTGTTTTTTCTGCAAAGTTTAAAAACATCTACTAAATTTTTAATCATATGTTGTTCAGAACAACCGATAACGATTAAATCATCCATATAGAGGAAAGCTTGGCTGGGCTCAAGCCCTGAGAATGCTATTGTCATCATTCTCTGAAATGAATTAGGTGCTACTTTTAGGCCGAAAGGTAATCGCGTGAAGCGATATGAGCCATTGCTCGTTGAAAAAGACGTTATATCTCTTGATTTTTCTTCTAGTTCTATTTGGTGAAAACCTGACATTAAGTCAAGGCAAGAAAAATATTTTGCTCTTCCCAATTGATCGAGAATATCATCAATTCTGGGGAGCGGAAACTTATCTGACAGCAATTTTTTGTTTATTTGACGATAGTCAATTACTAATCGCCAATTTTTTTTCCTTAAATCCCGAAAGTGTTTTCTTTGGGACTAGTAAGAGTGGGCTATTATAAGGCGAAACAGACGGTTCAACAATACCCTGTTCAATTAACTTTCCAACTTGTCGCTGGATCTCGTCTATTTGGCTATGCGGACTCCGGTAATTTTTCACATATACCGGTTCATCATCCTTAAGTCTTAATTTTTGTTTATAAAAATTATTTGTTGTGATCGGTTCGGTGTCAAGTCCGAACACATCACTATACTCAGTGCATAACTCTTCAAGTTTGTCTTTGAATAGTGTTGGGAAATTTTTCTTCAATTTATGAATTACAGATTCTTTTCTTATATCTTTAGTATTTTGAACTATATCGTAGTTCGAAAGTGATTCAAATTTTAAATTGTTAAAGCGTACTATTTGGCATTTATCTGTAGTATTTAAGAGTCGGACAAAAGTACTTTGGGTTGTTGCAATAGTGTTTGCAACATAAACACCCGGTTTAATTTCCTGATTCGAAATTAGAATGTTACCTTCTGCTGAAGATAGTTCTATTTTGCGTACCACTTGGGATCTTGCTGGTAGAAGTGTTGAGTTATTACCAGAATTGAATGTTATTGGAACATAGATTGGGTACGTTAATTCTTGTGGTCTAAGTATAAACCAATCTTCTGAATTGCCGTAATCTAATTTGCAATTAAAAGTTTTTATGAAATCTAATCCTATTATTCCATCGCATGGGATTGCGAAATCTGAATGAAGCAGATGAAATTCGTATGGAATAATGTATTTATCTGTCTGTAATTCTATTGAGACTAGGCCTTTGGAGTTTATTACTCCTTCTCCTATGCCTCGAATGTCTACGGTTTTGTTTACTTGGATGTCGTGAAATACATCAGAATTTTCTTTTATTATTGAAATATCTGCACCGGTATCAATTAAGAATGTTATTTTCTTATTGGTTTTAACGTTCTTAAATGATACAAAATTATTAAGACTTAGGTTAATAGAGTAGACTTTATTTTTTAATTTTGAGCATTTGGAGGAGCTTGTGCGTTTCCCTGGTCACTTTGGGTAATTCGGACATTTGTGTTGTTATTACCATTCTGTTGGTTATTCGTGTTTTGTCTATTATTATTGTGTCCACCTCCACGGCCGCCTCTTCGGTAGCGTGAATAATTTTGGCCTCGTTGGGCTCTGTGGGCATGGCTATTGCTCCAATTCGAATTGTTATTGTTCCAATTCGAGTTGTTTCTCCAATTACCATTATTGTTATAGCGGCGTCTACCGCGGTCATTATGCTGGGCATAAAAAATGGTATTATTTTGGGAACTTCCTGTGGAGCCAGACTCTACTGAAAGAGTGGTAAATCTAGTGATGGCTTCTTTAGCTGAATCAAAGTTTCCTGATTCCATTAATATCTGGACTCTTTGAGTTTTGGTATGACTTACCATAGCATACACTGCCACTTTGGTAGTGTATTTTATTGCTTGTTCAGTTGGAAGACCATCCGAAATATATGCGCCTTTAAGGGCGTCGGTCAACTCAGTAATCTCCTTTGTGTATGAAGCATAGTTACTGGGGTTTCTCTGCAGATTTTTAATTTTTGCTGTTAAAAGATCCACTGATTCACCCTTGAAGATTGTTGATAGTTTTCGTATTACTTCATCAATCGTTGTTTCAGAGCTTAGAGTATTACCCGCTTGACCTTTCAATTTTGATTTTATGATTTCGATGGCTACTGCTATGCATTTCTTTTATGGTGTCAAGTACGCGAAGCGCCCCAATGAAACCTGGTAGATTTTTAATATCACCATCGAAGTATGGTAGCAGCCTGGTGGCTGTGTTTATGAATTCTACCACTGTTTGAGTCATTTTGTTGTTTTCTTTTGGAATCGCTGGTTTGTTAAGAATTATTTTTGATTGATCAGAGCTCACTGATGGTTTTTGTCTGGTTGTCTTGTGTCTGGTTAGCACAGTTATTGCTTTTTGTTTGTAATCACTGTAGAACGCATTTGCGGCAGTTTTTTGCCCTGCCTTTAGTTTGCTATAGTGCTCAGTTAATACTGCTCTAATAGCTTGGAGCTTTTCAGTTATTATTTTCGTGTGTTTGGTTACTGTGTCTTGGGATGTTTCTCTGTTTTGCGAGAGGCACTTACAAGATTTAGTTAATTCTTGTGCGTGTATTCTAGCTTGTCCTATTATCTCATCCCAAGTAACCATAGTTTGTTAAAAATAACAAAAGTTTCGAAAATGTTTATGGTTGTTTTTTTTTATTCTGTATCTATTATTTCTACATCTGACTCGGTAAGATCGATTGGTTCTTTAGTCGATTCTGATATGTCTATCAGAGCGATTGAGTACTTGCAAAGTTCGTGGACCCATCCGGGCACGTCTTTACGAAAAGGAGTCTTAGCTAACAATCTACTATAAGCTACTTTTATGGATTTTTCCATAAGATCTACAATATTTTTTTCAAATTTGTAGTTGTGGGCTATCCAATACCTTATTTCCTTGTATTTGTGATTTGTTTCGCCTGATTACTGCCTGGTCTTACTGCCTTGGTTCCTCCATTAGGTAGAAACGATATGTGCCTGCTTCATTTGAAAAACAGCATACATATGGTACTGTGAGGATGAAACTCATCTGTACCCTAGAGTCTCCTCGAACTGGGAAATCTTCTCCCGTTATATTGAGGTAAGCTGATCTAATTTGTACCAAGCATATTGAGTTTTGTGGTGAATTGATCTGCTCATTTCTAAAAACCTCAATTAAATCTTGGACAATACTGGGATGCCTAGCGTTTATTTTTTGAAAATATCTATCTAGAGTGGCCATTATTTTTCAGATTTTCCTTTAATCTATAGTCGCTTGCGTGCATATGTATTTTTAGACCTTATCTAGGTCATTAGCTTGGCTTAGGGCTCTTTTGGTTACACATTTATTGTGCAATAGCTAAGCTTTATATAATACATATGCGCACATTACTACGACAATTATCAATAACAATATGTTCGTTAACCTCAAATCAGTATTTGATGATTCGATTTTATTTATTACATTAGCAGTGGAGTCCACTGATTTTGTTTCTATTAACCCCATTGTGGGTATAAGAGATATATCATCAAATTTACTTATGGAATTATCGAACATATGGAGTTTATTAAAAAAATTTTTTTTTTTGTATAATTCTAATAATAATCTCACTGACTAACGCTCCTATATGAGACTATTTTAATTTAATAACATTAATATAACAAATACGGGGAAAAGAGAGAAAAAAAAATATATAGGAACAAGAGCTCCTAAAAACAGCTCAAAACCTTTTGTTTAGAAATTAATTTTTTTTTTTAATTTTTTTTTTTATATATGTATTTCAAGCTTCTGTCTTATTTGCTTGAATACGAATATTGTTTGAAATATTTAAAAAAAAATTTTTATGGATTCATGGTTATTAATTTTTATTTAAAAATTTATTATTATTTTTTTTTTGTAATATTTTAATTTTTATATGTTTCAAGTGTAGTATAATAGAATATTACAATAATAATAGTATAATAGCTGAAGGCTCTTTTTTTTTTTTTACATATGATCCTGCCTACTTTTTCGTATGGTTTTTAGGCAACACTCTAATTGGACAGCTTTAATGCCGCACAATTGTACATTGGTTGTTTTAATTCTATAAAAAAAAAATGTGCATCGCAGTACACTCAAAAAAAATGTGCGACGCAGCGCATAATTGTTTATTTAAATTTCTCTTTTTTTCTTTGTTAGCCTCTAGCATCAGCTGGTCGTCGCCGGTTGGCACGCTGATGCTCCATCGATGGCGTAAAAAGCGGCCTGCTTTTCACGCTTGTAGTCTCAGCTGCTGATGTCCAAGGCCTATGAGCTCAGGCGGTTCCGGTGCCGGTCATCGCACCAGATTTGTTGATACCCTGTTTTTTAGGGCGACACTTCCTTTCCTTGGGGGCTTCCTTTAGAGTCCCGTAGCAATGCCTGCATGTATACTCGCAGTATGCTGAGTATAATGGGCCCTCGCAGTCATTTGGGCAGACCTTTTTTATTCCTGGTAATTCCTTCGCAGTTTGTGGACTTATTTTTATCTTTGGTTTTGCCACGTTTTGTATCGTAAAGTATGGGATTCTGGTTGTTGTGGTTTGATTTTTCCTTTCGTTTAATTGGTTTTTTATAAACTCTACCTCGGCGTGTAATTTTACCGAGGTATTCCAATTAATTTTCTCTGGGCTATTTAGTAGCCTCAATATTTGAGCCTTTTTGGCTTTCAATTTTTTTACCACACCAGATTTTTTTCCCATCACTCTACTTACTGTGATTTTATTTCTTGTTCATTCTCGTGAATCGATGATGCTCCAACGTCGGTGTAGTGGGCGGATTGCCTACCACACGTTATCAATCACCTGCTTAATATCCCTCGTAGGTTTTTTTTTTTTTTTTTTTTTTAATTCGTTTATTTAGATGTTGGAATATAGTATGGTAAGTTATAGAAGTTTAACAATAAATATTACAAGTAATAACATAGGCTACATAGGTACAAGAAAAATAAACAGAAATATAGGAAAGGGGAAAGTTTATTACTGCTGGTGGCTTGTGCATTTGGGTGTAGGGAACATTACTTTCGGGACTAGCCAGTGGGCCATTGCATCGAAAGCACAGAAATTCCCTACTTACCCTACCCTAGCCCTCTCGCGTTCTAGCCTGCGAAGCTCAGCTGCTGTAGACGCCGCATAGTCGCTGCATGCTCTCCAGTTAGATTCGCTTTCTAGCATAATCGAGATTAAATTGCCCGCGTTAATAGGTGTACCCAGCTGTGTTCCCAGCCGAGTCCGCTGCTCCGCAAATCGGCCACACGTAAATAGTGCATGGCTAGCATCCTCCTCAATGTCTTCGGTGCACCAAGTGCATAGCGCACTGTTGTCGAACTTGAAACGATGCAGATAGCTGCGAAAGCAACCGTGCCCGCTTAAGAATTGTGTCATGGGGAACGACACTTGGCCATGTTTTCTTCCTATCCAGCCTCTTATATTTGGAATTAGCGAGTGAGTCCATCTTCCGTTCAATGCCTCATCCCACCTCCTTTGCTATGACCACTTTTTCGTGGCCTCTGGCGTCGTCAACTAGGGCATCTAGAATGCAATAATAATCATCGGCATTTAGGCTGGGGGCCAAGTAACAGCTATATACTCGTACACCAGATATCTCTGCTCTTACAAATCCAACAGCTGCGTGATATTTTTCCAATTGAAATGGCAAACTTTCACATGCCCAAATTGCTGATCCTCCATCCAGCGACTGTATCCAGCCTCCACTGCTCATGCGGCGGTAAGGCTCACTTATCAATGCAGCCGCTACACGTAACTCCCTGGCTGACTGAGTCAGTAAGTCATATGCGGCTCTGCAATGATTGAGGTTGAGCTGCAGTGCTCTAAACATCCCTGATTTTGTTTAAGGCCTTCAGGAACGCCGGACACACCCTGCTTAGCGTTTTATGTGAGACATTTTGCACCCCGCTCGGGTACAGAGGATGCACGATGGTTCTTCGCTACATTCGCTGGCACGATGGTGCTCTGTGCTGCCACAGTTGAAGCACTGTTGAGATGCGTTAAACTGGCTGCCACATTTTTTGCTACATGCCCGAACTCCAAGCATTTAAAGCATCTGAGTGGTTCTACCTTGATCCTCACACTGCAGATTGACCATCCGATTCGAATAGTACCCTCGCTAAGTAGCTTTTCGGCCAGTTCGGCTGGTAAACGTTGGGTCGCTATCTGCGTGTTGCCGTATGCCTTTCGTAGTCTTGGCACTGCATCTGCTGGAATATCTCCGTCTTGCGATGCGAACACTGCTTTGAGCACGTCGTCTGGCGTGTAAGCCCTCAGGATGTCCTTAATCTCTACAAAGATCGCCTTTTTGGGAACTCGGACTACTGCGCTATCGCCAAGTGCATCTTGTATAGCCGCCTTTAGCCCCTGTGTGATATTGTTATCCTGTTTCACCATGGTGATACCGCCGGCAGAATTGCGGATGCTGCGGACTTTCTCTCTGTACTTCTGCAGAGAAACATTTGTTGTGATCAGCTCTGTGACTTGCTGCTGCCTGGCTGCATCATCGCAGTTTATAAATATGACGTCTGGTCTTGGTCTCTTGTTTTTCTGACTAACAGTCTGCCATTCCTGCTGGGTGCGTTGACCATTCAATGCCTCGTTAGCCGTCTGAGACACAGGAGCAGCTACCGCGTCTCTCACAGTATCGGCATATGACGGTCTATCGTGCGCCCGCCGCTTCTTGATTGGTGAGTTTCTATTTGATGGCTGTTCCTCGCGGGGCCTCTTCGGAGTGACTTTATTACCATTTTGTAGGCACAGGTCCACATTGGGCTGATTTCGAGTCGGCTTCGGCTTTTTGAGTTCCACTTTGGCGGCCTCGGGGGACATTTGCGTCGTTTTTTCGCTCGTTATGGGCTTGCTTGCGAGTTTGCCGGCAATCGCATTTTGACAGAGCAGTCTTTGGAGCTCGTACATTCTCGTAATCGCATCCTTGTTACCTGCAGTTACGTGCCGAGTTGGTGGCTTGCCACCTTCCTTTGTGGTGAAGGTTTTGGCCAGTGCATAGAGCAGCTTGCCCAGCTCATCAAGTTCCGGAATATCGGAGACTAACGGCCGATTGGGACCCGCTGCCACTTCTTCCATATTGGTGACATCAGACACCAACTCTCTAGGCGACATTCCAAGTCTTGGCTTTCTGCCAAAGATGGCCGCTTCGTCTGCAATATCTGCCTCCATGGCCTTCGTTACTGCCAAAAATTTGGGGAAAGCCGAGTTTTCTTTGCTACACGTCTCTATTACTATTTTTTTTGAATTTGAATTTAATGAATTTATTTGAATTTAAATTTGAGAAAATAAAGGGCGGGAACGGAATAACGTAACGCTCGTTACGAGATCCCCTAAACGCACCCTCCTGGGCTTTAGCGCTGTCCAACACTGTTGCTGATCAGCTGCTTGGGTGGCCCAGTGGAAAAGAAGAAGCAGAATCTTGCAAGTTGCAACAACAAGACAATGTGTTGACTGAAATTAAATTGAATTCCACACTCACACAGCAAGAGAATAGGGGGCGAGTATGGAAAAAGGCGGGAGAAAGGCAGCGGGGCAGCCCCCCCTCTCCCTCTACTCGGTGTCCAGTTGACCAACCAAATCCAGTCCCGGGGCCCAAAGCACGCCGGAATCCAGTGCAATCTGCAGAGGTATGTGACGAAAACACTGCTAGGCGCCTTCTAAATAGCCTGTTCCTTTTTTGCAGGATCGTAGGAGTCGATTCTGAGAACTTTTTCGGCGGAGCTAACGAAAACAGCACCGCACTTGTAAGTTGTTTCTAGTGTGTGTGTCAACTATCCCTCGTAGGTGTAGTTGACGGTCTGCCTACCACACACGGGCGCATGGGAAAATCAAGTCCCTCGAAGTAGCCAGCATCGATTTCACTTTTTGCTTCAGCACCTCCAGCGGCTGTTGTTGCAGTTTGTTTTATTTTAAAATATTACCGCACATATATGTATACACGTCACACTTGTCACGGTCGCCATGTAGAACCTTCCTTGACCGGGTTCCATTACGTTTTTCGAATGTAAGACCGGACACGTCTGTGCCGTTTGATTGTAGTTTTTAGATTGATTCTTTATTCCAAATTATTCTTGCTTAAGCTAATTTTACATATATATTCTTATGCTGCGACTTATGCGACAGCTACAAAAGAGAGGGAGAGTGTCAGTATATACATACATACTGTTGAAGCGCATGCATCAAAGTGCTTGGTCAGCGGTCCCACGCTGGCCTGGCTCTAGCTCATGTTACGCTTGTGCATACAGTGCTTTTGTGAATATATGTATGTGCATATACAAATGTACATACATATATGTTCATGCTTAATTGTATGTTTATGTGAATATGTTTATGTGAATACTTCAATGTATACACATGAAGATATTCAAGTGCACAATTATATTTTAATGCGTATATGTTTAATTGTTTATACTTGCAACAAAGTGTTACAAGTTGAGCTTATTGTATTGAATGATTATTTGTATGAATATACTACAGAAATAGGAATATTGTTGTTAGCTATCCTAATATTAGTAGCCTTAAATCTGGCTTTGAAATTATATGCAATGCATAAATATCCATAGAAGAAGCGTACAACCGCCTAAAGCGAAAAAACAAAATTCTACACACCTGGGTACACAAACTATTCAAACAACCCATAGAGACAATTGATCTCTCCCCTGAGAGAGTGTAAATTTTTCAACAAAATATGATTAATTGGGATGACATAATAGGAGAAGCTAGAATTCATGCGCAAGAATTAAATAAATCTTGTAAGTGCCTCTCGCAGAATCGGGAAACATTCCAAAATACAATAGAAAAACACTCTAAAATAATAATAAAGAGCCTAGAAAATATTAGAGCAGTATTTATAGAACACTATAGTAAGCTAACTACGGGACGAAAAACAGCCGCAAATGCATTCTACAATGACTGCAAACAAAGGGCCTAACCCGTATTAAAAAGATATAATATTGAATATAAACAAACAATTGATTTGTAAATTTCAATATCACTGGAAGACAAAACCCAGTTAACGGCTGCAGAACAGACGGATAAAGAACCATCCGTGAGTTTAGATCAAACAAAAATAACTCTTAATAAAAAAGCCATTTCGCCAAGAAACGCAAAAATGACTCTAACAGTCACTGATTTTTTAAAGATGGCCTCAAACCTTATTCCACAGCTTGATGGCAGATGAGAAAATCTTTAGAGCTTCATGGACGCATTGAATTTGATGAATTCACTAAAAGGCGAACATGAGGAAACAGCAGTGTGCCTAATAAAAACAAAACACAAAGGTCACACAAGAAATTTGATAACCTCCGAACAGACAATAGAAGATATTATTAACAGTATTGCGTCAAATGTAAAAAAGGAATCAGTAGCGTCAATAACGGCAAAAATCAAAAACCTACCCCAGAGAAACCAAACAGCAAGTCAGTATGCCCAAGAGATTGAAAAGCTTACTGAATCTCTGGAAGTTGCCTTTATACACAATGGCACATCTGTCGAAATAGCTAAAAAGTATACACTTTCAGTCGCTACAGAGGCAATAACAAAGAACTGCATAAACAACATGATTGAACTAACAACAAAGTTCGTAGACAGTAGTACAGCAGTCATGCACTACCGTCAATACAATAGAAATGGACAAAATAATTACCGAGGTAGAGGTAATTACCAAAATAACGGTTATAGGAATAATAATACCGGTGGATATCGTGGTAACTCACGGTACAACAACCGAGGAAGAAATAATTCCAACCGAGGTAACTCCAACCGAGGTAGCTCTAACAACGGAAATGGTAATGTATGACTTACTCAAAGTAATTCGGACGGATTGTGACAGCAATATCACAATCCTTCCTGCGATATGTGAAGTAATCCGACAAATAAATATTCCAAATGAAAACTCAAATATCGTCATCTTAAATCAAGAGGTCGAAAATGGAATATTTATTGGATATTCGATCTCAAGCCCGAACAAAACATTTTTCCGAATTTTAAACACAACAAAAAAGAGTAAAAATTTTAAATTTAAAAAGCATAATATATGACTCATTAAAGAATTACGAAATTGTACAGACAACTGATGACCAAAGAAGTCAATCAGTAATACACAAACTAAAGCCAAACTTCCCACCTATGTTCAAAAACGTACTTGAAAAGCTCTGCACCGAGTATACAGATGTATTTGGATTAGAAAACGAACCAATTACTACGAACAACTTTTATAAACAAGAACTAAGATTGCATGACAACCAGCCAGTATACACAAAAAATTACAGAATACCACACATGCATAAAGAAGAAATAACTAGACAAGTCGATAAACTCATTAAAGATGAAATAGTTGAACCGTCAGTGTCCGAGTATAATAGTCCGTTACTACTGGTACCGAAAAAGGGTTTACCAGAATCAGAAAAGAAACGATGGCGATTAGTAATAGACTATCGTCAAATAAACAAAAAACTGTTGTCCGATAAATTCCCATTACCAAGAATAGACATATTCTTGACCAACTAGGTAGAGCCAAATATTTTTCATGTCTAGATTTAATGTCCGGTTTTCACCAAATAGAACTAAAGGATAAATCGCGAAGCATTACGTCATTTTCCACTAGCAATGGATCTTATCAGTTTACTAGACTACCGTATGGTCTGCAAATTGCACCAAATTCCTTTCAAAGAATGATGACAATTGCTTTCTCTGGATTAAATCCGTCACAAGCATTTCTTTACATGGATGACTTAATAGTCATCGGCTGTTCTGAGAAACACATGCTCAAAAACCTAAAGGATATTTTTGACATATACAGAAAACACAACCTAAAACTGCATCCAGAGAAATGTTCGTTCTTCATGCACGAAGTGACATTCTTGGGTCACAAGTGTACCGACAAAGAAATATTGCCAGATGACACCAAATATGACGTCATTGAAAAATACCCAGTACCAACAGATGCTGATAGTGCTAGAAGATTCGTAGCCTTTTGCAACTATTACAGACGTTTTATTAAAAACTTCGCAGAACATGCACATCCCATAACACAACTGTGTAAGAAAAACGTAGAATTTGTTTGGTCTGAAGAATGTCAAAAAGGATTTGAATATCTGAAAAAAGCCCTAATAGAACCCACATTGCTACAGTATCCAGATTTTAGCAAAGAATTTTGCATAATAACAGATGCTAGCAAATATGCATGTGGAGCAGCACTAACTCAAACTTATGGCGATAAGCAGTTGCCAGTAGCATACGCATCTCGTTCGTTCACTAAAGGTGAAAGTAATAAAAGTACTACTGAGCAAGAACTAGCTGCGATACACTGGGCCATTACACACTTTCGCCCATATATATATGGCAGATATTTCAGAGTCAAAACAGATCACAGACCTCTAACGTATTTATTCTCTATGATAAATCCGAGTTCAAAATTAACAAGAATGAGACTTGATCTAGAGGAATATGAATTTACAGTAGAATATCTGAAGGGAAAAGATAATTACAATACAGGATCTAAAAAACACAAAAGCAAATGTCCTGAAAGTCACTACCAGGCAGCAAAGTAGACAAAATAATCTCTGGCCAGATGATAAAAATGAAAATACAATTAGGCACGTACCTAATGATGCTTCTAAGCCCAAAATATATGAAGTACTCTGCAATGATAAAGTACAAAAAGTAGTGACCTTGCATATAATACACGATTTATGTTTCCTCAAACATGGAAAGAAAGTTATAGCAAGAACTGAGATTGGAGATCTGTACACCAATAGAAATCTAGACTTAGGTCAGTTTTATCAAAGGCTTGAAAAACAAGCCGGTATACTCGAAATCAAACAAGTCAAGTTGGCACCGAATGAAAAGATCTTTGAAACATTTTCAATAGAATCTTTTAAAGAAATGGGCAATAAAATATTGAAAACATTAAGAGTAGCGCTACTCCAACCGGTGACCATTATAGAAAAAGATAAAGAAGCAATGATGTCTACATACCATGATGATCCGATACAGGGTGGCCATACAGGCATTACAAAAACTTTGGCCAAAGTAAAAAGATATTATTATTGGAAAAACATGACACTTCATGTAAAAGACTACATTAATAAATGTGAAAAATGCCTAAAGTCAAAAACGACAAAGCATATAAAAACACCCTTAGTTATAACAGAAACCCCCATACATGTTTTTGATAGGGTAATAGTGGACACCATTGGTCCATTACCAAAATCCGAAAATGATAACGAATATGCAGTCACTCTAATATGTGACTTGACGAAATACATAGTAGCAATACCAGTTCCCAATAAGAGCGCTACAACAATCTCTAAAGCTATTTTTGAATCCTTCATTCTGAAGTACGGTCCAATGAAGACGTTCTTTACGGACATGGGAACAGAGTACAAATATTCAATAATAAATGATTTGTGCAAATATTTAAAAATAGACAACATTACGTCTACTGCCGTAAAAGAAAGAAGTCATAGGACATTCAATGAGTACATTCGATCATATATCAGTAGATAACACTGATTGGGATATATGGTTACAATATTTTGTACTGTTTTAATACAACCCCGTCAGTAACATACAAATACTGTCCCTATGAACTTATATTTGGTGAACAAAATAATTTACCAATGCATTTTAATAGCATAAACGGAATAGAACCATTTTATTACGTAGATGATTATGCTAAAGAAGTTTGGTTTAGATTAGAACTAGCATACAGTGGAGCTAGAAACATTATTAGTAATTAATAAATAACTCCATAATATTACGATCTTTTCTAAAAATGGGAGGTGTTGTAGAGTTTTTAATTCATTTATTTAACAAAAAGAATGTAATGTAGTATATCCATACCAAAAATCATTCAACACAAAGGGCTCAACCTGTAACACTTTGTAGCAAGTATAAACAATCAAATATGTACGCAATAAAACATAAGTGTGCATTTGAATATGTTTATGTGTATACATTAATATATATTGTTATCTCTCAATTTTTAATTGTGCCTTGTTTGTTTTCGTTTTCGCTGGTGTCGTTTGCTTGAAACCCTTGTGTTTTATTTGCATAATTCGCCAAATTAAACAGTTTTTTTTTTCTTTTTCGTGATTAGTGTTTGGTGCATTTAAATTGTTTTTATTTTTCGTATTGTTCTCTCTCGTCATTGCTTCTGCAGTTGCTCCCCTCATCGCCCCCATCATACCATCAGTTCTAGTGGTTTTGTTGTTCTCTCTGCTTTGTGCTTGTGCTCAGCTTCTCTCCCGCCTAATCACTTTTATAAATCCGCCTCTCAAAGCTGGTCTTATAACTGTTCTTGCACTCTCTCTTGTGCTGTGTATTCTAGCTGTCTCTTTGTTTTATTTGTAATTATTGATTTTTTATCGATAATTATCTTTGTGCTGTTTATTTAAATTTTTCTATATATATATATTTTTTTTTTTTTTTTTGCCTTGTGTTTCTTTTGAGTTTTCAATGGCTTGTTGTCTACCTACTTGCAAGCATTCTGATCGTTTTGACGATCAGTATAGAGCAATATCGTGTTGGCTTTGCGATAATCTTATTCAACTAAAATGTGCTGGCCTCAACGGCCGTGATTACGACAAATTTTCTGGTTTGTCTGTATCTAAGCCTGAGCTTGGCTTAATGCGCTGGACTTGCCCATCTTGTGCCAGCCAGCAGCTTGATTTTAGCCGAATGTACAGGGATCTTCGATTAAAGTTTCTTTCTCTAAATAAAATGGCCAAACAGCTGTCTAATGAGTGTGACTCTAGCATACATTTATTGTCGCAATTCAAGTTTGGTCCATCTTCTAAGGAATTGCCCAAGAAATGTACCCTTGAGCTGCCTCATAAGCAGTCGCCCGCACTCTCTATCACATCTTCTCCCATTTTACTTTCGCCTACACCATCTTCTTGTCCCTCTTTATGCTCTTCTTTTCAGATTGAAGTACCAGGGAGCTCTGATCAATTACTGGATCATGCTGGCTTTCAATCACTTGCGGATCCCAATGCTCCTCCGCCTCCACTTACTGTAGTGCCTCATCGTAAACAATTATTTATCTCTAGGCTTGCTCCAGATACTTCTGAATCGTCTGTGGCAGCTTACATTGGTAATATGTGCACTGCTAAGCTTTTCATTCAAAAGTTTAAGTTTTCTAGGCCTCGAAATCTCCTCTTTTAAAATTACTGTACCAAATGAGTATTTCTCAGCAGTATCTTCTGCTTCAAAAAACTAATAACGTCTAGTCTTTGCATTCACTATCAAAATGTAAGAGGACTTCTTACCAAGCTCTCTAAATTATTCTGTGATAGCTTAACCTTTTCGGCTGACATATTAGCTTTCTCTGAAACTTGGCTTAATTCCTCTGTTTTGGATAATGAAATTCTTTCTAATAACTTTATTTCTTATAGGCTTGATCGTGTTGGTCGACGTGGCGGTGGAGTACTCATTGCTGTCAATTCGAATCTGTGTTCAAGTGTTGTGCCGATTGATCTCCCCTTAGGTGTTGAGTTTATTTGCGTCGAAGTTACATGTTCTAACTTTAGCTTATATATCTCTTGTTCATATATTCCTCCAACTTCTGATATCATGATCTACATGCACCATGCTGATGCTTTGCGAACTATTTTTAGTCGTCTTAAAGATCGTGATTTTTTTATAGCTTTAGGTGATTTTAACTTGCCTAATATTTCTTGGCTTGCTGATGATAATCTATCTTTGTTAATTCCTTCATCTCAACATGTTTTTCTTGATAGCCTACTTGAATGTCCGCTATATCAGTTGAATTCTTTTCTTAACTCTTCTAAAAGAATCCTCGATCTTGTTTTTGTCTCTGATCCCACTGTTAGTGCTGTATCACAAACACAGCCCCTAGTGAAGCCTGAAGATACTTATCACCCTACCATTGAAATTACTATTTCTTACAATTCCGTTAATAATTCATTCAATAACATCTCGAATTCTCGTCGTAGATGTTTTCGTAAAACAAATTTCAATCTTCTTAACAGCCTTATTTTCTCTTTTGATTGGTCATTTCTATTTGAGTGCTGTGATATAGATTGTGCAGTAAATTTTTTCTACTCTGCTCTTAATTCTCTAATTGATAAATGCGTTCCTTATGTGAATGTCTCTACCGTCTCCAGTGTGCCAGTCTGGTAGGTAGTACGCTCTCTAATCTCCGTAACATTAAATCGAGATATTTCAAAAGAAATTATTGTGTAGCCAAATCTCAATTTTGTCTTTTAAATACTCAATGCTACAATAATTATATCGTTCGCTGTAAGGTTGAATTTTATAAGAACCCCAAAAGATTTTATTACTTTGTTAATTCCAAAAGAGGCTCTAATATACTACCTTCCACCTTCAGACTGAATGACCAGACTGCTAATAATTATTCTGATATTGCAGATCTGTTTGCTAAATTCTTTCAGTCGACTTATTCTACTACTGCTTCGGATCCCACACCTTATCCCTTCACAATTCCACATTTAAATTGTATGTTTTTTGCTAATATTACTGAAGACTGTATTATCTCTAGCTTGTCATCTATGACGTCTTCCTTCGTACCCGGACCTGATAATATACCTAGTTACATCCTTAAAATGTGTTCGATTTCCCTATCTAAGCCTTTATCTCGGTTATTCTTTATATCGAGTGAGACTTGTCGCTTCCCTGATATTTGGAAGGAGTCTTTTATTATTCCGCTTTTTAAAAAGGGTAACAAATCGGATATTTCTAACTACCGTGGCATTGCCAAGCTTTCGGCAATACCTAAGCTGTTTGAGAAAATTATTACGTCTTCCCTTCAACACCTATCCAGATCCATTATTTCTCCTTGTCAGCATGGCTTCATGAAAGGTCGTTCGCTTACCAACTTTTTAGAATTGACTACCCTTGTACACCATGGCTTCCGTAAAAAGTGTCAAACTAATGTTATTTATACTGACTTTAGTTAGGCTTTCGATACGGTTGATCATTCTATGCTTCTCATGAAACTTAACATCATGGGTTTTTTCCCGAAACTATTGGCTTGGTTAAAGTCGTATCTTATTGGCAGAACCCAAAAGGTGTCTTTTCGTTCCTCGATATCTAAAACTGTTCGAGCCCCAAGGCAGTCATCTGGGACCACTGTTATTTACCTTGTTTATAAATGATTTGCCTTTGGCCTTGGCTCATTCACGCGTGCTCATGTTTGCGGATGACGTCAAGATTTGTTATTCATATAATGATCCTTCTTTCCAACAGTACTTGCAATCAGATCTCGATGCGTTTGGTGTTTGGTGTCACGTTAATAAATTACACCTTAATGCCTCTAAATGCTCTTTTATGACTTTCAGTCGTATGTCGCCATTCCTAGCTCATTACTCTATTAAGTCTGTTCTGTTAGATTGTGTACCATCATTTAAAGACTTAGGAGTTATGTTTGACCCAAAACTTTCTTTTAATGTTTATATATCTTCAATTGTCAATAGAGCATACAGTCTTCTTGGCTTCATTAAACGTTGGGCCAAAGAATTTGATGATCCATATGTGACAAAGGTTTTATACACTTCGTTAGTTCGCCCTACTCTAGAATATTGCTCACCAGTGTGGAACCCTCAGTATGATGTTCACCAGCGTAGTATTGAATCGGTACAGAAGCAATCCCTTAAGTTTGCGTTACGCGGTTTTAATTAGGACTTGAATCTTCGCCTACCTTCTTATTCTGACAGACTTCTTCTTATTAATCTTCCTTCACTTTACAATCGTCGGCTCGTATTTGGCATTCTCTTTCTACATAAAGTAGTCAACGGCGAAGTCAGTTCTACCAATTTACTAGATACGCTATATTTTTGTGTTCCCTCACGTCGGACCAGAAACTTTTTTCCTCTTCACCTTAGTAGAGGTCTGACTAACTACTCTCTTCACGAACCTCTTCGTGTTCTTTGCCAATCTTTTAACAACCTTTCTCACCTTATTTCTCCTCATCTATCTGTCACTTCTCTTCGCGCTATACTTTTTAATTATCTACAGCGTAACCACTGAAAGTATTCTGGACTGGATATTGGCATAGCTGGCACCTTGTTGCAAATAAAACACCTCCACCGGGTCGGGGATGTTGTGCATAAAGCTAAGCTTCCTTCGTGAATTAATTATTTTCTGTATTTTAGCTTAAGCTTTTTCGCCGACTGCTGATTTAGTTAACGTAAATAAATAAATAAATAAATAAACATTGTAATAATGTAATGGCCATACCATATCTTCAACGCTTAAAGTAGTTGGGAATTCAAACGACATGAAGCGAGAAAAGAACGTTAAAGCTTGCAACTGTAGTAAAACTCATTAGATTTAGTGTAAAGGGTTTTGCCTTAACCAATTAACCGTCGCGCCAAAATATTTTTTTGCATATATAGTACAATATACTATAACAAAGATGGTTTACAGCAAGTGTAAAAATAACATGTGTAATACGGCGGGCTTTCCGTTTTTGGTATTTGTCTAGATTTCGAACCTTTTTTAGTTAATCAAAACTGAGTTTCAGCTGGGCTTCAAGTCAATAAATCTTACTTATTTATTTGTAAACTAAATCATAGGTATCTCAAAGGGTGAGCAGATTGTCTGTATAGATATTTCAGGAACCACCAAGTTTTATCATCAGCAGACTTTGCTAAAGAACCCACAGTTGTAATGGACGTACCATATCTTCAACGCTAAAAGTAGTTGGGAATTCAAACGACATGAAGCGAGAAAAGAACGGCAAAGCTTGCAACTGCATATTCCACCTTTTTTATGTGCATACCCTTGGGCGCCATCAGAATAAGTGTAAAGGGCTTCGCCTTAACCAATTAACCGCCGCGCCAAAATATTTTGTTATAGTATATTGTACTATATGCAAAAAAGATGGTTTACAGCAAGTGTAGAGAAAACATGTGTAGTACGACCGGCCTTCCGATTTTGCTATTTGTCTAGATTTTGAACCTTTTGTAGTTAATCAAAACTGAGTTTCAGCTGGGCTTCAAGTCAATAAATCTTACTTATTTATTTGTAAACTAAATCATAGGTATTGTTCAATGAAAGACGTTAGTATTTCTTGAATTTATTATTGTTTATTTATTTATAATCAAATAGGCACTAGCACATAAACCAGTGACTAATAGTCGTCGCAACCAACACATAAATTGGGTGGACTTCGGAGCGTGATTACAAAGGTAGAGATGGGGGCCAAAGACACAGCGATGCACACCCGATGTAGCTACAATTGGTATCTGATCTTACAAAGAATGATGCATTTCTTTTATAGTAAAACTAGAGAGCTCACCAGTGCATAGTTCGACATAGTGTTAGGTCAGCAAAATACGTCTTTATTGATAATAGCTAACTATAGCAACTTGATGAACTAGGTCTTTATTGTTAACTGCTGACCATATCAGATCTACTTATGACTGATGAGCCATCGATATCTATAATGGGTTACATACTTATATTGGCATACATTTCCATTTGTTCTTTATAATTGTCTTAATGTTATCTTATTTTATATAATCTAAACACCAACATACTCCCGGCCGTTGACCACCTGTTCAACGTTATCCAACGTTGACCGCAAAATTGCTGGGGGCTGGGTTTGCTGCAGCGGGAGTCGGTATAGGATTGACGATCCTCACGGTTGTCTGCTCTGGACCATTGTGCCTTGGGGTTTGGGAGCATCTCCTTATTCCATATACCATCACAAGAACCAATGGTATAGTTAGTGCTACGTAGGAAACGATAACATGGTGTGCCGGCTGGCTGGGGTCTTCTGGTAACTTCCAGTTTTGCTTAGTTTCCAGTTTTCCTTGAATGTTGCTTAATTCGTCGTAGCTTAGTTGCATTTTCATGAATTGTGTGGTTGTTGGCGCTACTTTTGTTGGGCCAATGCTGAAGTTGCCAAATCGGACATATGACAATTTCATTGTGTCTGTCGTAGTAATACGGTGACCTGTTATTCGTATAGCAGAACTCCTTGCTGTACACGTCGGGTCTAGAGTTAACAATCCAGTTTTCTTGATAGTGACACTATCTATATTATCGTCACAGGTCACTGCGAGTTCAATTGGTCTGGTGGTGGCAAAAATCCACTGATTTTTGTGATACATGTCGTACCAGACGAATGACCTGTTTGTGTGTTGTATTTGACAGGTTGATGATTTTGTGTTTCTGAATAGCTGGAACTCACAGTTGCTATTAGCCGTAAACGTCGTATGTTTATCAAAACAGATATATTGCTCGCTGTTGAGCTGGTGACATTGTTCCAAATCGGCTCTTGAGAGCCCAATGTATTGATTCTGTTTCTTGTTGACAGCAATGAAGGGAATTTTAATGTTCATTATTACAATCCCATGAGTTCCAATTGCTGGAATGGGTACCAGGTTATACAGTTGCACTGCCTGCGTTGCCACTAATGGAAACGGTACCTTAAATATCACATGATTGTTTGCGATTGTGCCTTGTGCCTTCATTAAGCCATATAATTGCAAGACGTCGTTATCTGGAACTGGCAAATCCAAACCAAACGGAAGATGTCTCTTAAGTTGGTTCAGATGTTCGCGAAGCTGGCCTGGTGATAGTAGTAACGCGTGATGTACCATTGCAATGCCTTTACTGCATTGTCCTGGACCTTGGTCATGTCGTTCATTTGTTGTTCCATTAGTTTCATCTGATTTTCAATCGTGGCTTCGTCTCGCTTAATGATATTTATCGTTGAGTCAATTACAGATGTCTGATTTTGCAGCAAGTTCAATAAGTAGTCTTCATTTGATTTAACCTTTCTTATGGTGCCTGACATCTCTGTTGCATATTTTGAGTCCAGCACACCAAATAAGCCGTTCGCAATGTTCCCAATTATATCTAACGGCGATCGTCGTTGGCGTTCTATGTGAAGGAGATCATTTCCCGTCCGGAGCTCTGAGTTGACATGCTCAAAGTGCCTCTGCATTGCGGTGCATGCCTCTGGAACCTTCATTAACACGCATATTTCTCCAACCTTTACTAATCCGTCTGAAAATGTCTTCAGGTCGGCCCAATATGGTTCGAGATCGTAAAATGCCACAATAGTTCAGTCAGACGTTGCCATCCTTCCTGTGCCAATACTTTCATATTATATGCCTGGTTTGGGGTTGAATCGAGTTATGTTAGTCCTTTGAGCAAATACCAGGGGAAGTAACAACAGCATTAGGCAGATCGTCATTGCTAATGGTGGCAGACCGATCGACAAACGTCTTTTTGTCTCTGGTTCTGCTTTGTCCTCGATACCAGGGTTTTCTTGGGAATTCGAGCCTATGTCATATGCCTCGATTTTACGTTTTATCCCCGTCTCTCTAAGCAAGGGAGCCAATTTATGGATAGCCCGCTTGTAGGTACCTCTGGCTGTTTTAACGTCAACCACGCGGACGTATCCATCCAGGCCTGGATATAATTTAACAATTCGTCCAATTGGCCACTGTAAGATTGGCACATTATCCTCCTTTAAAATTACCATCATGCCTTCTTTGACATTGTTATAGGGTTTTTTCCATTTAGATGTACCCTGCAATTTTTGTAGGTACTCTTGAGACCATTGTGTCCAGAATGTATGCTTAAGCCGTTGCACTAATTCCCATTGCTCTGGAATCGATCGATGTGTTACTGGCTCTGCATCTGGTTGGGCTACTAATGGTTCTCCGATCAATAGATGGCCTGGTGTTAGAGCTGTCAAGTCATTGGGATCGTCTGAGTTTGGAGTTAACGGGCGAGAGTTCAACACTGCTTCAACATTGACAATGATGGTAGCCAGTTGCTCAAACGTTAAGTTTGCTGTCGATACGTTTTTTAACAGTAAATGCTTAGCGGATTTTACCGCAGCTTCCCATAATCCTCCGAAATGTGGAGACCGTGGTGGTATGAACTTAAATTGCACTCCTTTTTGATTGCAAAATTCCTTAATACTACCTGATGCCGTTTCTGAGTGTATTGTATCGGTCAGCTCCTTAAGTTGGTTGTTTGCTCCAACAAAGTTTGTTGCATTATCGCAGTATAATGTCTGGCATCTTCCTCTGCGCCCAATAAAGCGCTGAAGGGCGCCCACAAATGAGGAGGTGGACAGGTCTCCAACCAACTCCAAGTGTACTGCCTTGGTTGCAAAGCATACAAATACTGCAATGTAAGCTTTGTCGGGACGTTTTCCCCGAACCTTATGGTGGATCCAGAATGGTCCACAATAGTCTACTCCGGCGTTGAGAAAGGGTCTAGTCTGAGATACCCGATGCTCAGGTAAGTCGCTTGACTTGTTTGAAGAACTGAGGCCGGTGCTTGGTGCATACTACGCAGCCCTGGATTACATTCCGGACCATTGGTTTCACCTTGATGATGTGGTACTGTTGCCGAGCTATTCCGCGCAATGCCTCATGTCCACAATGAAGATTCTCTTCATGAAGTTTCCGTAGTATCATTTTTACCACTGGATCATTATACGGCAAAAGATATGGATTCCTTGTTTCCATTGATACTGGTGCTTGTTGCAGCCGAGTTGCTACTCGTATGATTGCATGTTCATCCAGTATTAGTGGCAATGTTGCCACCGTGCTTTTGCGATCTAGCGGTTGATCAGGTCGTTTCTTTAAGTGTCGTAATTCATATGCAAATCCTGTTTCTTGAATTTGCTTAATAATTACTCTACGTGCTTGGTCTAACTCTTCCAACTCTAAATGAGCCGTTGGTCTCTTGTTCTGCTTGTAACAAAACCGTAGCACATACGCCACTATTCGCTGTAGACGGTAAAATGAATTTCTGTGATTTACCGTATATATCCATTCACTCGTGTTGTTGGCAGTGGCAGTCACCATGCTGAATACCTTGGTTTTCCTTTCAGCGGTATCCATTGTGTGCTCTGTAGGCTTAAATGGTGCTGGCCAGCCACGTTGTGGTCCATGCAAAAATAGTGGTCCATATAACCATAATGTATGTGTGCTAAGCTGGGCTGCTGATATGCCTCGAGACAGAACATCTGCTGCGTTGAGCGCTGATGACACATGACGCCATTGCCTTGGATGTGATACTGCATGTATTTTGGTCAACCGATTAGCCACAAAAGTGTGGAAATGTGATGCCCGTGAATTAATCCAAGAGAGTACTACTGTTGAGTCTGACCAGAGAAATGTTTCAATACTTTCCGATCCTAATTGAAGATCCTGTCGTACTCTATCCGTAAGTTCAGCTCCAAGTACAGCTGCACATAGTTCCAGCCGGGGCAGTGTCTGCTTTTCAAGGGGAGCCACTCTTGACTTGGCGCACAACAATCTGACCGAAACTTGGCCATTTTTAAAGGTTGATCGGACATAAACTGCCGCTCCATAAGCCTTTTCTGATGCATCAACAAATGTATGCAGTTCCTTTGAAGTGGGGACCTTGCCATCAAAAATATGCCTTGGAATTTTCATGTGGTTCAGTGCCTGTATATCCTCTCGGTAGGCTTCCCATTGCTTCTCCAAATACGGCGGCAGATCACCATCCATCTCAATTCGTTCGGTAGCAACATGTTGAAGAAATATTTTCGCTCTTACCACTACCGGTGCGAACAGTCGTAGAGGATCGAAGATTTGACCGACTTCAGATAGTACCACTCTTCTGGTTATTCCTTTTGTATGTTTTTGAGCCTTTCCACATAATAGATCTTCTTTGGGTGCCCATATGATTCCCAATGTTTTGACACTTGTTTGTTCCAGTGTGTCACCGAGATTGATGTCAGCAATGGTATCTTCCTTTGGAATTTCCTTTAGAAGCTGACTGCTATTTGAACACCATTTTCGTAGATTGAAACCCTTAGGTCTCAAGATTTCTAGCAGCTCTTGTCTTATTTGCAGGGCTTCTAGTAAACTGTCTGCTCCTGTGAGACAGTCATCAACATAAAAGTCATTTTTTAATGCTAATGCTCCAGACGACAATTTTTCCATGTTTTTCAGTGCCAAATATTCCAGACACTTCGTCGCTAGATATGGGGCTGATGTGGTTCCATAAGTTACCGTTTTTAAACGATAAAACTTTAGTTCTTGACTTGGATCCTCTCTCCACACAATCATCTGATTGAATTGATCGGCAGGGTTTATCCAAACTTGACGATACATTTTTTCAATGTCGGCAGTGAACACATATTTGTGTGTCCTGAACCGCAGAAGAATTGAGAAGAGTTGACTCTGTACAACTGGTCCAGGATATAAAATGTCGTTTAGTGATTTTCCTGACGACGTTTTGCAGGACGCATCAAATACCACTCTTAACTTGGTGGTGGTACTTTCTGGCTTTAGTACACAGTGATGCGGTATAAAGTAATGGTTTTTGGGAATTTGTTCCACCATTACCTGCTTCATATGTCCGAGCTGTTCATATTCTGACATAAATTTTACATACTCCTTTTTTATGTCAGGGCTCATTCGCCTCTCTAACGACATGAATTTTCTTATGGCTACTTCCCGAGATTCTCCAAGAGATGAAGCCTCTTCAGCAAATGGAAGCTTTACAATTAGTCGATTGTCCGCCGCCGTGTGTAGGTTATCGAGGAAGAATTTTTCACAATACTCTTCCTCCGGACTCTTGTACCGTTTCATTGGCTCTAGTGTGTCTAGCTGCCAGAATCTTTCTAGAGATTCCTCTGGATTCGTCATGCCTACCATACATGTGATTGAAGCTGACGTTGACATATTAATTCTGCCAGCAATAATCCATCCAAACTCTGAATTTTGTAATGTTGGACGGTTTCGATTGCCCCGTCTTCTTTCTGGTAGCAGTATAGCATAGTGATTATCAGCTCCCAACAGCATATCAATTTTTCCTGGTTTATCAAATGTTGGGTCAGCTAATTGAATGTTGTCTGGCAATTTGACTTTCTGCGATATTTGTTCTGTAGGTTGGTCACCTATTATGTGTGGCAATACAAATGCCTCAACTAGCATTGCGAACTTGTTGTATCTTGACCGTACAACCATAGCTTACTCGCGCCTTTGCTTATCTGTGGTTGACCACCCACTCCATTTATGTGCACATGAGTCTCGTTAATTTTTAACGATAACTTCTTTACTAGCCTCTCTGAGACGAGGTTTACTTGTGAGCCGCTATCTAGGAGTGCTCGAAACTCTCCTTTCCTTTCATTGATCCCTTTCACCACTACCTTGGCCGTTGCCAATAGAGTGTATTTTCTGCTAATTCCATAAGCAGAAACTGCAGACGCAGATGTAGCAAGTTGGTTGCCTGTTTCTAAATGCAACATTGTGTTATGTTTTTTATCGCATTTGAAGCATCCCCTCCAAGAGCAATTTTTAGCCATATGGTCCGGCTTGAAGCAATTGACACACAATTTGTGTCTCTGTACCCAATTAAGCCGCTCTGCTGCGGATTTTATTTTAAACTTTTCACATTGGAAGAGTTTGTGCTTTGCCTTCTCGCAGAAAGCACACAAGGAACTGTTTGTCCCAAATGCTGCCGCGCATGTCTTCCTTGGGTTTAGTTTTTCAATGCTGCGATTGTCGATTCTTGGTTTCCCAATCGCCTCTAATGTTAGGAAGCGCTGTTCCAAGAATGATAGGAAATCCTTTACTTCCTGTAGCTCCCTGGTGTTGGACAGAGATTGCTCATATAGTGCGTGGTTGAATCTATCCAATTTCCTTGTCATATGAAACATTATGACAGCATCTGACGATTCCATATTGACGCCCACATTTTTTAAAGCTTGCAATGATTCAAAAATATTATCATGCAAATTCTTTATAGAAGCTGCGTCATTTCCCACATTTGGGTGATCAAACAGCTTTGCCAGTATGGCTGTTACTAGAACTCTTTTATTATTAAATCGTTCCTGCAACACTGACCAAGCAGTGTTGTAATTGGCTTCTGTTAATTCCAGGTGCCGTATCAATCTCTCTGCTTCTCCAGAAAGGTTTGATTTTAAGTACCACATTTTCTCTATTGTGGATACATTTGACTCATGAACCACCTTTTTATAGATGTCATGAAATTGTTGCCATTTTAGGTAATCCCCATCAAATTTTGGAATGGGAATTTTGGGTAGTTGCAAATGATTGTGATTGCAATACAGGCGGTGATTGTATTAATACATTTTCTACTGGTGCCACACAGAATTTTAGCATTGTATTTTCTGCGGCTACAAACGTAGATATATTATATCCTGCTTCGGCTGGATTTTCCGCTAGCCGATGAATCTCATAATGAATTTCTTCTATTTGCCTCCATAATTTGTCGACTACTGATTTGTAGTTCATTTTTTCTTCAGGCACAATTTGACTTAATGTCCTGGACAATGAATCCAGCAGCGCACTTTGTTTGCGAACCAGTGGTTTGATCCCGGCTCGCTCTTCTTCTCGTTGGCGAGCTTGTCTCTCTATTTTTATCTTTGCCAAATGGTCCTTCCAATCTTCCACTATGTTAGTTACAACCGCCTTCATTTTGCTGAAATAGTCCGTTACAAAGTAGTCATCTTCTGTTGGCACGTTGTTTAATTTGTCCAATAACTCCTTATGACTTTTCTCGAAGTTCTCCCACATGTATTCCAGGAGCTCAAGTTTCTTTCTAAAAAAAAAAAATTTTTTTTTTTATTGGTACCTCCCCAACCCACATCTTATAAAAGTTTTTTTTTAAAATATATTACCCAATAGAAGAGTATAGATGTAGAAGCTGTCAGGAAGGCTTAGGCGGGGAGTGTGGCTTACGGGAACAATAGAAGAAATGCCAGACTCGTACGTTTAGGTAGATAATTAATATAAGTTTATTAACTAATTGAGACTTAACAATAAAATGACGTTTGCAAAGCGATGCCGTTGGATTCGTTCGTGATGGCCGTTCGTTACCACCGATCGTAGGAGCTTATTCGTTCGCACCCTTTCTCGTCAACGTTTCGTTACCAACTCTTTTTGATACTTATCGATAAGACCAGGGGTTGAGCATCACGTCGCTCGCCAAGGGCTGAAGCAGTATATTTATAAACTGTCTGGTGACAGCTCGGCCAATCCTGCATTCGGATCGCCCTCGATTCGAGTATCTTCGTCGTCAGATACATCCAATTCTGGAATATTTGAACACCAGGGTTTCATCTTATCCGAGGAGTATACAGAACAGTATTTACGTCCTGTAATCTGTATGCCAGGAATATCTTTGATTACATAACGATCGTTTCCAAGTATTTTGGCCACTTGATAAGGACCTCGGTATCGTGGTTCCAGTTTACGTGATTCGCCTGTCGCAGCTGGTTCGTTTTCCACAAGATCACCTGTGGAATAAACAAAGGGATTAGCGTGTTTGGCATCAAAACGTTTCTTCCATTTAGTTCTTTCTGATGCGATATTGGCTGCGGCTTGACTTCGAATTTCGGCGACGGTTTCTTTGGAATATGGCTTATCCAGGTCTGCGTGTATCGCTGCAGTAAGGTTGTTCTGCACGACATCAATAGCGTTGTAATTAAATACGAGATCAATTGGACTGAATCCAGTGGTGCTGTTTTTCTGCGAGTTGACGGTCCATTGAAGGTTATGAAGAGTCAGATCCCAATCCTTTGGATTTTCGTTCATCGTTCGTATATAATTGAGAATTATTTGATTAGCGCGTTCCACTTGACCATTTGCACGGGGTGTTCGTACAGCATTCTTAACGTGTTGGATATGGTTTTGCTTACAGTAATCTTCAAATAATTTGGACGTAAACGCTGTTCCACGGTCTGTTATAATAAAATTTGGCAAGCCAAAGTAACTAGAAACTTCATTTAGCGTTGATAGAACAGGTAATGATTTTGTACTTTTAACTGCTTTTACAATTAGAAATTTACTGAATGAATCAGATATAGCCAGTATATGAGTATTTCCTCGTTTGCTTCGAATAAAAGGACCCAAATGATCCGCGTGAAGTCGACGAAAAGGAACCGGTTCAACATCGTTGTAATGCATTCGACCTTGCTTTCCTCCTTTAGACTTATAGTAGCAGCATTGGATGCATGTGGAAATATAGTCCTTCACGTATTTCCTCATCTTTGGAAACCAAAATTTGAATCCTCTCAATGGTTTTATCAATACCAAAGTGTCCGACATCATCATGGCAACTTTTAACAATGCGCCATCTAACTGCCTTTGGCACAACAAACGCGATAGTGTTTTCCGTTTTTCGATAAAGACGGTGATTTTCGATGACATAATCAGTACGTAGTTGCTTCAGTTGATCACTGTGACGCTTTCCCTTCAGTACTGCGATTATTTCGGCAAGTATTTTGTCCTGTAGTTGCATTGTTAACAACCAGTCGTCGATTTCTGAAATTATGGTTCTAACAAATTCATCTAGTGATCCTTCCGGGGGTAAATTTGGAGCACGGCTCAACCCATCTACATGAGCCATTTTGCTACCATCTCGATGAACAAATTCACAGTCGTAATCCATTATTTTAATCCACCAGGGCGCCACCTGTGGAATGAGTTCTTTATTCGTTTTAACCTTGGCAATAGCTGAACAATCGGTCACCAAACGGAATGATTTTCCCAAAAGGTGGACTCTGAACCTTTGGAGTGTTTCTACTACTGCAAGCGTTTCCAATGCGTAACTGTGGTATTTACTCTCAGCGTTGGTACAGTGTCGACTAAAATAACAAACGGGACGCCAATCTTTGTCATTATGTAACTGCAGTAAAACTCCTGCTATGCCTAAAGCACAAGCATCGGTGTGTACTTCGTGTTTAGCCGAAATATCGTATAGAGTGAGAACAGGTTCGCTGCATAGTTTTTCAATTAGTTCGATAAATGCATGTTGCTGGGCTTCTCCCCAACTAAATGTATTCGCCTCCGTTTTGCGTAGCAGTTCTGTTAAAGGACGTGATATTAATGAATAATTTTCAATAAATTTTCTGAAGAAACCTGTGAGACCAAGGAATCTTCTTACTTCTCTTACGTTTGTAGGTACTTTAAAATTTTTAATTGCGCTTACTTTACATTCGCCAGGTTTTATTCCATCTTTATTGACTATGTGGCCCAAGAACGTAATTTCGGATTGCAGAAACTTGCATTTGTCGTATCGTAGGGTTAAGCCACTGTCTTGTAAGATTGAGAAAAACTTTTTAATTCGTTGCATACCAGATTCGAAGGTCTTACTTGGGATTATTACGTCATCTAAATATGCGAGTACCTCACCTGGTTCCATACGTTTTATGATTTGGTTCATTACCGACTGAAAGACTGCCGGAGCGTTAATGAGTCCAAAAGGCATTCTGTTGTATTCGTAATGCCCGTCAGCTGTAACAAACGCCGTGTACTGTTTGGACGATTCACTTATCTCGAGTTGATGGTATCCCATACGTAGATCAAGTTGCGTAAAATAGACATTTCCAGCTAGTTGAGCGAATTGCTCTTCCATGTTTGGCATGGGAAATTGAATTTTGACCGTGATACTGTTAAGGCGACGATAGTCGACGCAAAGACGATGTTCACCATTCTTTTTATCTACGATGACGATTCCAGAGGCGTACGGCGAATCCGAAGGACGAATTATATCGTTTTCCAGTAGCTCAGATATGATATTCGTAACAATAGGTCTGAGCGCAAACGGTGTTCGGTATGGTTTCGTATAACATGGGACGTTTGATGTTAAAATGATTTCCATTTTCGATATTGAGCATTTACCTAATTCGTTGGTTTTCTGCGCGAAACAAGTAGCATTATCTATTAAGGTCTTTTCCAATTTTTCGTTTTCGGTATCTGCTCGATTTTGAGCATCTTCTATTTGGCGTATGTTTTCGATAAAACATTTGTTTCCGTGAATAATTAGTTTATTGCCATCCTGACAAAGAATATCCTTACCCAATAAAACGTTTTCAGATATTAAGTCATTTTCCACAACAAGGACTTCGACTTCGTGACCTATCTTGTCGACAACGATTTTCGCATTTAGTTTTTGGTTACAGAAGAATTTTCCTCCGTTTCCGTTAACTGAAAGAAATTTACAAATATCTGAGTTGATGTTTGAGTCAATTTTATTTACTTTCGAAACGTTTTTAAATTTTTCAGGGCAGTTGGTGGGGTTGTGATTAGTACGATTACAATGGGTACATCTAGGTTTACGCTGTGGTTCAGGACAATCTGACGAATAATGTCCCAATTGTTGACAATTAAAGCATTTGATTGACGGCTCTATCTTTTCTTTGGGTGTCCGTTTTATTACGGATTGACTTGACTTCTGCGTATTTCCGTTGGACTCACGTTTATTTTTAAAGCTATGTGGATTATATTTGATTTCGTTATGAGCCGCATAGGCATGTATATCTCGTAAAAGTTCGTTACATGAGGTATAATGGTTAGATATCTTTCTCTTAAGATCGTAATCGTTGATGCCGTTTATAATATGTGTTACAATTGCTGAATCAGCTAACTCACCCTTTTTACCAATAGCTAGCATTTTATAAAAATAATCTTGTGGTGATTCCGTTGTTTCCCGTTTGGTTTTTAGCATTTTTAAATGAACATCAGCTGCGTTGCTGATACATGGGAAGTCGTATAGAAATTTCGAAACAAACTCTGGCCATGTTTGAAATATTTCATCCGTTGCGTCCACCCAGTATCGAGCTGCACCTTGCATCTTTTGTTGAACTGCAAAAATTACCTTTCTGTCGTCCCAGTTATATGCGTTTTTCAGAATTTCCACACGTTTAACAAACTGATGCGAATCCAATGATTTTACGGACGATGGATTAAATTCAGGAACAAGAGCTATAATTTCGTTCATGTTTCCAAAAGAATGATTAAAATTATTATATTTTTCTTCGCAGTTGACTTCGTGTCGTGGTTCTCGTTGGGTTGCGAAATCCTAAGAACTTTCCGAATACTGACCTACATTTACATTTGACCTACTTTTGCTTACGTAATTCCGTGACGTTGGAACATAATTATCTTGCTGTGATGTAACAACGTTATTGGAGTGCTGATTCGTAGCCATGTTACCATTTTGATGAGTCGGAGCGAAGGGTACGTGTTGGTGAGGCGTAACCATATAGCCGTGTTGCGATGAAACAATGTAATTGGGTTGCTGAGACGTAGCGAAGTAAGCGTGCTGCTGAGACGTAGCTGCATAACCAAGTTGTTGCGAAGTATCGACATGATCGTACTGCTGAATCGTAGCATTACAGTACTGCTGTGACGTAGCAGTGTTACCGAGTTGCTGAAGCGTAGCAACATTACCGTACTGCTGAGACAGCAGTGTTACCGAGTTGCTGAAGCGTAGCAACATTACCGTACTGCTGAGACGTAGCAGTGTTACCGAGTTGCTGAAACGTAGCAACATTACCGTACTGCTGAGACGTAGCAGTGTTACCGAGTTGCTGAAACGTAGCAACATTACCGTACTGCTGAGACGTAGCAGTGTTACCGAGTTGCTGAAACGTAGCAACCTTACCGTACTGCTGAGACGTAGCAGTGTTTTCGTTTGGCAAATACGTTACGTTTGTTCGTTCGTTTGTCACAAGCACGTTTCTTTCTCCAGAAACTTCTTGTACGTTTACGTCACTAACCTCAATTGGTGACGAGATCATTGCAGGTTGGAATGAACGCTCCTGCAATACTCTAATCGTTTTTTCTAATTCGTTTATCTTTTTAGCCATTGATTGATTTTCCGCACTGGCGTATTCGTCGTCACTACAGATCGTGGTTAATTTTCTCTGTAATTGTTCTCGATTTCCTGACGTTGACATTCCAGCTTGTCTACATTTTTGCTGCAAAGCTTTCTTTGACACGTAATTTTTCTGCGGCATTATTGCTATCTCTTTTACACTTGTATGTTCGTTGATTTCTCGTTTTGCTTATTCGTCTTTCGTTGTCGTTTCCACGAGTTTGTTCGTGCACAGAACACACACTATTACACTTTGCGAGTTTCTCATGCCACGCTATTCTACCGCGGATAATTGCGCCTTACCTTTTTCTTCACACACTTCTACTTATGAAAAATATCAGTTCCTTTTTGCACACTATCCAAATTCCAAATTGGACACAATCCCACGTCTGAAAATGTCACACCTAAAACCCACTTCTGAGAATGTCTGTTGTAAATCACATTACCCAGTAGAAGATTGTAGATGTAGAAGCTGTCAGGAAGGCTTAGGCGGGGGAGTGTGGCTTACGGGAACAATAGAAGAAATGCCAGACTCGTACGTTTAGGTAGATAATTAATATAAGTTTATTAACTAATTGAGACTTAACAATAAAATGACGTTTGCAAAGCGATGCCGTTGGATTCGTTCGTGATGGCCGTTCGTTACCACCGATCGTAGGAGCTTATTCGTTCGCACCCTTTCTCGTCAACGTTTCGTTACCAACTCTTTTTGATACTTATCGATAAGACCAGGGGTTGAGCATCACTTCGCTCGCCCAGGGCTGAAGTAGTATATTTACAAACTGTCTGGTGACACTGGCGAAAGAATCCTTTTTGGTATTCCGAATGAAAGCCTGAATTGCTTCTACTCGTTCTGTCTGCTGCTTATAAAACTCCTCCATGTTTTTATATTCTTATGTAATTGCTTATTTGTACTAGTACTTGACCCGATGGGAGTTTATTTATTTTGTCAAAGACAGGGAACGCTCCGACTCGTTCCTAAAATTTATTTATTTATTTACGTCAACTAAGTCAGCAGTCGACGAAAAAGCTTAAGATAAAAAAAAACAGACCCGGTGGAGGTGTTTTATTTGCAACAAGGTGCCAGCTATGCCCCGATTCACAGCCAATGTGGTCAGGGATGAGTTGCAGCTAATCCAATATCCAGTCCAGAATACTTTCAGTGGTTACGCTGTAGATAATTAAAAAGTATAGCGCGAAGAGAAGTGACAGATAGATGAGGAGAAATAAGGTGAGAAAGGTTGTTAAAAGATTGGCAAAAAACACGAAGAGGTTCGTGAAGAGAGTAGTTAGTCAGACATCTACTAAGGTGAAGAGGAAA
Organism: Drosophila equinoxialis; assembly: GCA_018150345.1. Taxonomy (NCBI): domain Eukaryota; kingdom Metazoa; phylum Arthropoda; class Insecta; order Diptera; family Drosophilidae; genus Drosophila; species Drosophila equinoxialis. Next base: position 255,509 of record JAECWI010000332.1, on the reverse strand, counting down.
AAAAGTTTCTGGTCCGACGTGAGTGAACACAAAAATATAGCGTATCTAGTAAATTGGTAGAACTGACTTCGCCGTTGACTACTTTATGTAGAAAGAGAATCCCAAATACTAGCCTTCGGTTGTAAAGTGAAGGAAGATTAATAAGAAGAAGTCTGTCAGAATAAGAAGGTAGGCGAAGATTCGGGTCCCAATTAAGACCGCGTAACGCAAACTTAAGGAATTGCTTCTGTACCGATTCAATACTACGCTGGTGAACATCATATTGAGGGTTCCACACTGGTGAGCAATATTCTAGAGTAGGGCGAACTAACGAAGTGTATAAAACCTTTGTCACATATGGATCTTCAAATTCTTTGGCCCAACGTTTAATGAAGCCAAGAGGACTGCATGCTCTATTAACAATTGAAGATATATGAAAAGAAAGTTTTGGGCCTAAGTCTTTAAACGATGGTACACAATCTAACAGAACAGACTTAATAGAGTAATGAGCTAGGAAACGACTGAAAGTCATAAAAGAGCATTTAGAGGCATTAAGGTGTAATTTATTAACGTGATACCAAACACAGAACGCATCGAGATCTGATTGCAAGTACTGTTGGAAAGAATTATCTTGACGTCCTCCGCAAACATGAGCACGCGTGAATGAGCCAAGGCCAAAGGCAAATCGTTTATAAACAAGGTAAATAACAGTGGGCCCAGATGACTGCCTTGGGGGACACCTGACGTAACTCGAACAGTTTTAGATATCGAGGAACGAAAAGACAACTTTTGGGTTGTGCCAATAAGATACGACTTTAACCAAGCCAATAGTTTCGGGGAAAAACCCATGATGTTAAGTTTCATGAGAAGCATAGAATGATCAACCGTATCGAAAGCCTTACTAAAGTCAGTATAAATAACATCAGTTTGACACTTTTACGGAAGCCATGGTGTACAAGGGTAGTCAATTCTAAAAGGTTGGTAAGCGACGAACGACCTTTCATGAAGCCATGCTGACAAGCAGAAATAGTGGATCTGGATAGCTGTTGAAGGGAAGACGTAATAATTTTCTCAAACAACTTAGGTATTGCCGAAAGTTTGGCAATGCCACGGTAGTTAGAAATATCCGATTTGTTACCCTTTTTAAAAAGCGGAATAATAAAGGACTCCTTCCAAATATCAGGGAAGCGACAAGTCTCACTCGATATCAAGAATAACCGAGATAAAGGCTTAGATAGGGAAATCGAACACATTTTAAGGATGCAACTAGGTATATTATCAGGCCCGGGTACGAAGGAAAACGTCATAGATGACAAGATAGAGATAATACAGTCTTCAGTAATATTAGGAAAAAACATACAATTTAAATGTGGAATTGTGAAGGGATAAGGTGTGGGATCCGAAGCAGTAGTGGAATAAGTCGACTGAAAGAATTTAGCAAACAGATCTGCAATATCTGAATCACTATTAGCTGTCTGGTCATTAAGTCTGAAGGTGGAAGGTGGTAAATTAGAGCGTCTTTTGGAATTAACAAAGTTATAAAATCTTTTGGGGGTTCTTATAAAATTCAACCTTACAGCGAACGATATAATTATTGTAGCATTGTAGCATTGGTCAAGTGGAGCACAAATAAGAATAAGAAATAAATCGAAGTCGTCTTTTGATTTGTGCGTTACCAATAGTTAATTTTTATTTCCACTATACCTATTCTTTTACACGGATAAACGCCACGACAGTGAAACCAGTTTTTTTTTTTTTTTTTGAGTTTCTTTTCTTTACTATATATTTTCAAAAATTGCACACCAATGCCAAACTATATACTCGTGCGTACTACCTGGGTTACTGACCGAGTTAACTAGGTCAGAGATTGCTGACGCCAGGGAATGCAATATAGTTTATAAGTTGATCAAACTTTTTACTTTATAAAAATAACTTTTTTTTTTTATGATTTGGTCGCCTCGTTGACACAAATCGTGTTAATTGTATTTACCAAAGTGATCGCCTAGTTGATCAACTTTTATTCAATGGGTATGCATTGCTACCCCGTTGCGGAAAACAAACTCCTAGTTTTCCAATAAATTGTTTTAGTCGCCAAAGTGGCTACGCAACGATTGCCAAGTTAATCAATTGCGATGTTTTTAGTCGGGAAAGTAGTCGCCTAGTTGACCAGTTTACTTGTTGTTGAGAGATTGGTCGCCTGAGTTAACCAAACCAATTCTCACTTGATGACGGTTTTACCAAGTCTGTAACTCTTTCAACTTGGAGCCGCCAACGTCGGGGTCACCAAAATGTTCAATGAAAGACGTTAGTATTTCTTGAATTTATTAATTGTTTATTTATTTATAATCAAATAGGCACTAGCACATTAACCAGTGACTAATAGTCGTCGCAACCAACACATCAATTGGGTGGACTTCGGAGCGAGATTACAAAGGTAGAGATGGGGGCCAAAGACACAGCGATGCACACCCGATGTAGCTACAATTGGTATCTGATCTTACAAAGAATAATGCATTTCTTTTATAGTAAAACTGGATAGCTTACTAGTGCATAGTCCGACATAGTGTTAGGTCAGCAAAATACGTTTTTATTGATAATAGCTAACTATAGCAACTTGATGAACTAGGTTTTTATTGTTAACTGCTGACCATATCAGATCTACTTATGACTGATGAGCCATCGATATCTATAATCGGGTTACATACTTATATTGGCATACATTTCCATTTGTTCTATATTATAATTGTCTTAATGTTATCTTATTTTATATAATCTAAACACCAACACTGTTTATGCCCAACCGGGCAACACAAAGCTTAAAGGAGGCGGAAGCTTTCACCTCGCGCCGCTCTCCCGATGATGCCCATCACTCTCCCCACACAAAAGAACTCCCCACACTTTGCTCCAAGCGGGGCTTGTTGCACTGCTCTTAATTAAGCTAGGTTTAGTTGAACAAACATTGTGATTGAATAAACAAGTGAAAGTGAAATCTCTGTGCGTTCTACATTTTTTGGAAAGAGGAATAAAAGGGATAAATTCACTTAGCTGCCCCAACCAAGAAGGAAGTTCGACCCCCCTACAAAAACATTGGTCCTTCGAGCCGGATACCAAGATCCTCTCGAACCACTTGCATCGGTGGAATTTCATCCAGATTTCAAGCTAAGTAATTTTTTTCCAAATTATATGTATTTGAGTACATGTACATGCCTCCAGCATCCGTACCCTTACTGACATACATATAATGGTTTCCCTAGATTTTCCTAATCAAAGTAAAATTACTTTCGCGCAAATTTTTCCTCCTCAAAGGAGAGAAAATTTTGGTCCCCAAATTTTCATATATATATATATGTGTCCAGTACATAAGGCGCCATATTTGTTCGCCCACTTCAAGATTTTTTTCTCGCACTTTGGCATATATAGGCCAAGTATATAAGGCGCCATATTTATTTGCCTATTTCCAATATACATATATTTTTTCGCAATTTCCAAAAAAAATATTAACACATATGTATGTATGCAGTGAAACAAACCTACGAAACTCAAAGTGATCTCCTACATACAAATATATATGCAAGCAAAGTGTGTGAATGTGACAAAAAAATACAAAATTTATCCAGTGCTACATTAAATACAAAATAAAGGTTTATATAATGCAGTCCACTAGTGCAACTGAATTCATCAATTCACAAAAAACATTCAAATTATTTCTCTTTTTATAAAAATTTTTCTTCTTCTTGCATCATTCCCTAAGCGAAGCACAACACGCATACACATACAGTTCTTGTAGCGCTGCGTCTGTATGTGTGTATGCATGTACTCTGTTTGAGCAGCAAGCAGCGCTGTTTGCTGCCGGCAGCGCTTCTTGCTGTCTACTAGGTCATCATTTGAACCGATTTGTGTTGACTGTAACTTCTGTTCTATTTATCCGATCAGATTCAAATTTTGGGATCTGTCAATTTATATTGGTAAATTTCATGGGGATACTCCAATTTTTGCAAAAATGTTTGTTCTAGAACTCTATGATATAGTGGCCCGATCCTGACAAATTTCATACTTTATCTAGCCCGGGTAATAAAACGCCCACAAAAAAATTTCATCCCAATAGCTCTTAAGATGGCTGAGTAAAACGCGTACGCACAGACAGACAGACGGACATGGCTATATCGACTCAGCTTCTCATGCTGATCAAGAATATATATACTTTCTGGGGTCGGAAACGTCTCCTTCTGTGCGTTACAAACATCTGACCAATTTTATAATACCCTCTGCAAGGGTATAAAAAGAAAGTGAACCACCATATCACATATAGAGGCCACACTTAGACACAGCAAAGCAATATATAAAAACAAAAAAATTATTAACTCGTATAAAGAAATCCGATCCATTCACACCTCTGCATATTTCCATTCCATATTTTATATATCTAAAAAAAAAAAAACATTTTAAATACATATATGTCGAATGTCCATTGTTGTTCTTAGCCTTTTCAATTTTCTTTACTTTGGATACTTTATACTATTCACTCTCACTTTATATTAATCAACTATTAGCGCAGCGAGTTAAGGAGTTGTTTCGGCACGTCTGACTTTTAGACTACTTATGCCGAATGACTTAACACCAAACCTCACTTGACAACATTTCCAATGTTGTCACGCTGTCAGGCATCTCAAATCTGTCGAGTCATCCTTCAATCTTAACATACCAATTGTCAATCTTAACATACCATTTGTCAACCTGCAAAGGGCAGTGTTGGACATACCATAGTTACAAGTGACATACCTGTCAAACATTAACAAAATATTAGCCTACTCTTAGGCGCTCTAAATTCTCCGACACGGACATTCTGACAAGTTACACGTCCTCGTGTAAAAGAATATGAAGATCCTTTCCGTTCATTATTCTACATTGAATAAACCATACCATATTGGCAAACCATTATAATCTTTATGTTTTACTTGTATTATCCCGGCAAGGGCAACCACAAACTATTTCGCTCCAACATACCAATGTACTATTTACTCTAGTTGGCCACACGGTCTCTTATCCTGACTCAACTACTCGTATCTGGCTCAATCAGTCAACTTCCATCCATTAACAAACCACCAACTCATATTTGCAGTAACATACAAAGTTCTTATTTTATTAACATTAGATGTAAACTAATTATAGTACAACACTGTACGGCCCTCCTGACCATCACACGTCCTCGTGTGTTACATTAATAACGTTACGCAATGCATTGCTCAGTCTGAAGTGACAATTTGATTCAATCTTATTATAAACGATGTTAAAATAAAGCTTAGTTTTTATTGTTCTATGGGTTGTACCAGTGGCAGAATACAGGATATAGATCTGGCTATAACTCTATGTACGCGGCGTTCAGTGATCTCCCACTAGTTTTTGACTCTCTCGTGAAGTAACATATGTCCCGGACACCAACCATATTGGGCTCCTATCACCTCACCTTTCCTACTGATAAGAAAACACAATAACTCGTCCTCCCACCAGCACGCGTAGATTAGTGCTTCAGGTAACCTTCAGGAATGGAGTCTGACATTCTGCATTGAAATCCATCAATGCCTTTCACCATATTGGAGTCCACCAATGTCTCTCACTCGTTAGAATCCAACGCATCACCAGAGTCTCTTTCAACTCTGTTCTTCTTGACGTCTCTTTCAAAGCCGTCTTTCTTGACGTCTCTTTCAACGCCGTCGTTCTTGACGTCTCTTTCAACGCCGTTTTTCTTGACGTCTCTTTCAACGCCGTTTTACTTGACGTCTCTTTCAACATCGTGACCCGTATTAGAATCCACTAATACATCACTATCAACACACATGTCCAACTAAGTGGGAATCCCTTCCGCCGGCATACCTCTCAACGATTCGTGCGAATATTTATAAGTTCGCTTATTAGCCATGGATTTTAAAACATATCTGTCGCCATCGAGTATCTCCGCCACTTGTAATGGTCCCCTGAACTTTGGGTCTAGTTTCGTCTGATGTCTCTCTTCATTTCTGAGCAATACATAATCGCCTACTTTGAATTTTACAATTTTGAGTTTGTTTTTGTCAAATCTATCTTTTTCTTAGGAGGCTGATTTGTCTATGTTTTCTTTAGCTATCTTTCTTACAAGACTTACATCGACTTTATTCTGATTCTCAAAAACATGAAACATGTTTAAAGGTCGAACGTGATTCACTACCGACCACCTAAATGGTCTGGGTACAACAGGAAGGCATCTAGATTTACCATTTCGTTGGATTTTTTCGGAAGAGCATTTTTGAACGAAGTTCTTACGTCTTTGCCAAACCCTCCTCCAACTCGTCATTTTCAAGTCTAGAAATGATCGAAGAAGTCTCGAAATCTCTTTGTTGCTCAGCAAGAAGCCAATTGTCTAATATCTCAGTTAAATGCACACGTTTAATGGGAGCCTTAGCAGACAATTTAATAGGTAGCGGATTACGAGAAAAGAAATCCACATGGGCCATCTTTACACCAGGTCTCTACTGAATTTCAAAGTCAAATGACTGCATATAAGCCCACCATCGATGGACTCTCGGCGTCAGGTCGACTTTATTGCGTGAAGCCTTTAGCGAATTACAGTCGGTGTAAACAACAAAATGTAGGCCCTGCAGGTAGTGACGAAAATGCTTCATGGAAATGCTAAATACTAGCATCTGTATGTAATTCGATGGGGTGCTTAGAATCAAATATAGTGAGCACAGGCTCATCTGTTAATGTTTTTATTACACTCTGGCGAATTTTCTCGTGTTCCAATTTCCACTCGAATGTCTTATTCTTGCATGTGAGACAATACAACTGCTTCATTGTTTGTGAAAATCCTGGCATAAACTGCCTAAAATATGACGCCAGGCCAATGAACTGTCTAACTTGAGTAACAGACTGTGGAGGCGGTAAGTCTATCAAAGCTTGTTTCTTACGAGGATTAGGTCGAATTTCTCGTTCTCTGACCTCAAAACCTAGGTATTCTACACTCGATTTCAGAAAAGAGCACTTTGAAACATTAAAGGAGAACCCGGATCGTGACAAAACCTGCAAAACAGTTTCTAGTGTTTGAAACGCCTCTTCCTTTGTTTGAGAAACAATCATTATATCATCCATGTAAACTATGACAAACGAGTAGGCAAGGTCACCCAATGCCAATGGTGGAACACAGACGGCGCATTTTTAAGACCGAAAGGCATCGTCAAAAACTCAAATTGTCCCTCCGGTGTAACGAAAGCTGTTCGCTCAATTGAATCTGGATGAATAGGAATCTGATGGAAACCACTTGCCATGTCCAAACAGGAAAAATATCTTGCCCCACCCAGTCTAGGGATTTGATCATTAATCAAAGGCAACGGCTACCTGTCGGCCACAGTATTTAAATTCAACGCAAAGCCGGTCAGAGCCGTTTTTCTTTTTGACAAGCAGTATAGGGCTGGCAAAGCCGGTTACACAAAGCAAAAATAAGCTTAAGAATTTGTCACAGAATTTATTTATCCTTGGCAAAGCAAAAATAAACTTAAGGATTTGTCAGAGACTTTATTTATCCTTGGCAAGGTGATATAAACCACGACTTGTCTGTTTGACAGATTTAGGGAGTATGATCTTGAAACAAAAATTGTACATCAAATCAAGGGCTGATCTGCGTTTCTTTTATTTCACAGGAATTCAAACTGCTTCGCGACGATCGCAGATTAACTAGAATTGTTGGGTTTGCTACGTAACGGCGGTCGCAGAGCAAACAGAGTTGTTGCGTATGTCAAGGTTCTAAGGAACTTTGGCACACGCAGAGCGATAGAGACAATTGATTCGCGCTGCTTTTATTTCATAGGAATTTTAGGTGCCTAGCGGCTGACGCTGAGCGACAAGAAATGTTGTGCTTGTCAGGGTTCCAAGGAAGTTCGGAACACGCAGAGCAATTGAAACAATTGCTTCGCGCTGCTTTTACTTCATAGGAATTTAGAAGCGTCGCAGCGGTCGCAGATTAACTAGAATTATTGAATTGTTCGGCACACGCAGAACAACTGAAAAATTGTATTTGCTGAGATTCGGAGAAATGTTACATCATCCAATGCACAAATTCTTGACAGCGATTCCAAAATGTTTGTTGTGTAACCATCCACTTTTTTTTCAACGGGCATTCACAAGAAACAAAACTTATATTTTTTTTGTTGTGTTTATTTTTTGTTTTCACTTTTTTACCTATACTTTTGGGAACACATTCGCTCAAGGCACTTATGAGTGAGAAAAAGAAAAAAAAAAAAAAAAAAAATTGTATTATCAAAAGACGCGACGGAAGACGGTCCCTGCTCGGGCGCCAGTTAACTTCCTCTTATTTGAGAAGGTCACCTTGCTGCAGCAAGGATTTGATTTCCGTCCCCCAACGGCACGCACACCTCCCAATTATCAAGCCTTTGGTTCGGTCTCACGTTATAATTGTTTATTTTCTCTGTTCATCTCTGCCGGGTGTTATACCCGCAGCCACCTTCGGCTTCGGCCTCCTGGCCCGTTCTGCCCACACTCCGCTGCTGCTCCTCCTCCTGCCCGCTACCCCTTTTGCTCCTGCCGATGGCGCTGCTGCTGTTGCCGCTGATGCTGGCGCTTCTGCTGCTGCCGCTGATGCTGGCGCTTCTGCTGCTGTCGCTGATGCTGATGCCGCTGCTGCTGCTGATGCTGAAGCTGTTGCTGCCGCTGATGCTGATGCCGCTGCGGCTGATGCTGCTGCTGCTGATGCTGAAGCTGTTGCTGCTGATGCTGCTGCGGCTGATGCTGTTGCAGCCGCCAATGCTGTTGTATGGTGTTAACTCCTCCCCCTCTAAAGATCTGCGTCCCGCTGATCAACACGTTGCAGCCTCGGTGTGTAGGTGATACCCGTAATGTTTTCCAGGAATGCCCATCCGATAGGTTCTGGGTCGGCAAAATAGGACAACGGTTTACGTTTTGCCAAGTCCATTTAATGTCTTGTCAGCATAGCTATCTGCAATCTGAGCAGCTTTTTGTCTTACACCTTCAATTGTAAAGTTGGTGTGGCGCAGGTCAGCGGTTCGAGCGAGCTAGAAAGGCCAAATGTGCCAATTATGAATGCTTACGGTTAGATTTAAGGTGTGCCTTGTGAATGAGTTTACCAGACTTAGTACGAACTGTCACTTTTCTATTTTCCTGCACTTCTTTTTTACTGTATAACTTCTTTTCTTTACCCTTGATCTGCTTATTTTTAACAAAGACTGTTTCCCCTTCGGCGTACTGAATGGGTCTTTTGTTTTTAACTTGACTATTAATGGCAAGTTCTTGTCGACGTTCGATCAGCCCCCTGATGTCCTCAAATGTTTCGCGTTTGAAATTTGTTAGCCCTTGATAATTTATTCGGGAAACCCTGTCAAGAAAAATGTCAACCGGTTTTCGTTTCGTCACTGCGTGGACCGAGTTATTATACCTGTTCACGCCACCGGGTGAACAGCAGTGAGCGGCGAAGAGCAGTGAGGAGTGAGGAGGGTTTTTTGATCCTCGGCGTCTACGGTCACACCAGGAGGGGTGACTAGTTTTTCTGATGGGCGCCGCCATTTCACTGACGTACGAATTTTCAACCCGAACACCCGTTCTATTTTCCATTGAATTTTTGCTTCTTTTCGAATTGTACATATATTTTAACCCGAAACATATATCGTGTGTGTCGGGCAACCTATGAATAATAATTAATAAAGTATAAGTTGTTTTAACCGAAGTTATCGCGCGTTATTAATTCACCACTCACTCACCACCCGAAGAAATTGGCACCCGCCAACCACTTGTACTATATTTTGGATCCTTCCGCCCCTCCACAAACATTGGTCCTTCGAGCCGGATCTCCTTCCGCTCCTCCAGCTTGCATCGGCGGAATTCCTGATAAGTACAAAATTTCATTATTCATTTCATTTGCCCCTACATACTAATAAAAGTGTGAGGTTTCCGCTCTTCCATAGCGACCTGCACACTTTTATATATATTGTATGTACATACCTGACCTATTCCAAGGGTACATGGTAGTTCCCAATCCATAACGTGTTTGTCCAACGTTCGGTTTCCATTCCACCACAGGGGTTTTCTTTATGTTTTTCTTCTCAGCCGCACTTGTCCAATTTTTTCATACGTACATACATATGTAAAACTCGTGGCATCACATGTACATGTATTTTCCACAGCTGTTCGCCAAGTCCGCGTAAAAGAAAAGCAAAGAAATTATTAAAGTGTTATAATAAAAAAAAAAAAGGGAAATAGTATTCCAAGTGTTCACCGCGATTTCTTATGTGTTCGGATTATTTCCAGTGCCCAATTAATTTCCTCACACGCGTATTCGCCCACCGGCATATCCACTTACATACATACATACATCGTCATATATTGATGCCGCACATATGTATGTACATATCCACAACACATAATCCATTTTGGTGACGCACCCATACATACCTACCTGTGTACTTACGCATGTACGTACATACATACATACATCAAAGAATCCGTCCATATGCACTGATCGTTTACTTTGTTTTTTTTTTCTTTCGCGCACAACACTCGCGGTGTGTAAAAGCGTTCGTTTGTTCTTTTTTATATTTCTTTACTCTTCGCACAACCACAAAGAAAAAAAAATATAATTAAAAACAATTAATACGACAAAAACAATAACCAAATTTATAAACAGCGACCGACAGCTGTTTTCGAAGTAGTGGTGGCACGTGAGTCGAGTCGTGATATCGATAGGCGGCTCAAGCGCGCCAAATTCAAAACACATTATTTTCGACTCCCGGTTTTTTTTTCCGCCCATATATAGCTATATATATATATAAATAAATTCATATATGTTTTTTCCAGCACTATCGTGCCCATAATTATATATCCACCCTTACTTATAAATCATATATGACTTTTCCGACAGACAGTATTTTGCCCCCATAACACTGCCCATATTTATATATCCCCATATTTATAAATTATATATATAATTTTTTTCGGCCAGCTTTTTGGCGCGCATATATATATCCGTCCATATTTATAAATACATATATGACTTTTCCGGCCAGTATTTTGCGCGCATATATAACCGCCCACATTTATAAATAAATCCATATATATATATTTTCTCCAGCACTATCGTGCCCATATTTATATATCCATCCATATTTATAAATTATATATATAATTTTTTTCGGCCAGTATTTTGCGCGCATATATATATCCGTCCATATTTATAAATACATATATATTTTTCCAGCACTATCGGGCCCATATATATATATCCGTCCATATTTATAAATAAATACTTAGTACGAACTGTCACTTTTCTATTTTCCTGCACTTCTTCTTTACCCTTGATCTGCTTATTTTTAACAAAGACTGTTTCCCCTTCGGCGTACTGAATGGGTCGTTTGTTTTTAACTTGACTATTAACGGCAAGTTCTTGTCGACGTTCGATCAGCCCCCTGATGTCCTCAAATGTTTCGCGTTTGAAATTTGTTAGCCCTTGATAATTTATTCGGGAAACCCTGTGTAACGATCCTTTCTCGTCCTTCGGGATATTCACAATATCTCTTGGGTTAGGGTTCGGCACAACAAAATTTATTTTGTGCCCCGGTGAAATCAGAACAGGTTTATTTATTGATTTGGTTTTGTAATGAGTTTATTTGCGATCGTTTATGGGCTTGATTGGATATGACAAGTTTCTCTATGGTAGGTCTGGACTTGGGCAGCGTTGGCGAATCGTTTCGAATCCCTCGTCGTCCTTTCTCGCCTTCCCCTTTGGCTCCTGTCGCCGTTGCCTGTTGTTGTCTCGGCCTGTATCGTGTGCTTGGTTGATGCTCCACACCCCTGCACCCCTTTCGCTATGTTTGTCGAGATGGCTTTTGCTTTATGACTCTGGGATAAATCCCGTAGCTATTATCACGAAGCAGGATGTTCCTCAGTAATTGGTACTCGTCAGGATGTATAGATCCTGGAATTTCGGCAGTAGGATATACCTCGTGCCTACCACTGACTTGGATACACCTGGAAATGCTTGGCTTCTCTCCAACTCACTCTAGCTTGGGTATGGTGTTTATTGTCCTTATTTAAGGACTTATCGCTGTCGAATGAACTGTACAGGTTACTCGTAAGGCCTGTATAGTTCCTGGTTTCCTGCTGCTCCTTGTGTTTCCTTGGTAAGCTCTTAAGGTTACTCGTAAGGCCTTAATTGCTTGTTACTTGATCACGACTTGATGACTTGATGCCTTTGGTTGATGGGCGTTGCCTTTATATAGGCAGCTCCCATGGCCTCAGGAATAGGTTGTTGTAGTACCGCTATACAGCTGGTACATTTCCATCGGCCCTCTGCTTTCACCCACGCATCCACTTGTTGCTATGCGTGGTGAAAGTCCCGTAAATCCTTGGCGCATATGTCCACTTTCTCTGTGGCTGCGCGCCCATTTATTCCTTGTCCTTGTCTAGCTCGTTTATACATATTGACTTGCATCTCCTTCTCATGTTGGCGTCGCCTTTCTATTGGCCGCCCACTGTATCCCGTTGACTTTCTCTGCTTTCAGCGCTGCCGTTGCCCGTCGCTCCCTTTGATCCACCCGTCATACCCAATTTCGCTCATATTTTCTCCACATTATATTTACATATATATATATATACTAATTGCATTAACTTAAGCTATTCTCTAATAATAATCATCTTGATTAAATTAACATACTACATATTTTAATTTCCCATGCAATGCACTTTCGTACATATATCGTATCTATTAGATAGAGGGCTTCCCCATTGTTCATCCCTCCCCCTTCGGTTCGCATATTCCCCTATCCAATCCACAAACCATCATTGCTTCATACAAAGCATGCATGCCCCGCACCCGTCTCACGGGCTCGCTTGGCCCTCACTTTCGCTTTTCTCTCGCTCATAAGATTTTGTCTGCTCGCAATCTAACTGCTTTCGCTCTCATGAGCGTGACGTAGGCATAGAGTGCGCTATTGGTCACCGGCGTTCTCCCTCACGCATAGTGTACGTGTGACCTGCGTGTATGCTTATTCAGCGTATGCTAATGCTTTCATATTTGCCTCTCTGTGCTCTTAATTTGCAATAAGTAGGCCAATGCCCCCGTTTGGGTGCAATTATGCTCTCCAGCCGGGTTCTATTCACTCTTATATCGTTGATTTTGTGCATTCTGCCTCCCACGCAACTTCCCGCTTGTACGAAATTGCCAGCGGTCGCCTGTGATTCGATCGAGCCATGCTTGATCGTACGTCATAGGTTTGAATTGGTTCGATCGTACGTCATCGGTTCGAGTCGGCAGATCGAGCAATGTTGGACTTGGCTGCCCCTTGCATATGCGTGTATATTGGGTTTTTTGCATTACGCTTCCCACGCAACTTCCCGCTTGTACGAAATTGCCAGCGGTCGCCTGTGATTCGATCGAGCCATGCTTGATCGTACGTCGTAGGTTCGAATTGGTTCGATCGTACGTCATAGGTTCGAGTCGGTTCGATCGGCCCGGTTTGATCGTAAGCCATTCTCTGTGACTTGGTTCGATTGACCATTAGTAGGCTTGGTCGTATATCGTAGCTTAGGTTTGTGTCTCGGCTGTATCTTGTATGCGGAGCTTCCTTTATATCGTTGTGTTATGCTGCTGTTTGCTTGTTGTGTGGGATATTATAGTTAATTATAATGTTCCTCACACTCCCCCTTCTTCGGGAGGGATTTGCCCTCCCCTGTCCCTTGTACCTTGTGCTTGTTTTACGTATGTGTTTTACTTGTTTTTGTGTTTTTTTTTTTTTTTTTGTGACTCAGTTCGCATCTTCTATTGGCCATTTGGCATCTTCTATTGTTGGCGACTACTGAGTATCTTTTCGTTAATGTTGGCGGATTAGGGCATCTTTTCATCGTGGTTTTTGTTTGGCCCGTTCCGCATCTTTTCTTAAATACTAGCATTATTCTAACTTATTTGTAAATTTTTTTTTTTTTTTTTATTATTTTTCCCTAAACACCCTAATTACCCCCTGTGCTATTCTAACTCTATATCTAATTCTACCCGCCCACACTAGTCGTACCGCCCTCGGCCCCTCGTGTTGGGCCATTTGCCCCACCATTTCTGAGACCGTCTCCGGCCATTCGGTCTCGTCTATTTCCTCATATCGGTCATGCCCGTGTGGCTCTGGGCAAGAGGATTGCCTGGCCAGTATGGGCCGAGCACCTTCGTTGTGCCCCGTGGGTGCAGACATTTGTCTATTTAATGCCGGTCTTGGCCACACCCACGGGCATTCTTGATATTCAAGTTGCATGCTTGATCCTTGCTGCTGCTGCTGTTTCTGTTCTTGCTGTTGTTGCTGTTGCTGCTGTTGCTGTTGCTGTTGCTGCCATTGATGCATTTGTTGCTGTTGCTGCATCTGTTGTTGTTGCTGCAATTGCAGTTGTTCAATTGCTGCATTTGTTGTTGTTGCTGCAATTCCAGTTGTTGTAATTGCTGTTGTTGCTGTTGTTGCCATTGCTGTAGTTGTTGCTGTAGCTGCAATTGCAGTTGTTGCAGTTGCTGCTGTTGCTGTTGTCTTCCTGCTTCCCCACCCCCCTTGCCTCTGCCAGCCGCTCCTCCTCCTGCTGTCTCTCCCACTCCAGCAGATCCCTCTCAGCCTCCTGCTGCTGCAGGACCTGCTGACGCCACCAACTCATCCATCGCGTACATTCATCCATGGCTCGCTCTTCCTCCTCGTCTATGTCCTCCGGCTCGAGTGGAGGTGGGCTGGCTACTCCATCAGCCGCACCTTCCTCAGCCACGGCCATCCCCGCCGTTTCGCTGGCCTCCGACATTGAGTCCACCATACGGAACGGCGTTGATGGCCGCGCTGGCTCCCATACTCTTGCCGGCGGCTCATAGAGTCCATTTTGTTCCCACGGCGCATATTCATCTGGGCTACTCCGGCCGCTGATCGCCTCTCCCTGCTCTCCATCCTCCATTAGCTGTATTGCCTCGTCCAGCTCCCTCCACATTTCCTCATCGCTCTCCTCCTCCTGCCGGTTCACCGCCGACTCTGCCTCGCTCTCCTCTGATATATATCCGCTCTCGTCTCCGTCCTCATCGAACTCCTCGTCCGACGAGGCGGCGATGGCCGGATTTGCCATGTCCGGTCCATCGTCGTCGGACTCCTCGTCGGACTCGTGCCAGTCACCGCGTTCCATATTGGCCCGCGGTGCCGCACCTCGTCGAGCTACGCCTTCATCCTGGCCAATATTTGCATTGAATGCGTTCATGGTTTGATTGGTTTTTTTTTTTTTTTTGATTTTTGATCGATACTCGCCGAGTGCTAAACTTTGAGTGTTTCCTGATTATGACAATTGCACGCATGAAACCTCGCCTTTCGGTCAGTTCTTTGATATTTACCGATATTTAGGATTTCTCCTCCTTGCCCTTGTTCTCTTGGCATATTTTCCAAGCGCCGAGATGCTCCACCATTATATGCATAATAGCATGCGCATGTGTATGTGCATTGCGGTGACTCACTAACACATACGTCATATCGTGCGTATGTGTGGGTGCGTAACATCATGTGCCTGTGTGGGTGCGTTCCCCTCCCTTTTCGCGGTGTATGTGTATATGTGTTGGTGTTGTCCCCATTCGTTCTATCCCTATTCTATTTTTTTTTTTTTTTATGCCTGCATGTCGTATGCATCGTTACGATATTCGGGTATCCGTTGCCAGTTTCTAAATTCGTTTTTGCCTGCTTGCATACGTGTAGTTACGATATTCGCACATCTTCATTGTGCTCTGCGGTGCGGTTTGTGACTTTGCTATAATTTGTTTCTGATGCGATGTACTTTGAGATTTTCAGCTCTAAGTCATGTTTTTGAGTTCTCTGTCCAGCCGGCCGGTCTGTGCAGATTTTCTCGCCGCCATGTCATTAGAGTCGTCCATCATCATTGCTCATCAATTTTTTTGTGTCATCCGCTTCCTCGCATATTTGTTGCTTCAATTGGCTGATATGTGCTTGTCTCGTTTTTTTTGTTTCTTTGTGCCGTAATTTGCATATGACCGGAGATGCGAAGCCTATCACTTCATATGGGCCTCCAAACTTTGGTGCCAGCTTTGCTGCGAATCCTTCTGCAGCATTTGAAAGGTGGTGTTCTTTTGCCCATACCGTTGCTCCAATAACTGGTCTCCATTCTCTTCGTCTCAGATTGTAATGGCGAGCCTGATCCTGTGCAGCCGTTTCCAGATTTCGCCGTATTAGTTCGAACAGTTCTTGCATTTGTTTTACCTTCGCGTCAGGTGATATCGTTTGCTTCCCTGTGCCTATCGTGACATTATCGTATAGTGCACCCGGCATTCTTGGTTCACGCCCCTGTATTACATATGCTGGCGTGAATCCTGTTGCCTCTGATTGGCTTGTATTCACTGCTAGAGTTATTTCTGGCCAATTTTCATCCCAGTTGCGTTGATTTTCCCCCGTAAACTGAGCAATCATTGTTTTTACTGTTCTATTTGCTCTTTCGGTTGGATTTTCTTGTGGTGTGTACGGTGCTGTCAGTTGGTGTTGGCATCCCCATTCTTCTAACATTTTTTTGAATATTCTGCTAGTGAATTGAACTCCATTGTCCGTTATCACCACTTTCGGAGCTCCGAATCTAGATAGTATCCTCTCTCGAAAGGCCTTAACTAGACTCTCTGCAGTTGCCTTCCGCATCGGTATCAGTTCTGTCCATTTCGAAAACCTGTCAATGATTACCAATAGCATCGAATTTCCGTGTTTCGATCTTGGCAACGGTCCTACAAAATCAGCGCATACTGTGGCCCATGGTTCTTCCGGTATTTGTGTTAGCATCTTTCCCGCTGCCTGCTGTTGGCTGGGTTTATATTGTTGGCATATCGTACACTTTCCTACAAATGTCCTGATATCTCGTTGCATTCCTGGCCAGTAATATCTTGCTGCGGTCCTGGCAGTAGTTCGCCTGCTCCCTGTATGCCCTGCTGTTGTTGCAGTGCGGTTTTCGGCTATTACTTGATTACGTAGGTTTTTGGCAATATTTTTTTTAAAATTTCCCTTTTTTCTTTTTTTTTTTTTTTATATTTTATATTTTTTTCTAAAATTTTTAAATCTTTTTTTTTTTCTTTGCCTGTTAATTTTTTTTTGGGGTCCTGGCAGTAGTTCGCCTGCCCCCTGTATGCCCTGCTGTTGTTGCAGTGTGGTTTTCGGCTATTACTTGATTACGTAGGGTTTTTGGCACACATAGTTTCCATGCTACCACTTCTTCTTGGCCTGCTCTGTGCGGAATGTTCCTGTATACCTGACTATTTTCTATAATGTAATCCGGATATTTCTGTGGTTGTTGTTTTATTTTCTTTACTATACTTTGGGTCCACTCACATTCCTTGTTTGCCTGTCGCAATCGGGCGCCATTGTCTATTATTCTTTTGCACCCTTCCATCGGTTGTCTTGATAGTGCATCGGCGACAATGTTTAATTTGCCCTTTCGATACGCTATTTCGAAGTCGTATTGTTGTAATTCCAGTGCCCATCGAGCTATGCGACCTGTGGGGCTCTCTATACTATTCAGCCACTTCAACGCCATGTGGTCTGTCACCACTTTAAACCGGTATCCCTCGAGATATGGTCTCAGCTTGCGTACTGCCCATACTATTGCTAGGCATTCTTTTTCTGTTGCCGAATAGTTCTTTTCCGCTGGGTTTAATTCTCTTGACAGGTATGATAGCACTCTCTCTCCATCCTCCGTGTTTTGTACCAATATGGCCCCTAATCCTATGTTGCTTGCATCTGTCTGGAGTACGAACATTTTTGTGAAGTCTGGGCATGCCAATACGGGGTCATTCGTGAGTTTTTCTTTTACAGATTCGAATGCTGCCTGATGCTCTTCGCTCCAGTGCCATTTGGTTTTTTTCTTGAGCAGTGCGTTTAACGGGTGTGTTATTGTAGCAAAATTTGGTACAAATCGTCTGTACCACGAAGCCACTCCTAGATATTGCCGTAATTCTTTTGTGCACGTGGGCGGTTTCAGTTGGGCTATTGCTGCCACCTTGTCTGGATCTGTTGCAATGCCGTTTTCTGTTACCAAGTGGCCTAGAAATTTTAGCTCCTTTCTGAAGAATTGGCACTTTTCGGCGTTTATTCTTAAGTTTGCTTCTTTTAATCTCCTGAACACTTCTTGCAGGTGGTCCATGTGTTCCTTGACTGTTTTGCTTACTACCACTATGTCATCTTGGTAGGCGAACGCGTTTGGTATCATGTCTGGGCCAATGACTTGGTCCAGAGCCCGTTGGAACGTTGCTGATGCGGAGTGTAACCCGAATGGCATCACTTTCCATTGGAATAAATCTTTCCCAGGGACTGTGAATGCTGTCATTTGCCTGCTGTTTTCTTCCAGCGGAATTTGCCAATAGCCGTCCTTCAAGTCTAGGCTGCTTATAAACTTCGCTTCACGTAGTTGGTTTAGGATGTAATCGATGCGTGGCATTGGGTATGCATCTTTTATAGATTTTGCGTTAATCTGTCTAAAGTCCACGCATAATCTCCATTTGCCCGTCTGTTTCTTTCTCACCATTACTATGGGTGAGCTATATGGGCTTTGTGATGGTTCGATGCATCCCATTTTCAACAGTTCATCGACCTTTGTGTTGATTTCTCCCTGTATTTTTGGATTTTTTGGGTAATACATTCTTTTGTTCGTTTCCCGATCCTTCCACACTGCCAGCAACAATTGAGTCTCTGATTGTTGCATTCCCTGGCCCAGTGTCCGGCTCCCCGCATCTGCGGCACGCCTGATTCGGGTTCAAGACTTTTCCGTCTTGTACGTTCTTGTTTGCTTGGTTTGGTCTCGAATGATTCTCCATGCTGTTGTCCTGACATCTTCGGCACTGTGTGACTGGTGGTCCGTGATTATGTCCTCCTCTGTGGTTTGTTTGGTTGTTATGTGTTCTTTGAGCATTGTTTTCGCGATGGAACTCGAATCGCTCTTGTTCGAGCATCTCGTGTTCTTCTGCCAACTGCATCAGCTCATCTAGGTCTCTGACCCTGTGCGGCCGAACGAATATTTTTAGATCTGGAGTGCAATTTTCCAATATGACCTCCAATTGTTCGTACTCTGGTATTTTTAGGGGTCTCATCATGTTCCTCAGTAATTGGTACTCGTCAGGATGTATAGATCCTGGAATGCTTGGCTTCTCTCCAACTCACTCTAGCTTGGGTATTGTGTTTATTGTCCTTATTTAAGGACTTATCGCTGTCGAATGAACTGTGCAGGTTACTCGTAAGGCCTGTATAGTTCCTGGTTTCCTGCTGCTCCTTGTGTTTCCTTGGTAAGCTCTTAAGGTTACTCGTAAGGCCTTAATTGCTTATTACTTGATCACGACTTGATGACTTGATGCCTTTGGTTGATGGGCGTTGCCTTTATATAGGCAGCTCCCATGGCCTCAGGAATTGGTTGGTGTAGTACCGCTATACAGCTGGTACATTTCCATCGGCCCTCTGCTTTCACCCACGCATCCACTTGTTGCTATGCGTGGTGAAAGTCCCGTAAATCCTTGGCGCATCTGTCCACTTTCTCTGTGGCTGCGCGCCCATTTATTCCTTGTCCTTGTCTAGCTCGTTTATACATATTGACTTGCATCTCCTTCTCATGTTGGCGTCTCCTTTCTATTGGCCGCCCTCTGTATCCCGTTGACTTTCTCTGCTTTCAGCGCTGCCGTTGCCCGTCGCTCCCTTCGATCCACCCGTCATACCCAATTTCGCACATATTCTCTCCACATTATATTTACATATATATATATATACTAATTGCATTAACTTAAGCTATTCTTTAATAATAATCATCTTGATTAAATTAACATACAACATATTTTAATTCCCCATGCAATGCACTTTCGTACGTATATCGTATCTATTAGATAGACGGCTTCCCAATTGTTCATCCCTCCCCCTTCGGCTCGCATATTCCCCTATCCAATCCACAAACCATCATTGCTCCATACAAAGCATGCATGCCCCGCACCCGTCTCACGGGCTCGCATGGCCCTCACTTTCGCTTTTCTCTCGCTCACAAGATTTTGTCTGCTCGCAATCTAACTGCTTTCGCTCTCATGAGCGTGACGTAGGCATAGAGTGCGCTATTGGTCACCGGAGTTCTCCCTCACGCATAGTGTACGTGTGACATGCGTGTATGCTTATTCAGCGTATGCTAATGCGTTCATATTTGCCTCTCTGTGCTCTTAATTTGCAATCAGTAGGCTAATGCCCCCGTTTGGGTGCAATTATGCTCTCCAGCCGGGTTCTATTCACTCTTATATCGTTGATTTTGTGCATTCTGCCTCCCACGCAACTTCCCGCTTGTACGAAATTGCCAGCGGTCGCCTGTGATTCGATCGAGCCATGATTGATCGTACGTCATAGGTTCGAATTGGTTCGATCGTACGTCATCGGTTCGAGTCGGCAGATCGAGCAATGTTGGACTTGGCTGCCCCTTGCATATGCGTGTATATTGGGTTTTTTGCATTACGCTTCCCACGCAACTTCCCGCTTGTACGAAATTGCCAGCGGTCGCCTGTGCTTCGATCGAGCCATGCTTGATCGTACGTCGTAGGTTCGAATTGGTTCGATCGTACGTCATAGGTTCGAGTCGGTTCGATCGGCCCGGTTTGATCGTAAACCATTCTCTGTGACTTGGTTCGATTGACCATTAGTAGGCTTGGTCGTATATCGTAGCTTAGGTTTGTGTCTCGGCTGTATCTTGTATGCGGAGCTTCCTTTATATCGCTGTGTTATGCTGCTGTTTGCTTGTTGTGTGGGATATTATAGTTAATTATAATGTTCCTCACACCTGTCAAGAAAAATGTCAACCGGTTTTCGTTTCGTCACTGCGTGGACCGAGTTATTATACCTGTTCACGCCACCGGGTGAACAGCAGTGAGCGGCGAAGAGCAGTGAGGAGTGAGGAGGGTTTTTGATCCTCGGCGTCTACGGTCACACCAGGAGGGGTGACTAGTTTTTCTGATGGGCGCCGCCATTTCACTGACGTACGAATTTTCAACCCGAACACCCGTTCTATTTTCCATTGAATTTTTGCTTCTTTTCGAATTGTACATATATTTTAACCCGAAACATATATCGTGTGTGTCGGGCAACCTATGAATAATAATTAATAAAGTATAAGTTGTTTTAACCGAAGTTATCGCGCGTTATTAATTCACCACTCACTCACCACCCGAAGAAATTGGCACCCGCCAACCACTTGTACTATATTTTGGATCCTTCCGCCCCTCCACAAACATTGGTCCTTCGAGCCGGATCTCCTTCCGCTCCTCCAGCTTGCATCGGCGATATTCCTGATAAGTACAAAATTTCATTATTCATTTCATTTGCCCCTACATACTAATAAAAGTGTGAGGTTTCCGCTCTTCCATAGCGACCTGCACACTTTTATATATATTGTATGTATGTACATACCTGACCTATTCCAAGGGTACATGGTAGTTCCCAATCCATAACGTGTTTGTCCAACGTTCGGTTTCCATTCCACCACAGGGGTTTCTTTATGTTTTTCTTCTCAGCCGCACTTGTCCAATTTTTTCATACGTACATACATATGTAAAACTCGTGGCATCACATGTACATGTATTTTCCACAGCTTTTCGCCAAGTCCGCGTAAAAGAAAAGCAAAGAAATTATTAAAGTGTTATAAAAAAAAAAAAAGGGAAATAGTATTCCAAGTGTTCACCGCGATTTCTTATGTGTTCGGATTATTTCCAGTGCCCAATTAATTTCCTCACACGCGTATTCGCCCACCGGCATATCCACTTACATACATACATACATCGTCATATATTGATGCCGCACATATGTATGTACATATCCACAACACATAATCCATTTCGGTGACGCACATTGATTTAACAAATCGAAATCACAAATTACTTACGCTTTTTTTGTAAACGACGCGCCTGCATACATCCATACATACCTACCTGTGTACTTACGCATGTACGTACATACATACATACATCAAAGAATCCGTCCATATGCACTGATCGTTTACTTTGTTTTTTTTTCTTTCGCGCACAACACTCGCGGTGTGTAAAAGCGTTGGTTTGTTCTTTTTTATATTTCTTTACTCTTCGCACAACCACAAAGAAAAAAAATATATAATTAAAAACAATTAATACGACAAAAACAAAACCAAATTTATAAACAGCGACCGACAGCTGTTTTCGAAGTAGTGGTGGCACGTGAGTCGAGTAGTGATATCGATAGGCGGCTCAGGCGCGCCAAATTCAAACCACATTATTTCCGACTCCCGGTTTTTTTTCGCCCATATATAGCTATATATATATATAAATAAATTCATATATGTTTTTTCCAGCACTATCGTGCCCATATTTATATATCCACCCCTATTTATAAATCATATATGACTTTTCCGGACAGTATTTTGCGCCCATATATAACCGCCCACATTTATAAATAAATCCATATATATATATTTTCTCCAGCACTATCGTGCCCATATTTATATATCCATCCATATTTATAAATTATATATATAATTTTTTTTCGGCCAGCATTTTGGCGCGCATATATATATCCGTCCATATTTATAAATACATATATGACTTTTCCGGCCAGTATTTTGCGCGCATATATAACCGCCCACATTTATAAATAAATCCATATATATATATTTTCTCCAGCACTATCGTGCCCATATTTATATATCCATCCATATTTATAAATTATATATATAATTTGTATTTTGCGCGCATATATATATCCGTCCATATTTATAAATACATATATATTTTTTCCAGCACTATCGGGCCCATATATATATATCCGTCCATATTTATAAATAAATACATATATATTTTTTCCAGCACTATCGGGCCCATATTTATAGATCCGTCCATATTTATAAAATTTTATATAATAATTTTTCCGGCCAGCAATTTGCGCACATATATATATCCGCTCATATTTATAAATAAATACATATATTTCTTCCAGCACTATCGGGCCCATATCTATATATCCGTCCATATTTAAAATTATATATATAATTTTTTTTTTTCGGCCTGCGCATATATATATATCTTGACCCAGATTTATATAAATCGTTTGCGTGTTTTGTCTTATACGTACTCCCATCTTTACTTACGAATACAGCTAAACTTGTGTTGTAATCACTCCTCTGTAGCTACGTGTAATTTTCGATCTGCATTCGTGCGTTCGTACATTGTTCCGCATATATCCCCATTAAAAGGGCTCCGTTTCCAAGCCACGCGTAAGAGAATTCTCCGCAATCCTGCGGGCACAGTTAGAAAATTCTTGCGCCCTCATACAGTCCACTTCTCTTTTTCTTTTTTTTTCGTAGTCTTTCCGAAATCAAAAAGCGCACCAGCGCGGTCTTCGTCGGTAAGGACGTCCCCTGAGTATGTCCACGGAGCCGTCCAAGACTACGCCGAAGTCAAACAGTCTTTCGTCTCCCTCTGTAACTCCGGTTGTAAGGCTCGGCCTCCGAAGACTCCGGTGGTCGTGAAGCGTACGGACATTCCCCGCAAGTCCACGTCTGCTCGCAGCCTCAGCGAATCCCCAAGGTCCCGTCCGTCTTCGTCCAGCCTACATAAAGGGCGCATAGTCTCGGCTAAAGACGCCAGCGAACTCAAAGGGCGTTCCAAGCTTTCAGTATAGGCTCAGATTCCGCACGTTATTGTGACGCACTGTTCTGAGGTTCCCGTCACCCGATCCGTATCCCAACAGCGTAGAGAACGATCAAGAATGTCCCTCTCAATTTCGTTCTGGCATGCGACGCTTTGACTGTGTTCGAAGCTCGTGAGAGTGAAGCCCTAACTTCTGAAGTGCCCTTATTTTCCATTAAAATGCACTTAGAGCAGCTCAAATCCCTTTGGGCAACTGTCGAGATGGAATACTCCGGGTGTCACAAGGCCCTGTCGGCCCAACCAGACGAGGACAGCCTAGCCAACATAAGCCACATCAAAGCGAAGCACGAATCCGCTTACGCGGTGTATGTGCGATGCGGGACGTTGTTCGAAGAACGCATCGAGCAGCTCTCGGCAGAGAAGGCGAGTCTTAGACGTCAGCCCAGTGCTCCGTCGAGACCTCCGGGTCATAGAGTTCCTCCGTGTGAGGTGGAGACCTTTGATGGCGACAGCCTAGCATGGCCCACATTCCGCGATTTGTTCGCTGCCATTTACATCGCCAATCCGTATTTGTCTCAAGTGGAGAAGCTCTATCACTTGAACGCCAAGACTCGTGGGGAAGCGAGAACCATCGTGGCGAAGTCCCCCTGACAAATGAAGGGTTCCAGGCCGCATGGGAGAACCTCACAGCACGGTACGAAAACAGCCGTCTGCTTGTCATGACTCAAGCCAGACAACTCCTTCAGATTCCCGCGGTGGCGCTAGAATCGGGCAAGGCATTGCGAGAACTGCAGACTGCGTTCCAAGGGGGTCTTACCGCTCTTGAGCGTTCGGGTGTTAGCACTGAGAATTGGGATGTCTTGCTTATCGCCATATGCACTAGCAAATTGCCGAAATCCACAATCCTCCTGTGGGAACAATCAGTGCCAAACAAGACTGTCGTCTCCACTTGGTACGATTTGAACCAATTTCTCACCGATCGGTATCGTGTCCTGGATGCCACCGAAGAACATAAGTCGGTGCCGAGTGTTCAAGCCATCCCCAATGGCACCCGCAAGTCCCCTGCGACGATGAAGGTTCAAGCGTTTCCCCGCGAAAGCCCAGCTCAAACCAGCGTCTTGCAAGCTTTGCCATCGGGAGAATCACCCAATACGACTCTGCCCTTGTTTCCTTGACATGCCTGTTCAGAGGCGTGTGGAAACCATCAGACAGCAGGGACTCTGTTTAAATTGTTTTGCCCGCGGTCATCAAGTGAACGGATGCTCCAGTGCGCATAATTGCCATACCTGCAAGGAACGTCATCACACCCTGTTGCACCCTAGTGACGTGTCGCCGTCCGCCGCGCAAACCACACCATTCGGTGCTACAGAGCGTCCGTCCACGAGCAATCAGCTCACAAATGCTCAAAGCTATTTTGCATCTACTCCAGGCAGAGGGCTTTTAGGCACGGCGATTGTCACTCTACACCATCGCGGGGTGGAACATCATATTCGGGCGTTGATCGACTCGGGAGCCGATTCAACCTTCCTATCCGAACGTGTCTTCAACATGGTTCAGCCCCCTTTTATCCAGTAGACGCCGCAGTTACTGGCATGGGCCAGAGTGATGGAGGATGCGCCGACAAGGTGTGTCTGCTGATGCTGTCTCCTCCATGTGACAGGCTGAACAAGATTGAGGTCTCCGCCCTGGTCGTATCCAAATTATCGGGGGGCCATCCCGACGGCTCCATTTCTTAACACGGTTCCAACGCAGTCCCTCGACCGCCCCCCTGGCTGACCCGTATTACAACAAGCCCGCGCTTATTGACATGATTATTGGTGTAGACCTGTTTTCACACATCCTCGGAGAGCGGATCAAAAAGGATATGGGTGATTTCGTCGGACTGGAAACCATCTTTGGATGGGTTCTGTGTGGAGCGATCATGCCTGACAATCCGGTAACTCGATTAGGTTTCGCGGCACGGACGCGAGTCAATCCAAGCAAAACTTGATGTACTTCTCACCAAGTTTTGGGAGGTGGAAGACCTTCCTGCAAAGCCGGAAAAGGAGGATGATGTATGCTGCGAGCGGAATTTCCAGGAGACCACCCGAAGAGGGAAGGACGGCCGATATATGGTATCCCTTCCGTTCAAATGTCCGAATAGCGTCGATTTAGGGCATTCAAGACCGATCGCGCTAGCTCAATTCCTGCGGAATGAAGCACGCCTTCTCAAGGATCCCGTCCTAAAAGCACAGTACGATGCCATCATTCATGAATACGAGGAATTGGGCCATATGAGTCGGGTGACGCCGCCTAAAGATGATAAAAACTTCTATCTCCCCCATCACGCTGTGTTTAAGCCCGATAGCACCACCACCAAGGTACGCGTGGTATTTAACGCGTCAAGCCCCTACACACGAGGCGTCAGCCTTAATGACGTCTTGCACACCGGGACTACGCTTCAGGCCGATCTCACGCTTCAGGTACTGAAATGGCGTTTCTTTCAATTCGTTTTCAACGCTGACATAACACAGATGTATCGACAAATCCGAGTCGACCCCAGGCATACCCCCTTTCAGCGGATCCTCTACCGGGATCGCTGCGGCAATATTCAAGACTACGAGCTACAAACCGTCACGTTTGGGGTTAACTGCGCGCCATTCTTGGCGATCCGAGTCCTTTTACAACTAGCCCAAGACGTGCAAGCGATGTACCCTCTGGCGAGCGAAATCCTTCGGAACTACATGTATGTTGATGATGTCCTTGCCGGCGCTCACACTGCAGACGACGCCCGTCTCGCCATACGAGAGCTTCAAGCTGCCCTCCAATCTGCGGGCCTCCCGTTCGGAAGTGGACTTCCAATAAGGAAGGAAGTACTTCAAGCTATCCCGAAAGAGCATCTGCTGCGAGAGGACTTTCTCGAGCTGGAAGACGCGAGCACGGCAAAAACCTTTGGGAATCCGCTGGCAAGCCGCCGAGGACGTTTTTTTCTTCACCGTAGCGGACCCACCATTGCAGGAGTCGATCTCGAAGAGGCAGGTTCTGTCCCATATCGCCAAACTTTTCGACCCCGATGGCTGGCTAGCCCCATTTGTTATCCGAGCAAAGATATTTATGCAGCAAATCTGGCTAACCGAACTGGGCTGGGATGACGCCACCTCTCCTGCTGCAGCAATGGCAAGAATTCCTGCAGGATTACCCAGGCCTCAGTCAACTTCGCATTCCCCCGTTGGCTAAACACCACCGATACGCTCTCGTGGGAGCTTCACTGGCTTCTGTGACGCATCCCAGAAAGCGTATGGAGCAGCCCTGTATGTGCGGGTTCGGTATCGCGATCAAGTCAGCGTCCATTTATTAACGGCTAAGACCCGCTTGGCTCCAGTCAAAACAGTCTCGCTGCCTCGGCTGGAGTTGTGCGGAGCGGTTTTACTAGCCGATCTCTGGGCGTCGATCGTTCCTGAACTCCCGATCCCACCTGCTACCTCCCAGTTTTGGACCGACTCCACCATTGTGTTGGCCTGGCTCAACAAACCCCCATGTAGCTGGTCCACTTTCGTGGCCAATCGGGTATCCAGCATATCCAAGAGCACCGGTGGCCAAAGCTGCTCACATGTACGTTCCGAGGACAACCCTGCTGATCTGGCAAGCCGCGGAACCTCCGTGGCCGAGTTATCGGCCAGTAGCCTTTGGTGGCATGGGCCGGACTGGCTCCGGAGGGACCCCGAGTACTGGCCAACTCTCCATAATGAATTTCCAGACACCCAGCTGGAGCAACGAGTCCAGTGCCACACCGCCGCGACCACCCTACTCGATGACATAAGCGAGCGATTCTCAGACTACGGTAAAGCACTGCGAGTCACCGCGTACATCCTACGCTTCGCCGCCAAAAGGACGTCGACGCCTCCCACAGCCCACCTCATCAATGAGGAATTGCTCTCCGCTGATCGCGCCTTGATCCGGACCTCCTCCGCCGAGAATACACCGCCGAGATACGGTCCCTGGGTGAAGGGCGACCCCTTCCGACATCCAGCACGCTTCTCAACTTAAACCCCTTCCTCGACCAGCATGGAATACTCCGCGCCTGTGGACGACTACGGGCCGCCGAGTCCCTCCGGTACGATGAACGTCACCCGATTCTCCTCCCCTACAATACTCATTTCACGCGCCTGCTTGTTGAATTCGCCCACCGCATCACGTTGCATAGCGGCAATCAACTGATGGTTCGGTATCTGCGCACCAAGTTCTGGATCCCATGGATAAAGAACCTAGTGAAGTCCCACATCAAGGGGTGTAAGGTCTGCATCGTGCATCGTCGACGACTGCAGACTCAGATGATGGGTGATTTCCCTCGAGAGCGCATCACGTACTCCCGGCCCTTCACCCACACGGGCATTGGCTTCGCAGGGCCGTTTGAGATCAAGAACTACACCGGGCGCGCGTGCCTCATAACGAAGGGTTATGTCTGCGTCTTTGTGTGTTTCAGCACGAAGGCGATCCACCTCGAGGCGACCTCCGACCTCACCACGGAACGATTTCTAGCAGCCTTCTCCCGGTTTGTCGCACGAAGACAATGCCCACAGCGCATTTACTCCGACAATGGCAAAACCTTCGTAGGGGCCTCAAAGGCGCTCGAAATTGATTTCCTGAACGCCACCAAGCTTGGTGTAATGAGGGCATTTCCCCAGCACATTCTATCCTGGCAGTTCATTCCGCCGAGCGCGCCCCATATGGGAGGACTATGCGAAGCCGGGGTCAAAAGTTTTAAGACCTTGTTTTACAAGTCCTCTTCGGCTGTCAAGTATACGTTCGAGGAACTATCCACTCTCCTGTGTCGGATCGAAGCGTGCCTAAATTCCAGGCCAATTTCCCCCATGAGCGAGGACCCAGAGGACCTGCTGGCACTAAGCCCGGGACATTTCCTGATTGGAGGACCGCTCGTGTCCATCGCGGAACCGGAGATCCTGGTCGAGCCTATGTCGCTGATCAATCGCTGGCAGCGACTAAAGGCAATCCAGCAGACTTTCTGCCGCCGCTGAAAGAGTGAATACCTCAAGGAGCTCCACAAGCGTAATAAGTGGAAAGCACCGGCTCGTAGCCTCCAAACCGGGGACCTCGTGATCGTCTCCGAAGACAATCTCCCCCTCCAATGAGTGGCGCTTAGGGCGAATTGAGCGCACTCTGCCCGGGGCAGACGGCCTCGTCCGAGTGGCTGATGTCACGACAGCGCGTGGGTCTATTCGAAGACCCGTAGCGAAGCTCATCCTGTTGCCAGACATCAGGAGTCCTGAGCCTAAAAACCTATCGTGATGTCCAATCCCTCTATGTTCCGTTCGAATGTCCTCGTCTCCGTGCATGTTGTCCGTTCCCGTGCAGCGACTAATCAACTCCCCCCTACGTAATCTTTTTCGTTACAGCCCAGTCCATTCGCACTTCCACCGCAACATGGCCCCCAAGCGTCTGCCGCACCGCCGCAGCAAACGTCCGGCTCCACACGGGAAGAACGTGTACCGTGTACGTGCCGGGTCTGCCGGGGGTTCATGCACTCCGGCAGTGTCAGCGGTTCCTGAACCTCAGAGGGGAGAAGCGGCTCCGGGCGGTACTTATCAATAAGTATTGCCCCAATTGCTTGGCGCACGAGCACTCCGCCGACGCGTGTCGGACTCGCCACGGCTGCCGACGATGTGGGCAAAGGCACCATACGTTGCTCCATATGGCCGACCAACCGCCGAGACAACGCTCTGGAGCCCAGCGTCGCAGCCAGTCATCCTCCTCCAGACGTGCTGCACCGGCATCACCATCCCGTTCCTGGTCCTCGTCCGACCGCTCCGCTTCTCCGGAAGGCGCACCAGAGATCTCCCTCTCCTCTCTGCTCCAAGCCAGGACGACGACCGTCATGCCAACAGCGGTCCTCAGGTTGGGCAATGGCTCGAAATCTTTCGAGACCCGCGTTCTCCTCGACGCATGCGCGGCTGGGAGCCGCATCAATTCATCATTTGCCCAGTCCCTGGGGTTGACGGTGACCAAAGTCGGGGTCGACCAAGCCTGCATGGCCGTCCTCGAGTCGAGAACCGACCATACGTTCCGGCGGAATGTTATCTTCCGGGTCGAAGAGGACCTGCACATCCGCACTCCCATCGGCACCGGTCCGGGAAAAATTTGCCACCCTGATCCTGGCCGACCCCAACTTCCATCGGCCGGCGTCGGTATCCGCTGTGCTCGGGGCAGACCTCTATCCTGAGGTCATCCAACCAGGCTGTGTGCCCGGTCATAGCGGTACTCCCGCAGCCCAGAGCACCGTGTTCGGTTGGGTCATCTCCGGCTCCTGCGGCATCTAGGCGCTCCCGGACGCTGCCCTCCCCCATCCTACATATGTCCAAGATGGCAATTGCAACATGTTGCAAGGGGGGCGGTATGTTCACGCCACCGGGTGAACAGCAGTGATCGGCGAAGAGCAGTGAGGAGTGAGGAGGGTTTTTTGATCCTCGGCGTCTACGGTCACACCAGGAGGGGTGACTAGTTTTTCTGATGGGCGCCGCCATTTCACTGACGTACGAATTTTCAACCCGAACACCCGTTCTATTTTCCATTGAATTTTTGCTTCTTTTCGAATTGTACATATATTTTAACCCGAAACATATATCGTGTGTGTCGGGCAACCTATGAATAATAATTAATAAAGTATAAGTTGTTTTAACCGAAGTTATCGCGCGTTATTAATTCACCACTCACTCACCACCCGAAGAAATTGGCACCCGCCAACCACTTGTACTATATTTTGGATTATTCCGCCCCTCCACAAACAATACCTATTAACTGACATAGGCACGAGTTCAGTTACCTTAAGACACGGAAACTCTATTTTTAGACACCTGTAGATTTCTGAGAATGTTGAATGAAATCTTTCGACTTGACCGTTTACTTCGCTTCGCTGCGTTGGGGTGTGGTATACCTCTATTTCCAATGATCTTAGGTAATTATGAACTGTTGGACAAAGGAGGCCCCGCTCATTGTCCATCGCCAGAATTTTAGGTGCCGTGAAATAGTGAAGCACTTCTGCTAGTTTCTCACGTAGTTTGAGAGACGATTTAGATTCTAGGGGGAAAAGCTTGGCGAATTTGGAAAATTTGTCTATACAGCTAAGAAACTTGTGCTTTTCCAACATGAAGATTGGCAGGGGTTGGCTGTAGAAGGGGTGTTTGTGCATGTGTGCCAAGTTTCGTTAGAGGCGTATGCTATGGAGGGCTTCCCAGCTGAAATAACAATTTCCAGTTCTAGGGCCGTAGAATAAGCTTCTCCTAACGTTTTTGGGTCCTTAACTGTTACCAATGCCGATAATTGTGGTGACAATCCTCTTACAAATGCGCGCAAGGCCCTTTCACGGTACGAATGAATTAACGCTTCAAGAGCTTCTCTAGTGTGATTCTCGCTCTTAAGCTTCTCTATAATAAGTGAAAGATGCTTGTTGATCTGGGAGTAAAATGCTTCTAGGGTCGAGTTATTTCGGACCATCACACTCATTTGGTATTCCAAAGTTCCTAGGTCTCGTTTGTCCTCATAATGAGAGGCTAATGTCGCCCTTATTTCCTCCCAACTATCATTGGGCACGTTCGCCTGAAAATATTTCCATCTCCTTTACGCAATTGGGGAGGGTTGCTATCTGCATTAGGTCAAATTCATTTATTGCGCGAGTGGGTTGGCTAGCCACTTCGACCACAGTTTCCCCGCGCCTATCTTCTAAGATTGTTACTTTCTCCCCTGGCTTTTTTAGCTCCTCGGTCAACACTGCCACTTGTTCTACCAAACATGTAATTGACTGTTTAATTTCTTCCATTGTTTGTACTTTTTCTGTTCTCCAACTTATTTTTTTTTTAATTTAATAAAATAATAAATTTTTTCAGTTTATCGATTTTTTAAAATATAAAAATAATAAATTTTTTTAGTTTATTTCAATAATGTAATTTAATTTTTTCTAGAATGAAATTGGGGATGATTTTTTGGTTTATTCATTAAATTTTGTTTTCAAACGTTTTTTATTGCCGAGTCAAAACTATCCTTAATTGGGTATGTGTGGGTTTTATTCGCCCCAAAATGAATTCAAAGTACAATTTCTAAGAGGCAACTTCTTCACTCACCCGTTATTTAATTATCGTATGTTAGTGTTGTAACTATTTCTCCTTCTCCAAATATAACAGTGTAGTTTGCAGTTCTGAATGGTGGTGCGATGGTGCTATGTGAAAATATGAAAAAATGTAATGTGTTTGCATGTACAAATTTTGTCCTTAAATGTATTTAATTCCTTATATACTTGTTTTTTTCTTTTTTTATATTGTGTTTTTTATTTTTTTTTTTGTTAATTCCCAATTTTATTTGCTTTTTTGTTCTCAATTTTTGAATATTTTCGTTTTTAATTGTCGCAAGGCTGCCTATCGTGATGCCCCCTATGTCGGTTCAGGGAGGTCTCCATTATACCTTTTAGTCCTAACAAGGACCTACTTAGGTGGAGGTGACTCCACATCCTCATTTGGGAGGATACCTTCGGTGGGAAGCACCACTGGTGGCCAATACCTGCGCATTTTTTTTTATTCTATTCTTCATAAACTTGCCACTCGCGGTGGATTTGACACTCGTTAATATTTTTGTAGGTGACCGCCAACCGGCACGTTCGCGAGAGCCCATTAATTGCTGAACGAATGTTATTACCCTTTTTTTTTTAAAATGGAGATTTGAACCCGGATACAAAAATTAAAACTTTATTTTTATTTTTTGGAAACCAACACTTCACATCCACTCGGCGACACAAAACAAAAAAATTTTTTTTAAATTTTACAAAGCAAAAATTTACACAAAGCAAAAATAAACTTAAGGATTTGTCACAGAATTTATTTATCCTTGGCAAAGCAAAAATAAGCTTAAGAATTTGTCAGAGACTTTATTTATCCTTGGCAAGGTGATACAAACCACGACTTGTCTGTTTGACAGATTTAGGGAGAGTGATCTTGAAACAAAAATTGTACATTAAATCAAGGGCTGATCTGCGTTTCTTTTATTTCACAGATTAACTAGAATTGTTGCGTTTGCTACACTCACACGCAGAATAATTGAAGTATTTGATCTGCTCTGTTTTTATTTCATAGAAATTTTAGGTACGTAACGGCGGTCGCAGAGCAAAAAGAGTTGTTGCGTATGTCAAGGTTCTAAGGAACTTTGGCACACGCAGAGCGATTGAGACAATTGATTCGCGCTGCTTTTATTTCATAGGAATTTTAGGTGCCTAGCAGCTGACGCTGAGCGACAAGAAATGTTGCGCTTGTCAGGGTTCCAAGGAAGTTCGGAACACGCAGAGCAATTGAAACAATTGCTTCGCGCTGCTTTTACTTCATAGGAATTTAGAAGCGTCGCAGCGGTCGCAGATTAACTAGAATTATTGAATTGTTCGGCACACGCAGAACAACTGAAAAATTGTATTTGCTGAGATTCGGAGAAATGTTACATCATACAATGCACAAATTCTTGACAGCGATTCCAAAATGTTTGTTGTGTAACTATCCACTTTTTTTTCAACGGGCATTCACAAGAAACAAAACTTAAATTTTTGTTGTTGTGTTTATTTTTTGTTTTCACTTTTTTTACCTATACATTTTGGGAACAGATTCCCTCAAGGCACTTATGAGTGAGAAAAAGAGAAAAAAAAAAAAAAAATTTTATTATCAAAAGACGCGACGGAAGACGGTCCCTGCTCGGGCGCCAGTTAACTTCCTCTTATTTGAGAAGGTCACCTTGCTGCAGCAAGGATTTGATTTCCGTCCCCCAACGGCACGCACACCTCCCAATTATCAAGCCTTTGGTTCGGTCTCACGTTATAATTGTTTATTTTCTCTGTTCATCTCTGCCGGGTGTTATACCCGCAGCCACCTTCGGCTTCGGCCTCCTGGCCCGTTCTGCCCACACTCCGCTGCTGCTCCTCCTCCTGCCCGCTACCCCCTTTTGCTCCTGCCGATGGCGCTGCTGCTGTTGCCGCTGATGCTGGCGCTTCTGCTGCTGCCGCTGATGCTGGCGCTTCTGCTGCTGCCGCTGATGCTGGCGCTTCTGCTGCTGCCGCTGATGCTGGCGCTTCTGCTGCTGCCGCTGATGCTGATGCCGCTGCGGCTGATGCTGATCAACACGTTGCAGCCTCGGTGTGTAGGTGATACCCGTAATGTTTTCCAGGAATGCTGTAGCAGACTGTTATGGAGTGGGCATCTTTGTTGGTGGAGACATTAAATATTACTTATAATGTTAGGTTAGTATTCTTAAATGGTATTGTTTATTATTATTTACCAGGTTTGTGAAGAGTGCCAGTTATTAATTATTTTGATAAAAGAGAGTCATTTCGAATAATTTTTAATCGCGACATACCCAAAGAAAAACGTAGAAAAACAGCAACGACGAAAAATTAATAGTAGAAAGGCCAAATGTGCCAATTATGAATGCTTACGGTTAGATTTAAGGTGTGCCTTGTGAATGAGTTTACCAGACTTAGTACGAACTGTCACTTTTCTATTTTCCTGCACTTCTTCTTTACTGTATAACTTCTTTTCTTTACCCTTGATCTGCTTATTTTTAACAAAGACTGTTTCCCCTTCGGCGTACTGAATGGGTCTTTTGTTTTTAACTTGACTATTAATGGCAAGTTCTTGTCGACGTTCGATCAGCCCCCTGATGTTCTCAAATGTTTCGCGTTTGAAATTTGTTAGCCCTTGATAATTTATTCGGGAAACCCTGTCAAGAAAAATGTCAACCGGTTTTCGTTTCGTCACTGCGTGGACCGAGTTATTATACCTATCAACTGACATAGGCACGAGTTCAGTTACCTTAAGAAACGGAAACTCTATTTTTAGACACCTGTAGATTTCTGAGAATGTTGAATGAAATCCTTCGACTTGACCGTTTACTTCGCTTCGCTGCGTTGGGGTGTGGTATACCTCTATTTCCAATGATCTTAGGTAATTATGAACTGTTGGACAAAGGAGGCCCCGCTCATTGTCCATCGCCAGAATTTTAGGTGCCGTGAAATAGTGAAACACTTCTGCTAGTTTCTCACGTAGTTTGAGAGACGATTTAGAATCTAGAGGGAAAAGCTTGGCGAATTTGGAAAATTTGTCTATACAGCTAAGAAACTTGTGCTTTTCCAACATGAAGATGTCCACGTGTAGAATTTCGCACGAATAGTTCGGTACAGGGGTTGGCTGTAGAAGGGGTGTTTGTGCGTGTGTGCCAAGTTTCGTTAGAGGCGTATGCTAGGGAGGGCTTCCCAGCTGAAATAACAATTTCCAGTTCTAGGTCCGTAGAATAAGCTTCTCCTAACGTTTTTGGGTCCTTAACTGTTACCAAAGCCGATAATTGTGGTGACAATCCTCTTACAAATGCGCGCAAGGCCCTTTCACGGTACGAATGAATTAACGCTTCAAGAGCTTCTCTAGTGTGATTCTCGCTCTTAAGCTTCTCTATAATAAGTGAAAGATGCTTGTTGATCTGGGAGTAAAATGCTTCTAGGGTCGAGTTATTTCGGACCATCACACTCATTTGGTATTCCAAAGTTGCTAGGTCTCGTTTGTCCTCATAATGAGAGGCTAATGTCGCCCTTATTTCCTCCCAACTATCATTGGGCACGTTGCATATGTAGAGCATCTCATCTGCTTCGCCCCGTATTTTGGATCTCAGATGGAGAACCACTGCCCTATACATAGGCTTGTCCCTGACTACCTGATAATCCTGGATGATTATATCTGCTCTTCGTATCCACGCGGTAAAGATACAGGCTTCGCCTGAAAATATTTCCATCTCCTTTACGCAATTGGGGAGGGTTGCTATCTGCATTAGGTCAAATTCGTTTATTGCGCGAGTGGGTGGGCTAGCCACTTCGACCACAGTTTCCCCCGCGCCTATCTTCTAAGATTGTTACTTTCTCCCCTTGCTTTTTTAGCTCCTCGGTCAACACTGCCACTTGTTCTACCAAACATGTAACTGACTGTTTAATTTCTTCCATTGTTTGTACTTTTTTCTGTTCTCCAACATATTTTTTTTTAATTTAATAAAATAATAAATTTTTTCAGTTTATCGATTTTTAAAAATATAAAAATAATAAATTTTTTCAGTTTATTTCAATAATGTAATTTAATTTTTTCTAGAATGAAATTGGGTATGATTTTTTGTTTTATTCATTAAATTTTGTTTTCAAACGTTTTTTATTGCTGAGTCAAAACTATCCTTAATTGGGTATGTGTGGGTTTTATTCGCCCCAAAATGAATTCAAAGTACAATTTCTAAGAGGCAACTTCTTCACTCACCCGTTATTTAATTATCGTATGTTAGTGTTGTAACTATTTCTTCCTTCTCCAAATATAACAGTGTAGTTTGCAGTTCTTCCGTTTTTCAAAAACTCCAAATTCTCCAAAGAACGATGGTGCTATGTGAAAATATGAAAAAATGGAATAAGTGTTTGTATGTACAAATTTTGTCCTTAAATGTATTTAATTCCTTATATGCTTGTTTTTTTCTTTTTTTATATTGTGTTTTTTTATTTTTTTTTTGTTAATTCCCAATTTTATTTGCTTTTTGTTCTCAATTTTTGAATATTTTCGTTTTTTATTGTCGCAAGGCTGCCTATCGTGATGCCCCCCTATGTCGGTTCAGGGAGGTCTCCATTATCCCTTTTAGTCCTAACAAGGACCTACTTAGGTGGAGGTGACTCCACATCATTTGGGAGGATACCTTCGGTGGGAAGCACCACTGGTGGCCAATACCTGCGCATTTTTTTTTATTCTATTCTTCATAAACTTGCCACTCGCGGTGGATTTGACACTCGTTAATATTTTTGTAGGTGACCGCCAACCGCCACGTTCGCGAGAGCCCATTAATTGCTGAACGAATGTTATTCCCCTTTTTTTTTTTAAATCCTTATTCGTCTATGTCGCCAATGAGAATGTAAAATTTCACCTCCAAATTAACTCTTTGAGTTCCAACCACTTTAATTTTCAGCCGATATTCTTTTATATTTTATATCATGCACTGATGGAGATTTGAACCCCGGACACAAAAAAATTAAAACTTTATTTTTATTTTTTGAAAACCAACACTTCACATCCACTCGGCGACACAAAACAAAAAAAAATTAATTTTTTTGATTATTTTATGAATTTCTTACCTATGCCATTCACCGACAGGGGTTTTGAACCCCGGTTACACAAAGCAAAAATAAACTTAAGGATTTGTCACAGAATTTATTTATCCTTGGCAAAGCAAAAATAAGCTTAAGAATTTGTCACAGAATTTATTTATCCTTGGCAAAGCAAAAATAAACTTAAGGATTTGTCAGAGACTTTATTTATCCTTGGCAAGGTGATATAAACCACGACTTGTCTGTTTGACAGATTTAGGGAGAGTGATCTTGAAACAAAAATTGTACATCAAATCAAGGGCTGATCTGCGTTTCTTTTATTTCACAGGAATTCAAACTGCTTCCCGACGATCGCAGATTAACTAGAATTGTTGCGTTTGCTACACTCACACGCAGAATAATTGAAGTATTTGATCTGCTCTGTTTTTATTTCATAGGAATTTTAGGTACGTCGCAGAGCAAAAGAGTTGTTGCGTATGTCAAGGTTCTAAGGAACTTTGGCACACGCAGAGCGATTGAGACAATTGATTCGCGCTGCTTTTATTTCATAGGAATTTTAGGTGCCTAGCGGCTGACGCTGAGCGACAAGAAATGTTGTGCTTGT
This sequence comes from Drosophila equinoxialis, assembly GCA_018150345.1. Classification (NCBI taxonomy): domain Eukaryota; kingdom Metazoa; phylum Arthropoda; class Insecta; order Diptera; family Drosophilidae; genus Drosophila; species Drosophila equinoxialis. Next base: position 218,126 of record JAECWI010000332.1, on the reverse strand, counting down.
CAGGGTTCCAAGGAAGTTCGGAACACGCAGAGCAATTGAAACAATTGCTTCGCGCTGCTTTTACTTCATAGGAATTTAGAAGCGTCGCAGCGGTCGCAGATTAACTAGAATTATTGAATTGTTCGGCACTCGCAGAACAACTGAAAAATTGTATTTGCTGAGATTCGGAGAAATGTTACATCATCCAATGCACAAATTCTTGACAGCGATTTCAAAATGTTTGTTGTGTAACCATCCACTTTTTTTTCGGCGGGCATTCACAAGAAACAAAACTTAATTTTTTTTGTTGTGTTTTTTTTTTGTTTCACTTTTTACCTTTACTTTTTGGGAACACATTCGCTCAAGGCACTTATGAGCGAGGAAAAGAGAAAAAAAAAAAAAAAAATTTTTATTATCAAAAGACGCGACGGAAGACGGTCCCTGCTCGGGCGCCAGTTAACTTCCTCTTATTTGAGAAGGTCACCTTGCTGCAGCAAGGATTTGATTTCCGTCCCCCAACGGCACGCACACCTCCCAATTATCAAGCCTTTGGTTCGGTCTCACGTTATAATTGTTTATTTTCTCTGTTCATCTCTGCCGGGTGTTATACCTGCAGCCACCTTCGGCTTCGGCCTCCTGGCCCGTTCTGCCCACACTCCGCTGCTGCTCCTACTCCTGCCCGCTACCCCTTTTGCTCCTGATGGCGCTGCTGCTGTTGCCGCTGATGCTGGCGCTTCTGCTGCTGCCGCTGATGCTGGCGCTTCTGCTGCTGCCGCTGATGCTGATGCCGCTGCGGCTGATGCTGCTGCTGCTGATGCTGAAGCTGTTGCTGCCGCTGATGCTGATGCCGCTGCGGCTGATGCTGCTGCTGCTGATGCTGAAGCTGTTGCTGCTGATGCTGCTGCGGCTGATGCTGTTGCAGCCGCCAATGCTGCTGTATGGTGTTAACTTACATATCCATACATATATTCCACAAAAATTTCTAATTTTTTCGCACACAAATATATTTTTTCCATCACCGCGAACAAAATCCCACTACCCCTTGCAGCCTATATACATACATACGTGCATACATAAGTCCCGCTTAACTCATGTGCCAAACACCGGCACAAAGCAAACGACCAAATGTAGCTGTGCTGTATACCCTAGGTTGGCAGGCACTTTGTGGGGTATATATGTTGAAGGGTCACGTTGAGGAAAAATCGAATAATATCATTTCCAAGTCGTATCTTGGGTTTCTTCGTATCTTTGGGGTTATATTTCAATTCCAAAGTGTTTCCACGCGTTCCAAGTCGTATCTTTGGGGTTATATTTCAATTCCAAAGTGTTTCCACGCGTCGTATCTTGGGAGTTAATTCCAATTCCAAAGTGTTTCCACGCGTCGTATCTTGGGAGTTAATTCCAATTCCAAAGTGTTTCCACGCGTTCCAAGTCGTATCTTTGGGGTTTATTACCATACCAAAGTGTTTCCACGCGTTCCAAGTCATATCTTTGGGGTTATATTTCAATTCCAAAGTGTTTCCACGCGTTCCAAGTCATATCTTTGGGGTTATATTTCAATTCCAAAGTGTTTCCAAGCGTTCAAGTCGTATCTTTAGTTATATTTCAATTCCATCCACGCGTTCCAAGTCATATCTTTGGTTATATTTCAATTCCAAAATGTTTCCACTCGTTTCAAGTCATAGCTTTGGTCATATATTTGAATTCCAGTGTGTTCCAAGTGTCCCAATTCGTATCATCGGGTTTTTTACAGTTTGTCTTTTTTCTAATTTTCAAGCCGTGCCAAACCAGCTCACCACTTTATAACCGCCATTCTCTGGGGTTATGAGCAAGGAGCCCGTCAAAAGTCGAGAAAGCAGCTGAAAACACTGCGGCCCCAAGCAAATCCTCAATTGCTGCTTCAGGTCAGCGCCAGAGAAGTACCAGCCCTACTACTCCTCCTTTCCGAACATTTCAGACCCTCTCTAGTCCATTAGCTCTCACGTCCGCACCATCAAGCACGACCCTTCAGAGAGCCACGTCAGAGCCACGACGAGCAAGCCAAAAAGAGGTCAAATCATTGGTACCACTTCCACAGATTTTGGTAACCGCCCCAAGAGTCACTCGGTCCGAAACCAAAAGGGTTTTAGCTGTTTCCACCATGGCTTTGAAGAAGTTTGTCTCCATTAGCGATAAACTAATTGAGTTTGAAGTCGACACCCACGTCACTTCACTGTCCGAGGTCAGCGTATTTACGCTCCAAGTCCGTCGTGATCGAGTTCAAGCGTTGTGGGAGAAGGTCGAGCAGGAATATGAGAAATGCGAGACACTCCCAGTTGGTAAAGACGATAACTCTGAAGATTTAGCCATCCAAGCTAAATATGACAAATGCTATCAAGTTTACGAGCGATGCACGGCTCGATTAAACGAGCTTATTCATGAAGCGTCTGCTCCTACTCCTCCGAACCGTCATGCGCCTACCTCTGCACCAGCAGAACGAGGCTGTCGATCGCCACCCATTGACATCGAAGTCTTTACGGGAGATTACTTAAAATGGCCTTAAAATGGCCTGTCAGTAACCACTTGGGGAGGCATATTTGTATTTTTCTGTTCCATCAAATTGCCAAAGAATACCCCTTTCACTATGGGAACAATCTCTGGGAGACAAGACTGCCATTCCAGAGTGGCAAATGATGGACGATTTCCTCACTGAGCGGTTCCGTACGCTGGAAGCAGTTGAAAATACAACTGCAATGGCTATTTCGGTTCCCACAGCGAAAGGAAAGGCTAATGCATTTGAAGCCAAGGTGACCACCAAACCAAAATCCTGTGATCTCTGTATGAAGGAGAATCACCCGGTGCGTCGATGTCCCCGCTTCCTTCAGATGACGGTGCCAGAGAGGGTGGCATACGTAAAGAAAAAGTCCCTTTGTCTGAACTGTTTCGCAAGAGGACATCAAGTAAAAGATTGTCCGAGTCAGCACAATTGCTTCACGTGCAAGGGGCGTCACAATACGCTCTTGCACAAGGATGCCCGACCGGAGAATAGTCCAACGCCGGTCCCAGCTCAGCCCAGTTCTCACAATATTGTCCGGACTTACTTTACCTCTGAGGCAAGATCCTCACGAGATAAGTTGCTAGGTACAGCCATCGTGGACTTTTGGCCCAAGGGCACTACTTATGCTTCACGGGCGCTATTAGACCCTGTCAGGGGCCGAAGTGACAGGCATTAACGGAAAGGTCAATAGAACCTTGAAGGTCTGTCACATCGCATGGACCTCCAGTCCAGATAGAGATAGAAGCTTTTGTCTTGTCCCAAGTTGCTGATGTTTTGCCGTCATGTACGATAGCCCAAGCCACACTGGAAGGAACGCCCAACATTTCTCTAGCCGACCCCTCCTTCAGATTAAAGCAAAGATCGATCTACTTCTTGGCATTGATGTCATACCAGCGGTGACTCTTTCCGGCATCCAGACCGAAGTGTGCGGATCTTTAATGGCGCAAGAGACGAGATTCGGTTGGGTCATTTCAGGCCCGTTGCAAGCCCGAGAGCACCACAACAAAGGTACGGTTAGTCTTTAACGCCTCTAGTAAGTCCACAAACGGAGTAAGTCTCAACGACATACTTTACCCTGGTCGGTACTTCAGTCCGATCTCACTACTCAGATTCTCAAGTGGCGTTTTTTCCGAGTAGTTTTCAATGCCGACATCACAAAAATGTACCGCCAAATTATGGTCGATCGAATCCATACGCCATTTCAGAGGATCCTGTTCCGAAACTTCGAGGCAACTTCGGATTTAAGTACCGAAGCATTTCTGGCCGCATTCGCTCGCTTTGTATCGAGGCGAGGGTGTCCCCAGCTAGTGCAGTCCGAAAACGGAAAAAACTTCGTAGGTGCATCCAGAGTGCTTGAAAAAGATTTCCTAAGGTGTACCCAGCAGAAAATCTTATCCCACTACAGCCATTAGAATCTGTCCTTTCATTTCATCCCTCCCGGGGCACCACACATGGGAGGGTTGTGGGAGGCTGGAGTTAAGAGTTTTAAAACTCTGTTCTACAAGGCCACCTCCAACCAAAAGTATACTTTTGAAGAGTTCTCTACGCTGCTGGCTAAGGTAGAGGCGTGTTTGAACTCGCGGCCGATTTCTCCTATGTCTGAAGACCCCACCAATTCTTTAGCTTTGACCCCAACCCATTTCCTAGTGGGCGGTCCATTGCTATCCGTGACGGAACCTGAAATCAAGGATCAGGTACCGTCTATCATTAACCGATGGCAGCGTGTGAAGGCTGTGAGTCAGCATTTCTGCACCCGATGGAAAGACGAGTATCTGAAGGAGCTACATAAGCGCAATAAGTGGCGATTCCCTTCTAAAAATCTTGAAGTGGGCGATCTGGTGGTACTCAAAGACGACAATCTTCCATTTTAATGAATGGCGTCTTGGGCGAATCCACCAAACACACCCTTGCAGTGACGGCAATGTCCGTCCCTCACGGGAACTCTGATCAATTACTGGATCATGCTGGCTTTCAATCACTTGCGGATCCCAGTGCTCCTCCGCCTCCACTAACTGTAGTGCCTCATCGTAAACAATTATTTATCTCTAGGCTTGCTTGGATAAATCGTGATGTTAACACACTTATGAATCAAATAAAAATATTTGTTTCATTGCCAACTGGCACACGCGGCCACATAACCCAAATCTTTTTTGAATTACTATGAATTTTTGAAACTATTTTGCTATATCTTTTTTTACATATCTTTATTTTTGTAATTTCTTAAAAATAAGCCATTAAAACCTTTTGTTTGGAATTAAACTCATAACTCGAAATTTCGTCATGTTTGCGTAAACTAATTCTTTAAGGAATCCGTCACCTGAATCCATGACTATGCTGCCGTTTCAAATCGTCTAAGACTATTTAAATGTCTGTTAAGGGGCAATCAATTAAACCCAATAGTTTGCCAAGGTAGGGTGGGTACAGAAAGGGTTAGCGAGCAACACCTTTAGCTAATCTGCAGAGAAGTCGTCCGCACAATTAATAGTATCCCGATCTGGTTCAACATTTTGCTTTTTACATCCTTTTTAGTTTCTGATAGTGCCCCTTTTTTTTTTCTGTATGATCGGTGCGTATGTCTAGAGTAAGAAAGAACCCCCCCTCATCCGACGAGCTAAGCAAGAGCAACGCTAGAAGTGAACGACCCCGATCTTTAGCATACACTTGTGTTATCGTTAGCAAAGTAGAGAAAAATTAGGACGCTAGCAACTACACGCGCACATGTATTTCACTACAGAAATGGCGCCCAACCGTGGGACCCGAATAACTTAGAACACCACTACAGTAATGGAGCCCAATTAGGAGGCCCGAATAAAACGTAGGACAACCCCACTACTAATCGGATATGTACACCACCAAAGTATCCACTTACATATTATTGCTCATTATCATCCATTCATATTCAGTTATTTAGATTAATTTTGTTTTCAAGCTAGTTAGGCAGACTCGTAAGGCGATGGTGCCCGCTTTAGATTGCTTGTATGAATCGCGATATTAATTCGAGAATTTCGGATTAGTCGACCAGAAGAAACTATAGGCGGCAACAGCATCGTATGACGTTTTTTTGTATGACTAGGCGGGAACGCAAATTTTTGTGATCCTTGTAGTTTGATGCTATCGTTAGGAATTGCAGTTGCAACTCGGTCATATCGGGTTGACTGACCAATGAAGTCGTTGAAAAGTTACAATATTATTAAATAGGCATTCCTAGATCTTAAGTTTGTGTAGAGTGAAAAGAACCTGGACCAGGAATAGCATATGACTGGCGTATGTCGGTATATGACCAGTTTAGGAAATCGTCATTCACACAAATCGGCAATAGGAATTTTTGTTTAAGATTTAATAGAAATCTATTTTTTTGTGCAGATCGAATCAACTTTGTAATCGGCAATAGGATTGGATAATGATGGCAGATTCCAATTTATATAATTTAAATTAATTAAAGAAAAATTCAAGTATGTCTGTTAGACACAGTCACGAGAGCATTGCGCGAGCTTTACAAGAAAATGACCCATTTTGTGGCATTTGCCAAGAAACTTTGAATGAAAACGAAGCAGTTGCTTCGTCGCCTTTTGCACCGTCGTACGATGAAACAAGTTGTAAGATCAAATATTGACTTGCAAACGGAACTCCAAGAAGCTAGGAAATCAGGCGAGCCCACAACTCAGCCTGTGACCCCTTATAACACTCGCTCAGTACCTGGTCGACCTGCCAAGACCAAACCTATTCGTAATCAGGGAGCAATTCAAAGAGAGGGATCGGCACGAGATCTACGACCACCTCACATCAACAGAGACCACCGCCTACTCAAGCTTGTAATCCAAGACCAAGTACCACTCCAGATTACACAACTTTGATACAAACTGTTATCCAAGCACATTCCATTCCGGAATGATCTGCAGCGTTCAGCCTCCCGGCACCACCAAGAACACTATAACCACACGCAAACATGGAGAAATCTTAGTAGACAGACTCAGAGCTCAAATAGAGGGTCGCGAGCAAATTCGACATTGTCACCCGAAAAAGTAGGAAGCATTATGCAAAGTTGGCGAATAAAGTTTGTTGGTTCTAAAGAAGGAATGCATTCTGAGGATTTGATGGTTCTGTACAGAGTTCGTTCATTAGCAGAACAAAATTTAAATAAAGATTATCAAGGACTTTGTGATAATTTGTATTTACTTTTCCCAGGTAGAGCTAATGATTGGTTTTGGCAGTTTCATCGAGCACACCTTAATTTCGATTGGAATAAATTATGTGTAGAATTTATAAAGAAGTTTGATGAATTAGATAACGATATGGACACCTGGGAACTGATTAATAGCAGACACCAGGGCGAGAATGAATCCTTTGAGGATTACCAGTTTAGTGTCGAAAGGCTAGTAGGAAGATTAAACACCCAACTGTCAGAGGATTCGTTAGTCAAATTATTAATTAGACATTCCGAAGTCGGCGATTCGCTATGAACATATGCATCTAGGATTTTTACCTTGTGTCATCTGAGACAGGAAGTTCGCACCCACGAGCAATATGCTAAACAAATGAAAAGCATAACGACCAAGAATACTTTTGGACATCGTTCAAAGATAGCTGAAGTACACTCTAATTTCGAGAATTATATGCAGGAGGAGGTGGAAGCTTTTCAACATAAGCTAACATGATGGAACTGCCGGAAGCCTGGACACCGTTTTGATACGTGTCTAGAACCGCGGGCTGTATTTTGGTATGGTTGCGGAGCCGCAACCCGCAAGAAAACCGACCGACGGCGATCAACACTTTGTTGTCGCATCCGGACCAAGAATGAAGGATAAAGATTCCCAAACAGAGGAATGTGAACCTCTTGTTTGTAGGAAAGAAACAAATTCACAAGGATATGTAGGACCAACATCGACAACAGTCGATAAAAGACCAATTCGTCCTATTCATGTACGTTTGGCTCAGTATGAGGCCGCTTGTCATCGCATCTTTGGTGAAGTAGACGGTATACGACCAAAGATTAAGTCTAAGCTTCTTCTTTTGGAAGAAGGTTAGAATTACCGCAAGAAATTGATTTCCAGTATATTTTCCCGTTCAGATAATCGATTGTACACAGAAATAAAGATAGACGGCCAGACCTTCACTGCTCGTTTAGACTGTCGCGCTAATATTAGTTGCTTAGGAAGTAGGATAGCTAAAGAGTTTTTAACTCATCCTAAAAACACGCACAAAAGGCACTGGCCAATTTCACCGGCCATTGAGAAGCTAATGTTCACAGAAATAGATAGGATGTTAGATTTAGATATCATTGAAGAATGCAACAGCCTACATTGTGTATTAGACGTGGCGATAAAGTTCGATTATGTTTAGATTCTAGTGCAGTGAATCAGTGTACTCGTAAGGACGCGTATCCTCTTCCCCATATTGACGGAATACTTAGCAGGCTGCCACCAGCACGATTTATTACTGGACTGGACATGAAGCACGCCTTCTGCCAAATTCCGTTAGAGGAAAGCTCACGTCAATACACCGCTTTCACAATACCTAACTGGCCACTCTACCAATATAAAGTGATGCCTTTTGGTTTGTGCAACGCCCCGCAGACTTTATGTAGACTGATGGATCGTGTCATACCGTCTTATTTGCGCACTAGGGTATTCGTTTACCTCGATGACCTGCTTATTCTTTCTGAAGATTTTGAGTCGCATATTGCCTTAATACAAGAGGTAGCATTGAGACTGCGAAAAGCGAATCTTCCGATTAATGTAGCTAAATCTAAGTTCTGCATGCAGGAGATTAAATACCTCGGCTTTATTATTGGATACGGACAAGTGAATACCGATCCTGGAAAAATTTGTGCGATAAACGACTTTCCGATTCCAACAACAGTGAAACAATTAAGGAGATTTTTTGGGACTCACTGGGTGGTATCGACGTTTTATTGAAAACGTTTTTATTGCCACCATTAGCTTTTCATTAACAGAACTTTTAAAAAAGAACCGATCTCTTAGTTGGAACGAAGATGCAAACTACGCTTTTTCAGAACTGAAACGAAGATTAACTTCAGCACCTATTTTGACCACTCCCGATTTTAAGAAACCGTTTATTTTATTATGTGATGCGAGTTTAGTAGGTATAGGATGTATGTTAGCTCAAACTAATTCCGAAGGTATAGAACTACCGATAGCTTAATTGTCAGAAAAACTAAACAAAGCGAATGTTTAGCAGTAATTAAAGGAATTAAGAAATTTAGAGCATACATTGAGGGACAAACTTTTGTAGCCGTTACCGATCACGCTTCTCTAAAATGTCTTATGAAACAGAAGGACCTTTCCGGTAGATTAGCGAGATGGTCAATTAACTTACAAGCTTTCTCATTTGAACTTCAGAACTCTCGGAAATAAAACCTATGATATATTTGTCGTCTAAATATTTTGAATCAGATGAATATCGTGAACTGGCAAAACGCATTACAGACATTGCCTGATATGTTTATAAGCGAACAGAACACGCAAGCGGAAATGAAGTGCAGGAAAACGATTCTTGGAAATTATGGATCCCATCTAGTCTTACCGAAGACATAATAAAGACAGCACATAATCCCCGAACTCAGCACATTGTGGCATTGGTAAAACTAGTGAAAAGATTAGGAGATACTTCTTTTGGCCCAACATGGCATCCCAAATTAAGAAATATATTGACAGTTGTTCGACTTGTCGGTCTACAAAAAGCGGCAACGAGATTCTTCGACCTCCCATGGGAAAGCCCATGACATTCGATAGACCGTTTCAAAAGCTTTACCTGGACTTATTAGGTCCATATCCCAGATCAAAGCAAGGGAACATTGGATTATTGATCATCGTCGATCACAACACCAAATTTCATTTTCTGCATCCTCTTAAGAAGTTTACATCCAATCGTATTTGTGAATATTTAGAAAATTGTATATTTTATATATTTGGAGTACCGGAATGTATTCTGACGGACAATGGTTCCCAATTCAAATCCGGATTCTTTATGTCATTTCTTACTCGATTAGGAGTCTCGCATCAATGCACCGCTATTTATTCCGCTCAAGCGAACGCAAGTGAACGTCTAAACCGCTCAGTTCTAGCAGCAATTCGCGCATACATTCGCGCGAACACAAAGCGTATGCAAAGAAGAGAGCGTGGAAAAGCTCCGTTAGAATTCGTTCGCACGCATTGCCTTCGCTTAGAAACAGAATTTTTGGTACAGGCTTTTTTATTTAAATTGATACTTGACTGCAAACAGACGTGAATATTAATATTCACATGCAATTACATACGTCATTATACAAAAAAAAAATAATAATACAGTGACTGCACAAGGCAGTAATATACATACATATTTGGATAAAGTGATTAAAAATAGTAGTGAACATTCGAAGGTGATATTACATTAAATTTGGCGAAAATATTAGAAAATTAAACCCCGTTATATTTCAGTTAAAATTTATACATATTTCGGTCGCGTGGCGTCGACCAAGCGACTTTTGGCTTTCAAGCAGCCTTGGATTTATCTTTTTCTTTGGGACAATTTGTTTTATTGTACCCCAGCCCAATCGCTGATATTTTCTTCGTTGGAACAAAAGGAGACCTCTTTGAACAACCAAGACACCAACGAGCCTCGGATTTATTTTATCAACTCTTCCAACTACATACTCAATTATGTACCCAATTATATAAACAATTTAAGCAGGGTCTACTACTTTCTTTTTTACATTTTTTTGTATGCATATACATACTTAGTAGCAATTTTGCTACCCTTTTCTTGTTTCATCTGTGCGTAACGTATGGCGTAGCAGCACTTTTTATTTTTCTCTTCCTTTTATTAACGTAAATTTTGCTTATCTAAAAGAAATTTAAATGAATTATTAAATTAAGTAACGTAATGAAAATTTAGATATTATCATTTAAATTAAGTCCATATTCAGTTAAGTAAAATCAGTTTTGCTTAGTAGGAAACCTATTGGGTATGCAATGCGTTGAGTTTGGCTTCGTTACATTTCATTTTTAATATAATAACTAAATTATACAGCAAATCACTGCAGCATCGATGGGCCCAGAGATCGCACCGTTTGATAAATCGTGAGTTAACACACATATGTATCTAATATAAATATTTGTTTCATTGCCAACTGGCACACGCGGCCACATAACCCAAATCTCTTTTGAATAACTATGAATTTTTGAAACTATTTTGCTATATCTTTTTACATATCTTTATTTTGTAATTTCTTAAAAAATAAGCCATTAAAACCTTTTGTTTGGAATTAAACTCATAACTCGAAGTTTCGTCATGTTTGCGTAAACTAATTCTTTGAGGAATCCGTCGCCTGAATCCATGACTATGCTGCCGTTTCAAATCGTCTAAGACTACTTAAATGTCAATTAAACCCAATAGTTTGCCAAGGTAGGGTGGGTACAGAAAGGGTTAGCGAGCAACACCTTTAGCTAATCTGCAGAGAAGTCGTCCGCACAATTAATAGTATCCCGATCTGGTTCAACATTTTGCTTTTTACATCCTTTTAGTTTCTGATAGTGCACCTTTATTTTTTCTGTATGATCGGTGCGTATGTCTAGAGTAGGAAAGAACCCCCCTCATCCGACGAGCTAAGCAAGAGCAACGCTAGAAGTGCACGACCCCGAATTTAGCATATACTTGTGTTATCGTTAGCAAAGTAGAGAAAAAATTAGGACGCTAGCAACTACACGCGCACATGTATTTCACTACAATTGGTAATATATGCCCTCCTATGGTTTTGATTCAAAAGTTTAAGTTTTCTAGGCCTCGTGAAATCTCCTCTTTTAAAATTACTTTACCAAATGAGTATTTCTCAGCTATGGTTGCCTGTCCACCTTCCTAATGTATCTTCTGCTTCAAAACTAATAACGTCTAGTCTTTGCATTCATTATCAAAATGTAAGAGGACTTCTTACCATGCTCTCGAAATTATTCTGTGTTAGCCAAACCTTTTGTGCTGACATATTAGCTTTCTCTGAAACTTGGCTTAATTCCTCTGTTTTGGATAATGAAATTCTTTCTAATAACTTTATTTCTTATAGGCTTGATCGTGTTGGTCGACGTGGCGGTGGAGTACTCATTGCTGTCAACTCGAATCTGTGTTCAAGTGTTGTGCCGATTGATCTCCCCTTAGGTGTTGAGTTTATTTGCGTCGAAGTTACATGTTCTAACTTTAGCTTATATATCTCTTGTTCATATATTCCTCCAACTTCTGATATCATGATCTATATGCACCATGCTGATGCTTTGCGAACTATTTTTAGTCGTCTTAAAGATCGTGATTTTTTTATAGCTTTAGGTGATTTTAACTTGCCTAATGTTTCTTGGCTTGTTCATGATAATCTATCTTTCTTAATTCCTTCATCTCAACATGTTTTTCTTGATAGCCTACTTGAATGTCCGCTATATCAGTTGAATTCTTTTCTAACCTCTTCTAAAAGAATCCTCGATCTTGTTTTTGTCTCAGCCCCTAGTGAAGCCTGAATATACTTATCACCCTACCATTGAAATTTCTATTTCTTACAATTCCGTTAATAATTCATTTAATTCAATTTCAATTTCAATTTTCAATTCAATTTCACAACACCAAATTTCATTTTCTGCATCCTCTTAAGAAGTTTACATCCAATCGTATTTGTGAATATTTAGAAAATTCTGACGGACAATGGTTCCCAATTCAAATCCGGAGTCTTTAAGTCATTTCTTACTTACTTACTTATTCCCCTCAAGCGAACGCAAGCGAACGTCTAAACCGCTCAGTTCTAGCAGCAATTCGCGCATACATAGGGACTGACCATACAACTTGGGATAATCATCTTACAGAAATTAGTGCAGCCCTTCGTTCTTCTATCCACCGCAGTACTGGATATTCCCCCTATTGTCTATGTTTTGGTCAACACATGCTTCATAATGGTAAAGACTAGAAACTTTTGCGGAAATTGAATTTAATGACAGAAGACACCTCGTTGCATAGATTCGGTGAATTGCAGGTAGCTCGTCAAAAAGCTAAGGACAACATAGTTAAGGCCCATGCAACAAATGCTCGTAATTACAATCTGCGTAGCAGGAGCAGACAACTTAAAGTCGGTGACACAGTTCATGCTCGAAATTTTACACAGAGTTCAGCCCCAAAAAAAATTTAGTAGCAAATTAGCAGCAGTCTTCATCCCAGCTAAGGTGTTGAGGAAGGTCAGTTCGTCTCATTATGAATTAGTTAAAGAGCAGAATAAATCTCTCGGTGTATATCATTTGAAAGACATAAGCACCTGAATTAGTGACGAGATAAAGAGGTCCTTTTTCAGTTCATGACTCCGTCTGTAGGCTTCCGTAGCATTAACTGTGGTCTAGTAGCCCTCTTCAATACTAATAATAATTTTAATTGCATTTCGGAAAAATATTTTCTTTCTGTGTTTGCAAGATTTAATTTAAAGATTCAGATATTGCAGATCTGGTTGCTAAAGTCGACTTATTCTACTACTGCTTCGGATCGCACACCTTATCCCTTCACAATTCCATATTTAAATTGTATGTTTTTTCCTAGTATTACTGAGGACTGTATTATCTCTAGCTTGTCATCTATGACGTCTTCCTTCGTACCCGGGCCTGATAATATACCTAGTTGCATCCTTAAAATGTGTTCGATTTCCCTATTTAAGCCTTTATCTCGGTTATTCTTTATATCGAGTGAGACTTGTAGCTTCCCTGATATTTGGAAGGAGTCTTTCATTATTCCGCTTTTTAAAAGGTAACAAATCGGATATTTCTAACTACCGTGGCATTGCCAAACTTTCGGCAATACCTAAGCTGTTTGAGAAAATTATTACGTCTTCCCTTCAATACCTATCCAGATCCACTATTTCTCCTTGGCTTGGCATGGCTTCAATGGCTTCAAATGTCGTTCGTCCTTCCAACCTTTTAGAATTGACTACCCTTGTACACCATGGCTGCCATAAAAAGTGTCAAACTGATGTTATTTATACTGACTTTAGTAAGGCTTTCGATACGGTTGATCATTCTATGCTTCTCATGAAACTTAACACCATGGGTTTTTCGCCGAAACTATTGGCTTGGTTAAAGTCGTATCTTATTGGCAGAACCCAAAAGGTGTCTTTTCGTTCCTCGATATCTAAAACTGTTCGAGTTACGTCAGGTGTCCCCCAAGGCAGTCATCTGGGCCCACTGTTATTTACCTTGTTTATAAATGATTTGCCTTTGGCCTTGGCTCATTCACGCGTGCTCATGTATGCGGATGACGTCCAACAGTACTTGCAATCAGATCTCGATGCGTTCTGTGTTTGGTGTCACGTTAATAAATTACACCTTAATGCCTCTAAATGCTCTTTTATGACTTTTAGTCGTTTGTCACCGTTCCTAGCTCATTACTCTATTAAGTCTGTTCTGTTAGATTGTGTACCATCTTTTAAAGACTTGTTCATATATCTTCAATTGTCAATAGAGCATGGAGTCTTCTTGGCTTCATTAAACGTTGGACCAAAGAATTTAATGATCCATATGTGACAAAGGTTTTATACACTTCGTTAGTTCGCCCAGTGTGGAACACTCAATATGATGTTCACCAGCGTAGTATTGAATGGGTACAGAAGCAATTCCTAATAATGCGGCCTACGCGGCCTTAATTGGGACCCGAATCTTCGCCTACCTTCTTATTCTGACAGACTTCTTCTTATCAATCTTCCTTCACTTTACAATCGTAGGCTCCTATTTGGCATTCTCTTTCTAGATACGCTATATTTTTGTGTTCCCCTCACGTCGGACCTGAAACTTTTTGCCTCTTCACCTTAGTAGATGTCTGACTCCCTCTCTTCATGAACCTCTTCGTGTTCTTTGCCAATCTTTTAATAAACTTTCTCACCTTATTTTCTTCTCATCTATCTGTCACGCTATACTTTTTTATTAACTACATCGTAACCACTGAAAGTATACTGGACTGGATATTGGATTGGCTGCAACTCATTCCTGACCACATTGGCTGTGAATCGGGGCTTAGCTGGCACCTCGTTGCAAATAAAACACCTCCACCGGGTCGGGGATGTTTAGTTGTGCATAAAGCTAAGCTACCTTCGTCAATTAATTATTATCTGTATTTTAGCTTAAGCTCTTTTCGTTGACTGCTGATTTAGTTGTCGTAAATAAATAAATAAATAAATAAATAAATAAAATGCGTACGAAGTTTGATATCCAATTGAAGCAATTAATTGAAAAAAGAGATGACCTATTTATGTTGATGATAACGACGTTAATGATGATTACTCCGAAAATGATGATAATGATAATTACAACGATGATAACGAAAATGATGAGAATGATGATTACAATGATGATAATGAGAATGACGGTTGCGAAGATGATGACGACGATGCTGCCAACCAAAAAAGAAAACCACGAATTTAATGATGACACCTTTAACGATGATTCAGACGGCGCCAAAACTAGAGTGATGAAGACGACGAAAACGAAGATGACTCCAATGCCGATGATGACGACTTTAAAAACGACAACGACGCATTTGGGGGAAATGCCGACCTGTAAGGATGTTATGGTAACGCTGTAATGCCAGACCTACTCCCGAAGCAGCTGATCGACGAGGTGGGGGGGGGGGAGAGGGGGGGGAGGAACAAGGGAGTGTAAAAAGGGGGGGGGCCACCAAAAAACGAAGAACGACGAACGACGTGTATGAAAATGAATCAATGTCCAAACCCGATTGTGTCATATTCATTCTAAATATCCCAAATCCCACATTTATTATGAAATAAAAAATAATAAATAAATGTCACTAAATTAGCAATGTTTTTAACACTTTGTTTGGTTTTATAACACAATACGTTTTGATTTCGTTCCTCGAACTGGACTAAAAAACCACTCTGTTGCTCTCTTTTTTAAAAAAATTTTTATTGATTTTCAAAAAATTAAAAAAAAAAAAAAAATTGGCTTAAAAATTTTTTTAAGCAGCCATCAGTAACTATTTATTTATTTATTTTGTAAACACCTATTTATTGAGTTAAAATGATAAGGATTAGTTTTAGAGTCTTCTCAGTTTTTATTCTTTGTTCTCCGTGAGTGCGACTGGTTCGTCGCATTGCCGGAAGAGAAGAGAAAAAACTGTCTCGTCGCCCATCGATGACTTATCGCTAACCATCGATACTTATTACTAACAATCGATACTTATTACTAACAATCGATACTTATTACTAACAATCGATACTTATTACTAACAATCGATACTTATTACTAACAATCGATATTACAATACTGGTTTCGACATATGCGTGAGTATTAAAAAGACTTGTAAATAATTGGGATCTTACAACTCGGCCGTCCTGACTAGGAATCGACCTCGATTCCAATTGCTAACAACAAGGGGGGTAAATAAGAAACTTAAGTGGCTGGTGTCGCCTTTGTTTGGCTATCAGAAGTGCAATCTTGATCAGGGGCAACCCATAACTTTAATTTGGAGGCTTCTAGGACTCCGTCATATGGTAGTTGGGTGATTTGGGAGCCTTCTACATCCCGGATAACATATCGGTCATTCGGAAGTTTTTTATGAACCACATACGGACCACGATATTTTCTGATAAGTTTTTTGTTTGTGCCTGCCGAAGTATCCACATTCTTAATAACTACGAAATCCCCCTCTTCAAAACTAACGGCGGGGGGGTGATGCTTCGAATAATACTCCGAATTATATTCTTGGGACTTAGCAATGTTACGGAAGGCTACTCTCCGGACGTCTACATCTGAGGCATCGACCTCCCCTGTTCTCTCACCCAACCGTTCGGTTAATTCATCCACTACCACACCTCGTTGTTCAACTCCGAATAGGAGTACGGAAGCGGCAAATTTGGTTGTGGAGTGGACGGAGTTATTCAATGCAAACTCTATGTTCGGCAGTTGTTGGACCCAATCTGCGTGGTTCACGGGTTCCGTCAGTTTACCCAACATGGGGCCCAAAACACGGTTAACCCGCTCGACTTGGCCGTTAGCCCGGGGTGAGGCAGTGGCATTCAGCACATGAATTATATTATTGGCCTTCAGAAATTCTTCAAATTCAGAGGAAGTAAAGCAGGTACCTCGATCGCTGATAATTCGGCGGGGTCTGCTGTAATTTGCGAAATACTGAGTTTCTAACGTCTGACATACTTCACGTGAATTAGTAGTGACGGCAGGGTTGTACCCCCTTCCCTCTAGCCTCTTCACAAATTTGGTGAAAGCGTCAGTGACAACCAGAAGATATTTTTTCTTAGAGCGTATGGACGGAAGGGGCCCCAGATGGTCAATATGAATGGTATCAAACGGAAGGGGCACTTTCGGAATACTATGTAGCGTGACACGGTTGTCCGAAGCGGACGCTGAGTAGTAGATACACTTGAGGCAATTTCTTATGTAATTGTTAACATAAGACTTCATACACGGGAACCAGTAATGCTTCTTGATCTGTGTGCAACATTTCTCCGTGGCCATATGGCCAAGCTTCTCGTGCACTACTCGTATGACATGATTTATGATTTCGGAAGGGACATAAAGTTGGGGTACACTCGTCGAGGAAAGGCGGTACACAACTCCGTCTCGCAGACCGAAATTCGCTATCTCATATTTCTCTAACTCATCTCGGAGTTTGACAATCTCAGGGTCCCGGTTCTGGGTTAACTGCAGTTGGAAGTCGAGGTTTATATCGTCAACGTATGCGGCAGTTTCTATTCTGCTTAGAGCATCAGCATGGGGCATACCAACCCCCGAGCGGTGTACAATCGTGTAGTTATAGTTTTCCAACAGCAGGGCCCAGCGAGCAATCTTGGCGGAATGTCCACCATTTCTCAGTGTCAGCGCAAGGGAATTAAAATCGGTCACGATTTTGAACGGGATGAACTTAAGGTATGTCTCAAAACGTTTTTAAGGAATACACGATAGCTAACGTCTCTAGCTCATAACTGTGTAGTTTCGATTCAGCGGCGGAGGCCATCTTAGAGAAGTAGGACACTGGGTGTAATTTACCGTCTGTTTGTTTCTGGAGGAGCATTGCTCTGAAACCAATTGAACTAGCATCGCAGTGTAACTCTGTTTCAGACTTCGGGTTGTAAATAGATAACACGGGGGATTCGATCAATTTTAACTTCAGTGTTCGGAAAGCTTCAAGGCATTCCTCGGGGAAGGCATAAGGGGTATCTTTTCTTAACAATCGGGACAGCGGACACGCAATCTTAGCGAAACCTGATACAAATCGGCGGAAGTATGAGAATAGGCCTAAGCAACGCTCTAATTCCTTGCTATTCCTTGGAATGGGCAAATCCCGTATCGCCTGAGTATGAGCTGGTTTAGGCGTGATACCGGCGGAATTGGCTAAGTAGCCCAAGTACTCTAGTTCCCTATACGCAAAACGGCATTTAGTCAGCTTCAGGCATAGCCCGTTCACTCTTAACACATACAATATTTCCTTGAGAATCTCAAGGTGGGTTTCAAAGTCATGCGACGCGACTAGAATATCGTCCATATATATCACCAGTTGACCTCGGTTTATAAATTCCTTAAGGACAAAATAAACGAATCTAGCGCACACGGAAGGGCCATTACAAAGTCCGAAGGGCATGCGTACATATTCAAACTGGCCATCAGGGGTTACAAAGGCAGTATATTTGATCGAGTCTGGGTGCATTTTCACATGGTGGAAACCGTTCTTCAAGTCCAAGATAGTGAAGAATGATTTGCCACCCAGATGTTCAATACAATCATCTAACAGAGGAATCGGAAAATGATCTCGAACTGTAATTTTGTTTAACGGTCGGTAATCTACACATTTCCTCATTGTGTTGTCCTTTTTCCGGACAGGGACAATAGCGGCAGCATAAGGAGAACTACTGTGGCGAATAATACCAGCTTTCAAGGGATCGTCGCAAATCTCACGCACCTCGATGCGTTCGTGGTGCGACAGACGGCGGGGGCGGCAGAAAATCGGAGTTTGGCTAGTCAATTCTATTTTCATCTCATAGTTCATGGGCTTGATTAAATCTGGATCAACTTGTACATACGAAGTGGAAATAATAGACTTAAGGGATGCGGTTTGCTCTTCCCGTAACGTGGGCTCTATATCAAAGTCTAACTCACTGACAGCAGGGAGCTCAATGGCATTTATCGCCATAAGTGCATCATTCAGTGTTTCCGAAGGTACAGCAGAAGTTAGAGGAGAATCAGACAACAATTCGGCAGATACAATCTCATTCCTGTCGTGCGGTAGTACCGCTAGATCTTTCCTCAATATATTAAAAGACTTCAGAACAGCAGTAAGTTTTGGATTTATACATTCAGTCGGTTTATTCATGAGTATCAACGATTCTTTTTCATATTTCAGTTCTTTCAGTTTACATAGTCTAATATTACTTTTATACAGAAGATCTCTACCTATAATCATCGGCAGTTCAGTTGCTTGGTTCGTCAGGACTTCGAACGTATGTATTGTCTGTGTGTTACAGAGGCGAATTCTACACTGGACTTGGCCTAAGGACAGAAGTTGGCTATTTCCTAAACCACGGCAGTTCAATGTACGGGGGTAAGACGGCAGTTGGAGGGGACTTCAGATTGACGGATAAAACTCTTTGGACTGCCCGAATCAAGGAGAGAAAACATATTTATAAATTTCCTATCTTGCACTTCACCACAAACAAAAGCAACACTCACCAGTTGTAAATGGTCTAGTCGATCGAGCCACCATGCTCCAATGACACCACGTCACTGACTTCGCCTCGGTGCTGGGGATCGTCTGTCCCCTGCTGCAGTTTGAGGATTTGATGTTGTAGCTGTAGCAACTCATGTTGTTTCCGCAGCGTCACCAGTTGCTCATCCAGGCTGGGGGAGGCGGAAGTGGCCGGAGTGATGGCGGCCGCGTCAGTCGATACGGAGGGCACTAAAGCGGGCATCTCTTCCCGTCTGGCGGCGAGCGAGGCCGCAGCCCGCACGGCAGACATATAGGCGGCAGGAACAGCATCCGCAGGTACAGCGGATGTGGCAGCGGCGGCAGGTACAGCAGTGGCAGTGGGTACAGCAGTGGCAGCGGGTGCAGAGCGGCAGCGGGTGCAGAGGCGGCAGCGGGTGCAGCGGCGGCAGTCTGCAGAGGTGGCCTGTAAGCGGCGGACACCGCAGCGGTGGGTACAGCAGGGGCGGTTGCGGCGGCAGCGGTTACAGCAGGGGCGAATATAGCCGCAGCGGGGCCGCCAGGGGCGAGTATAGCGGCAGTTGGCACAGCAGGGGCGGATGTGTCAGCAGTGGGCCCGGCAGGGGCAAGTATGGCAGCAGTCTGCCCGGCAGGGACGATTATATCAGCGGCTGGCCCAGCAGGGGCGGATGTCAACGGTGCCCAGCAGGGGCTGCTGCATAGCAGCAGTTGGCCCACCAGGGGCGGATGTGTCAGTAGTTGGCCCGGCAGGGGCAAGTATATCAGCGGTTGGCCCAGCAGGGGCGAGTGTGGCAGCAGCTGCCAGCAGGGGCGGATTGGGCAGCAGTTGGCCGACGGCAGGGGCGGTGTGGCAGCAGTGGCCCAGCAGGGGCGGATGTGTCAGCAGTTGGCCCGGCAGGGGCGAGATATCGGCAGTTGGCCCAGCAGGGGCGGATGTGTCAGCAGTTCGCCCAGCAGGGGCGGATGTGTCAGCAGTTGGCCCGGCAGGGGCTAGTTATCGGCAGCTGGCCCAGCAGGGGCGAGTGTGGCAGCAGTTGACCCAGCAGGGGCCAGTATATCAGCAGTTGGCCCAGCAGGGGCGGATGTGTCAGCAGTTGGCCCAGCAGGGGCGGGTGTGTCAGCAGTTGGCCCGGCAGGGGCTAGTATATCGGCAGTTGGCCCGGCAGGGGCGAGTGTGGCAGCAGCGTGACAGGGGCCAGCATATCAGCAGCTGGCCCAGCAGGGGCGGATGTGTCAGCAGTTGGCCCAGCAGGGCGGAGGTGTCAGCAGTTGGCCCGGCAGGGGTATATCGGCGTTGGCCCGGCAGGGGCTAGTATATCGGCAGTTGGCCCGGCAGGGGCAGTATATCGGCAGTTGGCCCGGCAGGGGCGAGTGTGTCAGCAGTTGACCCAGCAGGGGCCAGTATATCAGCAGTTGGCCCAGCAGGGGCGGATGTGTCAGCAGTTGGCCCGGCAGGGGCGGATGTGTCAGCAGGTGGCCCGGCAGGGGCTAGTATATCGGCAGTTGGCCCAGCAGGGGCGGATGTGTCAGCAGTTTCAGCATGGCCCGGCAGGGGCTAGTATATCGGCGGTTGGCCCAGCAGGGGCGTATGTCGGCAGTTGGCCCGGCAGGGGCGAGTATATCAGCAGTTGGCCCAGCCGTGGCGAGTATAACAGCGGCGGGCCCGGCAGGGGCGGATGTGGCCGCAGTCGGCACAGCAGCTTTCGGTACTGCAGCAGCGGCGGCTCCAGTGGCAGCCGGTACCGCAGCGGCAGTCACAGCAGTGGGTATACCAGCAGCGGTGGGCGTGGAGGCGGCCGTCCTCGATGTGGAACGTGTGGCCTGCCGTGTCCCGAAATATGTAGGCTTTCGGGTGGTCATCCCACTTCTGAGTTGTAAACACCTATTTATTGTGGGAAAAGATAAGGATTAGTTTAGAGTCTTCAGATTTAATTTTTAGTTCTCCGCGAGTGCGACTGGTTCGTTGCATTGCCGGAAGAGAAGAGAGAGAAGCTGTCTCGTCGCCTATCGATGACTTATCGCTAACCATCGATACTTATTACTAACAATCGATACTTATTACTAACAATCGATACTAACTTATTACTAACAATCGATACTTATTACTAACAATCGATATTACAATACTGGTTTCGACAAATGCGTGAGTATTTAAAAGACTTGTAAATAATTGGGATCTTACAGCTTTATAGTTTGTTGGAGGAGACGTCATCGTTGAAATTAGATTTGTATATGTATATTAAGATTTCTTATATTATTTGTTTAAGATTATTGGAATTTCTACCACTGTATTTACATTAACATGTTCTCATGAAGAGCTTCTAACTCATGAAACCAAAATATTAAGAAGACTTATGAAATCGAAGAGGAGAAGACCTATTTTCCTTGTTCCACTCCACATGCTAATGAGCATTGGAGTCTTGTACCATCTGCAACTGGGCAGGTCAAACATAGTTTTAAGTTTGGAAAAAGAATGCTATTTTTAACAAAGATTTATATTACTTCGATGTAGTATCGATACATCGATGTTTTTCCTGAAAAACATCGAAACATCGACGTGGCCAAACATCGATGTTGCAACAGCTCTACCTGCCAGCGAAAGTTATTGCAGACTGCCAATACGAAAGCTAGGACGTCTTCTTCTACATCAAGGAACTAAAGATGCAAATAACTCATCAAAAATTAATATTTATTTAGACAACTCAAAATAATAATAAATAAATAATACAAAATTTATTAATTTTCACAATCTGTTTAGCTGAATAGCTGCACATGCTAATGAGCATTGGAGTCTTGTACCATCTGCAACTGGGCAGGTCAAACATAGTTTTAAGTTTGGAAAAAGAATGCTATTTTTAACAAAGATTTATATTACTTCGATGTAGTATCGATACATCGATGTTTTTTCCTGAAAAACATCGAAACATCGATGTGGCCAAACATCGATGTTGCAACAGCTCTACCTGCCAGCGAAAGTTATTGCAGACTGCCAATACGAAAGCTAGGACGTCTTCTTCTACATCAAGGAACTAAAGATATAAATAACTCATCAAAAATTAATATTTATTTAGACAATTCAAAATAATAATAAATAAATAATACAAAATTTATTAATTTTCACAAACTGTTTAGCTGAATAGCTGCATATCGGTACGAATCCGATTATAAAGGTTGTAGAGGCTGCGTATTGATTCTTATTACTAATGATTACTCTATTAGTTAATATTCATGATATCCTAACTTTACGGTATTGAAACTAACATTAGTTTGAAAAAAAATTTAAACCATTTCTGCTTGTTTACGCTAATTTTCTCTCAAATTGAATTTTCCCTATGTAGAAAATTCAAGTTTGACGTGGGCCAGCTCCAACAAAAGTTCGCTTGAGAGAACATATGTCCCGAGCCCTCTAACCCTTGATCCCTGAACCATTAGTAAATGACTCAAAACTTTCTTATCTATCTGCTTGGCAAAGGGAAGGATTTGATTGAGAAGTCATACTATATTCCCGAAGTTGAAAGATAAGGTTATTCGACTTATATATATTGTAACGTAGACGGCCTGGGTGGCAACTCGGATAGTAGGCAAACTGTCTCCATTAAGTAGCGGTCCCATTTTCTACGGCTGGGCACACTAAAAACGGCGCCACAGGGAGGGATAGTTTTTGTTGGAGCTAGCGCGCCCAACTTAACGATAAGAAGATGAAGAGAGGGAAAGAGAGAAGGGCTTGAAAGTTTTTCGCTCCCGCCAAGAAATTGAATAAACGAAAGAAACTAATCGTCTCTGTTTTCTTTGCGATTCTGCCGAATTATCTGAGGCCTGACGATCGAAAGCCCAACCGTAAAACCAACCGCTCGGCCACGGGTGGCGTTATTTTTGTTCCACAAAGGCAAAACACGTTACATTGGTGTCAGGTGTGGGGTTATGTTCGGTTACTGCGAAGAACCTCACCACGTGTAAAATGCCTAAGAAATCGGCGCAGGCTCGGAACAGTAGAATGGAGGAGGACAGCGGGTTCTATTATTGCTATAGCACAATCAGTGGAGGCGGTGACTAAAAAGATCGACCGAATGTGCGAGGCCTTACAGCGGTCCTTTATAAACGCACAGCCCACAGCGGTGCCAGGGCCCGTTTCGCCGCCGGAACACACCACGTGGGATGGGTTACCTCAACCAAGGCAGGACGCGCTGCCACGGGCCGCTTCCACCACCTACGGATCGGCGTGGGCGCGATCACCCCCGTGCCGCAATTTAATCCAGGTTTGTTGCCGTTGTTTGATGGAACTGGATCTTGGGGCGAATTTGAGCGACTGGTAGACAAGGTGGCGAATTGCTATCAGTGGGCAGAGGATGAGAAATGTTTGGCAGTGGTGTTGAATCTGCGCGGTCGCGCCTCAACATTTTATGGCACCTTGCCTACACAGCCTACACTTACCTACTCAGCACTGTGTGCTGCCATGCGTCAACGATTCATGCTAGACTGCCGGTCGAGCTATCAACTGTTGCGCCATCGGATACAAGGACCCAGGGAATCCTTGCCCGATTTCGCATTGGAATTGGAGCGCTTGGCCCCAATGCGCTTTTAGTGGAATGCCCGGACACATATGTATGACCAGATTCTGGTGCAACAATTTATTGACGGTATGCGCGAAACTCCGCTACTAGGGGTTAGTAATTTCTAGTCGACCGACTCAGCTACAAGAGGCATTGGACGTAGCGATGCGAGTACAAGCCCAGTTTGGACGCACGCACGGTAAACCGGTTCTGCACAGTCAGGTGGTCGAGAGTGGAGACATCCATACACCAAGACGTCGCCGACGAAGACGAGGTCGCAGCCAGAGAGGTACCGCTAACAACAAGTCACCATTCGGAAAACAGCAGCATGCCAATGTAGCGGGGGCGAACATTGGCAATAGTAGATAACGCCCCAACCCAACGATACAGCTATTCTAAATCCAACACCAGTGAATGTACCGGTGGCCCTCAGGCGCAATTCAGTGACGAACGCATCAGTCGCCCACTAACGCCGAGCCCCCAGGCATCACGAAGAGACGCTAGATGAGGGTGAAAGCGCGGAACCGGCTGGGGAGGAAATAGTTCTGGCCACTATCGTCCGTCCGGATACCCGAAATTTAGCCACCAGTACCAAGAACGTTCGCCATTCTAACGTTTCCACCGTTAATGGAGTTGAGCGGTCTGCCATATTTGAGCATTCCGTTCCTACCATTTTGGAGCCATCCACCGACCTGAGCAGCAGGCATCCAACCACGCCGTTGCACGAGTCACTATGGACAGAGCCCGCGGTTGGAAGCGAGAACTCTGGCTTGAACGAAGAAACCGTCTTGGCGCGATTGTTTCGTGAACCTTTGGCCGCCGTCCCAACCATCTTAAATGGCCGACGTGGGACGGGAATCCTCTATCCAAGCTACGTATTCGCCTGTACCAAATGCTAAGGACAGCTTACATTGTATTGTTTTCTTTCAGCAAAGGCCATTGCCAATAGTGGTGGATACCGGCGCGGCAGTCTCGGTGTTGAATTGGCGAGATGTGCGTCAGCCAATACGAACCTCACCATGCCAGGTAACCATGTATGGTATGGCGTCATCAACGCATCACCTCCACTGAAGAAACGATGGTAGAGTTGCAAAGGGCGCAAAGCCCCTGACTCATCGATTTGTCCGTGATGAATGATTCTACGCCTACACTGCTGGGTACTGATTTTTTGGCTAGAACACAAGGTTGTAATCGACGTTGATAAGATGCACCTAAAGATTCCACTGGGGTAGTTGTGTAGAGTGTATTGTTGGTTAACGCAAAGGCTGACAAAAGGGTATCAATAGAAAAGGGTGAAAAACTACTGGGTTCTTACCATATTGATCACGTCCGACCAATTGAACTTACTAATAAACGTTATAATTACTTGTTGGTTCTTAAAGATGGTTTTTCTAAGTACGTTCGTTTGTAACCCACCAGGAGCACTGGCGTATATGAGCGTAAGTAACAAATTTTGGCAACTCAGTCCAGTACGATTGATATCTGATCTTCAAAAAATATTGCGAGGATCACGACATCGTGTACTTATTAATTACCACCGGGGTACCGCGAGAAAATGGGCAGGTTGAAAGGATTCGCAAATTGTTATTCCAATGTTAGCTATAATGAGTTTAGATAATATAGATTGGCTTCCTTAAAAAGTGTCAAACTCATTGTTATTTATACTGACTATAGTAAGGCTTTCGATACCGTTGATCATTCTATGCTTCTCATGAAACTTAACATCATGGGTTTTTCCCCGAAACTATTGACTTGGTTAAAGTCGTATCTTATTGGCAGAACCCAAAAGGTGTCCTTCGTTCCTCGATATCTAAAACTGTTCGAGTTACGTCAGGTTTCGCCCAAGGCAGAGATCATCTGGGCCCACTGTTATTTACCTTGTTTATAAACGATTCATTTTAAATTCAGACGTGCAAACGTGTTTTTTAATGCAGTCCGCAAAATTTAGTGTAAAAAATTAAAGACCGCGTTTGCAAAAATTGTGTAGGGCTCTCCAGTCGCCTCAGAGACGCCTATTTACAACCATATTGCTATTAGTTTGTTCTAATAGCAATAAATACTAAGTTGCAACAACAAAGTGACAACTTTGTTTTTTTTGAAAAGCCTTGTCCACCGATTCGGGCCCAAGCTCTCTCGATCCCCACCAGCAACAGCTACAAGAACTACTTGTACAACAACAACGTGAGAGTCGTCTCTCGGTCCAACGCAACAACGCGTACTTTTCGGTGGTGTCGCCGACCTCACTGAATGCTACCGTAAGCAATAACACCGAAAGTGCAAGCCACTCAGCAATCAACAGCAATTTACCGTGGAGAGAGCAGTGTGCTTCTCCATCAATATTGATAACTGGGTCACCGATTGCACCGACCAGCACCGTCAGCTTGTTCACAGCAACTACTGCAACGTCTGCCGAAGTATTGACCTGCCTCAAGCCGTCAACGGCAAGTCGCCCAGAGTCAGCCACGACAATAAACCCAACGCCTTCTGTCCAAACTGGAATGGAAAACCGAAAATAACCAAACCAAATGAACGATTAACACTTCTAAGCGGGAATCGTTTTAAAATTCTTGCCGATCAGCAAGACGATCAAACCGGCGTTGTAGATAAAGTTAAATCGGTTAGACCACCCCCTTTAAACATCCGTGGAGCCAACTGCAGCGCTCTGATTTCGAAGCTAGTAGAAACAGTAGGGGCAAATAACTTTGTTGTAACCCCTGTAACCCCAACAGGGCTAACATAAAAGAAATTAAATGTCAAACCCAAACTGAGGACAATTTCCGCATCATCGAAACGTACCTCCGTAATGCTAACATCAACTTCTATACCTACCAACTGGGACCAACGGTCTCACCCCAAGAAATAGCAGACGAAAAAGGGTTTGCGGTTAAGTCCGTTGTCAACATCATCAACAGGAATAAAGTCGCACAGCCGCTCTTTAAAATCGAGCTCCAACCAGATGCAAAGCGGACGAAGCCAAATGAGGTGCATCCAATCTACAACCTTCAGCTCCTATTGCACAGAAGAATCACCGTAGAGGAGCCCCATAAGAGATACCAACCACCTCAGTGTAAAAACTGCCAGGAATACAACCACACCGCTAACAATTGCAATCTTAGGTCATTTGCCCCAAGGACAGAAACAACGTCGCACTAAGACTATGCAGTAACTGTGGAGGGAACCACACAGCCAACTACAGGGGATGTCCTGTCTTCAAGGATCTTAAATCGCAACTAAACGGGCGTAAACCCCCAGCTGGACCAAAAATCACCTTCAACGCCTCCAAAACTACACCGGAGGTATTCTTCGCCAAGGCTGTTAGATCATCTAACATGCTTGCTACAACCAATCCTAGTGTATCCTTCGCAAGTGTACTCCGAACTGGACAGACGGAGCCCGCGAAAGAGACCCCCGTCACTCCACCATCTACAGAATCCGCAAACTAGCGCATCAGAACTTGGCCAGCAAACTCCAAGTGGTTTAGAGGCCCTATTGATCTCACTTAATCAAAACATGACTGCTTTTATGACGTTCATGCAAAACTGTATGCAGGAACTGATGCGGAATCAAAACCTGCTTATCCAGAAGCTTATCGAGAATAAATAATGGCTTCCCCAAGTCTATGTCTTTGGAATGCTAACGGCGTCTCCAAGCACAAAAATGAACTGCAACTATTCCTAGACTCAAGTGAAATCGACGTCATGCTGATATCTGAAACACATTTAACATCAAAAAATAATTTTCAAATACCAAAATATGCCTTCTACGCAACAAACCATCCAGACGGAAAAGCTCATGGCGGGACTGGTATCCTAATCAAAAACCGTATAAAACACTCGTTCCTCAACAGATTCGAAACACAGCACCTACAAGCAACTGCTATAACCGTCCAAACCAGCTGCGGCAACACTACGTTGGTTGCCCTGTACTGCACACCACGCTTCTCCATCTCTGAAAAGGAATTCAACGGTTTCTTTACCACACTCGGAGAACTCTTCATTGCAGCAGGCGACTATAACGTCAAACATACGCACTGTGAATCTCGCCTGGTAAATCCTAAAGGCAAGCAGTTGTACAACACAATAGTCAATCCACTCAATAAGATGGATTGCGTCTCACCGGGTAGGCCTACTTATTGGCCCACAGATCCACAGAAAGTGCCTTCTAGATTTAACCTCCGATCACTCTCCAGTGCTATTCACACTGTTAACAAGACTTTAAGTATTTAATCGCCCATATATACTTACAAACAACAAAACAAATTGGCTTAAATTTAAAATGTACATGAGTGCCCACATTGACTGTTCGCCGAAACTGGACGCAGCAGAGGACATTGACATGTGCGTCTCTACACTTGAGTCGATGATGGGAGCTGCAGCAAGAGTATCTACTCCACATGCCTCTACTTACGCTAAACCTGCTGTCAGGCCTACAAACCGGCGGATAGAACAATTAGTAACGGAAAAACGACGTCTAAGAAGAGAATGGCAGGTTACTCGACCACCAGCAGCAAAACTTCGTCTAAGGCATGCCAGCAGCAAACCTCTCCAAGGAGTTAAGACAAGAGGAAATCTGGGCTCAAAGGAAATACATAGAAAAGCTCAGTCCATCCAGCACTAAACATCCTCTGTGGAAAGCCCACCCATCTTTAAGCGCTCCTACAGAGACAGTTTTAACCAATAAGGGGTCCAACCGGTGGATGGGCCTGCAGTGGCGAAGAGAGGGCATCCGTATTTGCCACACATCTTAAAATAGTTTTCCAGCCAAATCCAACATTAAACTCAGTTGTACTTCCCCCTTCGAGCACATTAACGGATAGTGAGTACTCGGAACTCCAATCGGATGAGATCGCTTCAGTTATTAAAAACCACATAAAGCCGAACAAAGCCCCTGGCCATGACCTAATCACACCGAAAATGATCCCAGAACTTGTGAGGAACATTATAATTAACTATAATATCCCGCACAACAAGCCAGCAACAACAAAATCAAGCGGTGCAAAGGATGCACCAGATACAAGATACAGCCGAGACACAAACCAAACGTACGATATACGACCGAACCCGCTGCTGATGGATCGAACCGATTCGATAGAAGTGGCATACGATCAAACGTGGCCAGTCGAACCACACACAACCGCCGGTGATTTCGTACAAGCGGGAAGATGCGTGGGTAGCATAATGCAAGAAGCCGATATGCACACACATGCGATGGGCAACCAAGTCCAACATGGCTCGATCCCATGATTTATTATATGAAACGATGCATGCATGCATTATATGAAACGATAATGGTTTGTGGATTGCATAGGGGAATATACGAACCGAAGGGGGAGGGATGAACGATGGGGAAGCCCTCTATCTGATAGATACGATATACGTATGAAAGTGCATTGCAAGGGAAATTAAACGAGTGCACACAGCACGCGTGCATCGCGACCCATAGCACTTTTTAGCCTAGCCATTCTTTGAATATTGCCGGTAAGCAGAATTCGCCGGAAGAGGCGACCCATTTCTGACACGAGCCCAACGCCGCTGCCAACAGCACGACGCCGCAGCCAGCGCCCTATGGGCATCTCGGGATATATTTAAGGGACCACGCTCGACAGAGCCGACAGTCTTAGTTGAGAGGGAGTCTTA
Organism: Drosophila equinoxialis; assembly: GCA_018150345.1. NCBI lineage: Eukaryota > Metazoa > Arthropoda > Insecta > Diptera > Drosophilidae > Drosophila > Drosophila equinoxialis. Next base: position 188,730 of record JAECWI010000332.1, on the reverse strand, counting down.
GTTTAGACGTGGAACTAATTGACTCAAGTCTACAAGTCATGATCAATCAAGGGAGTTTTTAAGGCCTTACGAGTAACCTTAAAAGCTCAGACTAGTGAAACAAACAAGTGAAAGGATCAAGAAAAGTCAGAATAATTTGAGACGGCCTTACGAGTAACCTCTCAAATTATCCTGTAACCAGCAAGTCCTTGGAATAGGACTAAGACACCGTGTTTATGCAAGAATCGAGTAAGGTCAAACTGCTCCAGGACGATTCCCAGCATATTGGAAGATACAAGGATATATCCTGTTACCGAAATTCCAGGAAAGAGGTCGGGACTCCTCTAAAAGAAACTTGTCATATCCAACCAAGCCCATAAACAATCGTAAATAAACATACCACCAAAACAAATCAATAAACAAACCTGTTCTAATTTCACCGGGGCACAAAATAAATTTTGTTGTGCCGAACCTAGCCCAAGAGATAATTGTAAATATCCCGAAGGACAAAAAGGATCGTTACAACTGGCGCCCAACGTGCTATACTGGTGAAATTTTAAACAAGACAAAAGTTTGAAAATTGGAAAGAAAACATCAAAATGGGGAAAGGATGGATGTACCACTTGAAGAAGGAGGATCTGTTACAAACAGGCCAAAGGATCGGAGTCAACATGAACGGCACGGTAGAGGAGATGAGAAAACAACTCGGCGAATGGATAGACAACCACGAGTCTGATCCAGAGTGGGGAGAGGAGATAAGAAGATTAGAACTCAAGTTCACAAAAATGTCCAAGCAAAAACCAGAAACAAGCGCAGCACAGTCAGGCGAGAATGGTGAGAACAAGGAGGCCGAGGAGTTCAAAAAAGTTAATATCGCTACGCTAGCGATTCCTCCATTTGCACCACCAAGATGGGGAAGCGAAGGAGCATTAGACGGCACCGACACAAAGAGGGACTTAAGGAGACAAACGATAGACCCCAAGAACGCGGCACCGCACACAACAAACAGGACCACCGAATACGCCAAGGTGGCAAAACAAGTGAGGGAGTGGACTTTCAGATTCGATGGCAATTCCAGACCGCTAGAATTTATAGAACAAATCGAGTGGTCAGCAGACATGTATGGCATCGAGCTGGACATGATCCCAAGAGCAATGCCAGAACTACTGAAAGACAAAGCACTCAAATGGTACCTCGCAAACAATAAGCAGTGGCGATCGTGGAAGGAATTCGTTGAGGGCTTCAAGAAATACTTCCTGCCAAGAGGATTCTTCAACAAATTGGCTGATCAAGTGAAAAATCGCAAACAAAACAGAAACGAGTATTTCAAGGACTATATGGTCGACATGCAAACAATGATGAGACCCCTTAAAATACCAGAGTACGAGCAATTGGAGGTTATATTAGAAAATTGCACTCCAGAGTTGAGGATATTCGTTCGGCCGCACAGAGTCGGAAACCTAGATGAGCTGATGCAGTTGGCGGAAGAACATGAGACGCTTGAACAAGAACGATCAGATTTCCATTGCCCAAACAATGCTCAAAGAACACACAACAACCAATCAAGCCATAGAGGAGGAAATTACGGGCCACCAGTCACACAGTGCCGAAGATGCCAAAACAACAACATGGAGAACAATTTAAGACCAACCCAAGAAAATAAAAACATCCAAGAGGGAAGAGTCTTGAACCCAAACCAGGCATGCCGCAGATGCGGGGGAGCCGGACACTGGGCAAGGGAGTGCAACAATCAGAGACTCAATTTCTGTTGGCAGTGTGGAAGGATTGGGAAAAGAACAAAAGAGTGTTGTTGGAGTTCGGGAAACGAAAGGCGGTTCCAGTCTATCAGGGGCGAGCAGGGACCCAACCAACAAGCTCCTCACCACTAATAGGCCAACTAATAGAGGAAGAGGATCAATTGTCAGCAATTATCGAAGTAGCAGGAGTCCAGATAAAAGCGACAATTGACTCCGGAGCCACGAGCAGTTTTATCAGCAAACAAATGTTGGAAACGGTGGAAAAGAAAGGAGACCGAGAGACCACGAACAAGCAAGTATACATGGCGGACGGGAAGGTGAGAGACATCAACGAGCAATGGACAGGATACGTTCGATTCGGAAACAAAGAAATGAACATAACATTTCTCATCATGCCAGACGGAATGGATGCTATAATCTTAGGATGGAATTTCTTAAGGCTGATGAATACCGAAATAGCATGCGGAGGCCACAGGATAAAAATTCCAACGGTGAAGAGGATGCAGGACAGGATGACCGAACGCATATCGATCGTGGTGACACAGAAGGAAGAGCAAACAGAAATACAAAGGTTTCTAGAACACGAACTAATGGAATTGGAGAAAATCAAGGGATCATCAAAAGTAGGGATACACAGGATCACAATGAAGGATGATATACCAATAAAACAAAGGTATTACCCAAAAAATCCAAAAAATACAGGGAGAAATCAACACAAAGGTCGATGAACTGTTGACAATGGGATGCATCGAACCATCACAAAGCCCATATAGCTCACCCATAGTGATGGTGAGAAAGAAGCAGACGGGCAAATGGAGATTATGCGTAGATTTTAGACAGATTAACGCAAAATCTATAAAAGATGCATACCCAATGCCCCGCATCGATTACATCTTAAACCAACTACGTGAAGCGAAATTTATAAGCAGCCTAGACCTGAAGGACGGCTATTGGCAAATTCCGTTGGAAGAAAACAGCAGGCCAATGACAGCATTCACAGTCCCAGGGAAAGGTTTATTCCAATGGAAAGTGATGCCATTCGGGTTACACTCCGCATCAGCAACGTTCCAACGGGCTCTGGACCAAGTCATTGGCCCAGAAATGATACCAAACGCGTTCGCCTACCAAGATGACATAGTGGTAGTAAGCAAAACAATCAAAGAACACATGGACCACCTGCAAGAAGTATTCAGGAGATTGAAAGAAGCAAACTTAAGAATAAATGCTGAAAAGTGCCAATTCTTTAGAAAAGAGCTAAAGTTTCTAGGCCACTTGGTAACAGAAAACGGTATTGCAACGGACCCAGACAAGGTGGCAGCAATAGCTCAATTGAAGCCGCCCACGTGCACAAAAGAATTACGGCAATATCTAGGAGTGGCTTCGTGGTACAGACGATTCGTACCAAATTTTGCTATGATAACACACCCGTTAAACGCACTGCTCAAGAAAAAAACCAAATGGCATTGGAGCGAAGAGCATCAGGCAGCATTCGAATCGGTAAAAGAAAAACTCACGAGTGACTCAGTATTGGCGTGCCCAGACTTCACAAAAATGTTCGTACTCCAGACAGATGCAAGCAACATAGGATTAGGGGCCATACTAGTACAAAACACCGAGGAGGGGGAAAGAGTGGTTTCATATCTGTCGAGAGAGTTGAATCAAGCGGAGAAGAACTATTCGGCAACGGAAAAGGAATGCCTAGCAATAGTGTGGGCAGTACGCAAGCTGAGACCATATCTCGAGGGATACCGATTTAAGGTGGTGACAGACCACTTGGCGTTGAAGTGGTTGAATAGTATAGAGAGCCCCACGGGCCGCATAGCTCGATGGGCACTGGAATTACAACAATACGATTTCGAAATAGCATATCGAAAGGGCAAATTAAACATTGTCGCCGATGCACTATCAAGACAACCGATGGAAGGGTGCAAAAGAATAGTAGACAATGGCGCCCGATTACGACAAGCAAACAAAGAATGTGAGTGGATCCAAAATATAATAAAGAAAATACAACAACAACCACAGAAATATCCAGATTACATGGTAGAAAACAGCCAGGTGTACAGGAATATTCCGCATAGAGCAGGCCAAGAAGAAGTAATATCATGGAAATTGTGTGTGCCCAAGACACTACGGAACCAAGTGATGGAAGAAAACCACACTTCCATAACGGCAGGGCATACAGGAAACAGGCGAACGATTGCTAGAACTGCGTCAAGATATTATTGGCCAGGAATGCAACGAGATATCAAGAAATTCGTGGGAAAGTGTACAACGTGTCAACAATACAAACCCAACCAACAGCAAGCAGCAGGGAAAATGCTGACGCAAATACCGGATGAACCATGGGCCACCGTTTGCGCTGATTTCGTCGGACCCTTACCACGGTCGAAACATGGAAACTCAATGTTACTAGTAATCATTGACCGATTTTCAAAATGGACAGAACTGATACCCATGCGAAAGGCAACTGCGGAGAATCTAATCAAGGCCTTTAGGGAAAGGATTCTGTCGAGATTTGGAGTTCCTAAAGTAGTAATAACGGACAATGGGGTCCAATTCACTAGCAGAACGTTTAAGAAAATGCTAGAGGAATGGGGATGCCAACACCAATTAACAGCACCATACACACCACAAGAAAACCCAACCGAAAGGGCAAACAGAACAGTGAAAACAATGATTGCTCAGTTTACCGGTGAAAATCAACGGAATTGGGATGAGAGCTGGCCGGAAATAACACTAGCTGTAAATACTAGTCAATCAGAGTCAACTGGATTTACGCCAGCATATGTGATACAAGGACGTGAACCTAGAATGCCAGGCGCGATATACGATAGTGTCACGACAGGCACAGGAAAGCAAAGCATACCACCAGAGGCGAAGGCAAAACAAGTGCAAGATCTGTTCGAGCTAATAAGACGTAATCTGGAGACGGCGGCACAAGATCAGGCACGTCACTATAACCTAAGGAGAAGAGAGTGGAGACCAACAATTGGAACCACAGTATGGGCGAAAGAACACCATCTCTCGAATGCGGCCGAAGGATTTGCAGCAAAGTTGGCACCAAGATTTGGAGGTCCATATGAAGTGACAGGTTTTTTGTCTCCAGTTATATGTAAATTACGGCACAAAGAAACAGGAAAAACCAGGCAAGCACACATCAGCCAGATGAAACAACAAATATGTGAACAAACAGATGGCAAGAAACTAGATGAACAATGAGTAAGGACGACTCTGATGACATGGCAGCGAGAAAGAAATACACATACAGAAAACAAACACAAGGTACAAGGGACAGGGGAGGGCAAATCACTCCCGAAGAAGGGGGAGTGTGAGGAACATTATAATTAACTATAATATCCCGCACAACAAGCCAGCAACAACAAAATCAAGCGGTGCAAAGGATGCACCAGATACAAGATACAGCCGAGACACAAACCAAACGTACGATATACGACCGAACCCGCTGCTGATGGATCGAACCGATTCGATAGAAGTGGCATACGATCAAACGTGGCCAGTCGAACCACACACAACCGCCGGTGATTTCGTACAAGCGGGAAGATGCGTGGGTAGCATAATGCAAGAAGCCGATATGCACACACATGCGATGGGCAACCAAGTCCAACATGGCTCGATCCCATGATTTATTATATGAAACGATGCATGCATGCATTATATGAAACGATAATGGTTTGTGGATTGCATAGGGGAATATACGAACCGAAGGGGGAGGGATGAACGATGGGGAAGCCCTCTATCTGATAGATACGATATACGTATGAAAGTGCATTGCAAGGGAAATTAAACGAGTGCACACAGCACGCGTGCATCGCGACCCATAGCACTTTTTAGCCTAGCCATTCTTTGAATATTGCCGGTAAGCAGAATTCGCCGGAAGAGGCGACCCATTTCTGACACGAGCCCAACGCCGCTGCCAACAGCACGACGCCGCAGCCAGCGCCCTATGGGCATCTCGGGATATATTTAAGGGACCACGCTCGACAGAGCCGACAGTCTTAGTTGAGAGGGAGTCTTAGTTTAGACGTGGAACTAATTGACTCAAGTCTACAAGTCATGATCAATCAAGGGAGTTTTTAAGGCCTTACGAGTAACCTTAAAAGCTCAGACTAGTGAAACAAACAAGTGAAAGGATCAAGAAAAGTCAGAATAATTTGAGACGGCCTTACGAGTAACCTCTCAAATTATCCTGTAACCAGCAAGTCCTTGGAATAGGACTAAGACACCGTGTTTATGCAAGAATCGAGTAAGGTCAAACTGCTCCAGGACGATTCCCAGCATATTGGAAGATACAAGGATATATCCTGTTACCGAAATTCCAGGAAAGAGGTCGGGACTCCTCTAAAAGAAACTTGTCATATCCAACCAAGCCCATAAACAATCGTAAATAAACATACCACCAAAACAAATCAATAAACAAACCTGTTCTAATTTCACCGGGGCACAAAATAAATTTTGTTGTGCCGAACCTACCAAGAGATAATTGTAAATATCCCGAAGGACAAAAAAGGATCGTTACAACACCTCCCTACCACCACCATCCAATTCTTCTACAAAATATTCAACATTAAAATAAGATTTGTCCCCCTCCCAAGAAAAGGAAAAAGGTCCATTATTATTTATTTCCAAAAGGGGAAAGGACAAAACCCAACCATCATCCTATAGGCCAATTAGTCTGCTGCCATGTCTTTCGAAGCTTTTTGAAAAGGTCCTGCAGATTCGTCTAAGCTCATTTCTGGCATCGGAGAACATAATCCCTTCACACCAGTTCGGCTTCCGCGAAAAACATGGGACAATTGAACAAGTCAATCGTATAACATTCGAAATACGAACAGCATTCGAACTAAAAGAATACTGTAGGGCTGTATTTCTCTACGTTGCCCAGGCTTTCGACAGAGTTTGGCTGGAGGGTCTAATGTTCAAAATCCGGCAGAAACTCTCACAGTACACCCACAAACTCATGGAATCTTACCTTTACAATAGGAAATTCGCTGTAAGATGTAATGGCTCCGTCTCGGCTGACCTTGAAATCTGCAAAATTAGAGGAACACCTCAAGGTGGTAGAGAAATATCCGGCTCAACGAACAGAAATGCAAACATGTTACATTTACGCTTAACAGAAGAAACTGTCCAGCTATAATGCTAAACAACGTACCAATTCCTCAAGCCGCGGATGTCACTTACCTTGGTATCCACCTAGACAGAAGACTAACTTCGCGCAAGCACATCGAGGCAAAAAAGTCACAGCTTAAACTGAAAGCGAATAGCTTACATTGGATCATCAATGCTCGGTCCCCTCTACGTCTGGAGTATAAAGTCCTCCTATACAACTCCGTATTAAAACCCATCTGGACTTACGGTGCCGTACTATGGGGAAATGCAATATCGACATAATACAAAGAGCGCAGTCGAAGATTTTAAGATCAATCACTGGGGCTCCGTGGTACATCTGGAACGACAACATTCAAAATGATCTAAATATTCCTAGCGTAAAATATGAAATAGGTAGTCAACAACTAAAGTATTCTGCGAAACTGGATGTACACCCTAATGTTCTTGCCAATTCCCTTACGCGAACTAATAATAGAACTCGTCTGAAAAGAAATGACAGACCAACCCAATAATAAGTGATTAGGGCCGCCTGCAATATCCCTTGGATTTATCTTAAGTACTAGATTAAGAAAAATATCTTAAACTTGTTGTTAGGCTCTAATTTAAGAGTAGATTCAAGAAATATATATTAAACGTTAATAAAAAAAATAAACGATTTGCCTTTGGCCTTGGCTCATTTACGCGTGCTCATGTGTGCAGATGACGTCAAGATTTGTTATTCATATAATGATCCTTTTTCCAACAGTACTTGCAATCAGATCTCGATGCGTTCTGTGTTTGGTGTCACGTTAATAAATTACACCTTAATGCCTCTAAATGCTCTTTTATGACTTTCAGTCGTTTGTCGCCGTTCCTAGCTCATTACTGTCTGTTCTGTTAGATTGTGTACCATCATTTAATGACTTAGGCGCTATGTTTGACCCAAACCTTTCTTTTAATGTTCATACATCTACAATTGTCAATAGAGCATGCAGTCTTCTTGGCTTCATTAAACGTTGGGCCAAAGAATTTGATGATCCATATGTGACAAAGGTTTTATACACTTCGTTAGTTCGCCCTACTCTAGAATATTGCTCACCAGTGTGGAACCCTCAATATGATGTTCACCAGCGTAGTATTGAATCAGTACAGAAGCAGTTCCTTAAGTTCGCGTTACGCGGTCTTAATTGGGACGCGAATCTTCGCCTACCTTCTTATTCTGACAGACTTCTTCTTATTAATCTTCCTTCACTTTACAACCGTAGGCTCGTATTTGGGATTCTCTTTCTACATAAAGTGGTCAACGGCGAAGTCAGTTCTACCAATTTACTAGATACGCTATATTTTTGTGTTCCCTCACGTTGGACCAGAAACTTTTTCCTCTTCCCCTTAGTAGATGTCTGACTAACAACTCTCTTCACGAACCTCTTCGTGTTCTTTGCCAATCTTTTAACAACAGTTCTCACCTTATTTCTCCTCATCAATCTGTCACTTCTCTTCGCGCTATACTTTTTAATTATCTACAGCGTAACCACTGAAAGTATTCTGGACTAGATATTGGATTGGCTGCAACTCATCCCTGACCACATTGGCTGTGAATCGGGGCATAGCTAGCACCTTGTTGCAAATAAAACACCTCCACCGGGTCGGGGATGTTTAGTTGTGCATAAAGCTAAGCTACCTTCGTGAATTAATTATTATCTGTATTTTAGCTTAAGCTTTTTCGTCGACTGCTGATTTAGTTGACGTAAATAAATAAATAAATAGATACGTGGGCAAAGTTCAGCAAATCATCAACTATAAGGCACCAAGAAGTACTAAGATCGCTCCCTTTACCGGTATTGACATACGTATATCAGACGATGTAAACCTTAAAGAACTACTCGATGGTCTTCTAATCGAAAAATTAGCCGAACTGTAAAACCATCATCGACCGGGTTCCATTGGGTTATGAATAAATAGAGCGGACAAGTCTGTGTCGTTTGATTGTAGTTTTAGGATTCATTCTTTATTCCAAATTATTCCTTTGCATAAGCTAATTTTACATATACATTCTTATGCTGCGACTTATGCGACAGCTACAAAAGAGAGGGAGAGTGTCAGTGCATACATACATACTGTTGGAGCGCTTGCATCAAAGTGCTTGGTCAGCGGTCACACGCTGGCCTGGCTCTAGCTCATGTTACGCTTGTGCATACAGTGCTTATGTTTTTGTTTTTTAATTCATTTTTTAAGTTATAGAAATATATATAAGAAGGATAGAAAATTTGGAAAAAAAGTTTGCGAGGGAAGTAGCTTGTGTGGTACTGCCAGAGAGGGTATTGCTTTACACAGGCGTGCTTCCACCCGCTTCCTGCTCTCAGGTCATTCGACTTGACTCAGCTGCTCCACTCTGCGGAGCTCGGTCATTTTATTTATTTATTTATTTATTTTACGTCAACTAAGTCAGCAGTCGACGAAAAAGCTTAAGCTAAAATACAGATAATAATTAATTCATGAAGGTAGCTTAGCTTTATGCACAACATCCCCGACCCGGTGGAGGTGTTTTATTTGCAACAAGGTGCCAGCTATGCCCCCGATTCACAGCCAATGTGGTCAGGGATGAGTTGCAGCCAATCCAATATCCAGTCCAGAATACTTTCAGTGGTTACGCTGTAGATAAATAAAAAGTATAGCGCGAAGAGAAGTGACAGATAGATGAGGAGAAATAAGGTGAGAAAGGTTGTTAAAAGATTGGCAAAAAACACGAAGAGGTTCGTGAAGAGAGTAGTTAGTCAGACATCTACTAAGGTGAAGAGGAAAAAAGTTTCTGGTCCGACGTGAGGGAACACAAAATATAGCGTATCTAGTAAATTGGTAGAACTGACTTCGCCGTTGACCACTTTATGTAGAAAGAGAATCCCAAATACGAGCCTACGGTTGTAAAGTGAAGGAAGATTAATAAGAAGAAGTCTGTCAGAATAAGAAGGTAGGCGAAGATTCGTCCCAATTAAGACTGCGTAAGGCAAAATTAAGGAATTGCTTCTGTACCGATTCAATACTACGCTGGTGAACATCATATTGAGGGTTCCACACTGGTGAGCAATATTCTAGAGTAGGGCGAACTAACGAAGTGTATAAAACCTTTGTCACATATGGATCATCAAATTCTTTGGCCCAACGTTTAATGAAGCCAAGAAGACTGCATGCTCTATTAACAATTGAAGATAAACATAACGCCTAAGTCTTTAAATGATGGTACACAATCTAACAGAACAGACTTAATAGAGTAATGAGCTAGGAACGGCGACAAACGACTGAAAGTCATAAAAAAGAGCATTTAGAGGCATTGAGGTGTAATTTATTAACGTGACACCAAACACAGAACGCATCGATATCTGATTGCAAGTACTGTTGGAAAGAAGGATCATTATATGAATAACAAATCTTGACGTCATCCGCAAACATGAGCACGCGTGAATGAGCCAAGGCCAAAGGCAAATCGTTTATAAACTAGGTAAATAACAGTGGGCCCAGATGACTGCTTTGGGGGACACCTGACGTAACTCGAACAGTTTTAGATATCGAGGAACGAAAAGACACCTTTGGGTTCTGCCAATAAGATACGACTTTAACCAAGCCAATAGTTTCGGGGAAAAACCCATGATGTTAAGTTTCATGAGAAGCATAGAATGATCAACCGTATCGAAAGCCTTACTAAAGTCAGTATAAATAACATCAGTTTGACACTTTTTTACGGATGCCATGGTGTACAAGGGTAATCAATTCTAAAAGGTTGGTAAGCGACGAACGACCTTTCATGAAGCCATGCTGACAAGGAGAAATAGTGGATCTGGATACGTGTTGAAGGGAAGACGTAATAATTTTCTCAAACAGCTTAGGTATTGCCGAAAGTTTGGCAATGCCACGGTAGTTAGAAATATCCGATTTGTTACCCTTTTTAAAAAGCGGAATAATAAAAGACTCCTTCCAAATATCAGGGAAGCGACAAGTCTCAGTCGATATAAAAAATAACCGAGATAAAGGCTTAGATAGGAAATCGAACACATTTTAAGGATGCAACTAGGTATATTATCAGGCCCGGGTACGAAGGAAGACGTCATAGATGACAAGCTAGAGATAATACAGTCTTCAGTAATATTAGGAAAAAACATACAATTTAAATGTGGAATTGTGAAGGGATAAGGTGTGGGATCCGAAGCAGTAGAAGAATAAGTCGACTGAAAGAATTTACAAACAGATCTGCAATATCTGAATCACTATTAGCAGTCTGGTCATTAAGTCTGAAGGTGGAAGGTAGTAAATTAGATCGTCTTTTGGAATTAACAAAGTTATAAAATCTTTTAGGGTTCTTATAAAATTCAACCTTACAGCGAACGATATAATTATTGTAGCATTGAGTATTTAAAAGGCAAAATTGAGATTTGGCTACACAATAATTTGCATAGTCAAGTCGCGAACCAGTTTTTTTTAAATCTTTTAAAATATCTCGATTTAATGTTACGTAGATTAGAGAGCCTACGTGTGAACCAGACTGGCGCACTGAAGACGGTAGAGACATTCAAATAAGGAACGCATTTATCAATTAGAGAATTAAGAGCAGAGTAGAAAAAATTTACTGCACAATCTATAATACAGCACTCAAATAGAAATGACCAATCAAAAGAGAAAATTAGGCTGTTAAGAAGATTGAAATTTGTTTTACGAAAACATCTACGACGAGAATTTGAGATGTTATTGAATGAATTATTAACGGAATTGTAAGAAATAGTAATTTCAATGGTAGGGTGAATATCTTCAGGCTTCACTAGGGGCTGTGTTTGTGATACAGCACTAACAGTGGGATCAGAGACAAAATAAGATCGAGAATTCTTTTAGAAGAGTTAAGAAAAGAATTCAACTTATATAGCGGACATTCAAGTAGGCTATCAAGAAAAACATGTTGAGATGAGGGCATTAAGAAAGATAGATTATCATCAGCAAGCCAAGAAACATTAGGCAAGTTAAAATCACCTACAGCTATAAAAAAATCACGATCTTTAAGACGACTAAAAATAGTTCGCAAAGCATCAGCATGGTGCATGTAGATCATGATATCAGAAGTTGGAGGAATATATGAACAAGAGATATATAAGCTAAAGTTAGAACATGTAACTTCGACGCAAATAAACTCAACACCTAAGGGGAGATCAATCGGCACAACACTTGAACACAGATTCGAGTTGACAGCAATGAGTACTCCACCGCCACGTCGACCAACACGATCAAGCCTATAAGAAATAAAGTTATTAGAAAGAATTTCATTATCCAAAACAGAGGAATTAAGCCAAGTTTCAGAGAAAGCTAATATGTCAGCCGAAAAGGTTAAGCTATCACAGAATAATTTAGAGAGCTTGGTAAGAAGTCCTCTTACATTTTGATAGTGAATGCAAAGACTAGACGTTATTAGTTTTTGAAGCAAAATATGCATTAGGAAGGTGGACAGGCAAAGGGCGGGAGCGCTTTGTACAACTAGGCCCTCTGGCCAAATGTTAGGGTCAACCATAGCTGAGAAATACTCATTTGGTACAGTAATTTTAAAAGAGGAGATTTCGCGAGGCCTAGAAAACTTAAACTTTTGAATTAAAACCTTAGCAGGGCATATATTACCAATGTAAGCTGCCACAGACGATTCAGAAGTATCTGGAGCAAGCCTAGAGATAAATAATTGTTTACGATGGGGCACTACAGTTAGTGGAGGCGGAGGAGCATTGGGATCCGCAAGTGATTGAAAGCCATCATGATCCAGTAATTGATCAGAGTTCCCGTGAGGGATAGATTGAGGTACACCAGGGCTTGTAGTGGGTACATCAATCTGAAAAGAAGAGCATAAAGAGGGACAAGAAGATGGTGTAGGCGAAAGTAAAATGGGAGAAGATGTAATAGAAAGTGCGGGCGACTGCTTATGAGGCAACTCAAGGATACATTTCTTGGGCAATTCCTTAGAAGGTGAACCAAACTTGAATTGCGACAATAAATGTATGCTAGAGTCACACTCATTAGACAGCTGTTTGGCCATTTTATTAAGAGAAAGAAACTTTAAACGAAGATCCCTATACATTCGGCTAAAATCAAGCTGCTGGCTGGCACAAGATGGGCAAGTCCAGCGCATTAAGCCAAGCTCAGGCTTAGACACAGACAAACCAGAAAATTTGTCGTGGCGATAGCCGCGTACTTGTTGAATGCCTTCCAGTTTTCCTTGCGACGAATGATCATTGGGACCAAGTTGGATACTGTAATTTGCTCCCCGAGTTCCGCCTCGAGGTGTTCTCTCTCGGTGTCGAAGCGTCCGCACTTGAAGAGGACATGTTCAGCCGTCTCGTCTTCTCCGTTGGCGCACCATGCATACTCTGGGCTTGTTGCGTGTCTAAACCGGTGTAGGTAGCCACGGAAGCAGCCGTGACCGCTCGGAAGTTGCGTCGAGAAGAAGTTGACTTATCCATGGGCCCTGGCCAACCAGTCTTTTACGCTTGGGATTAGCCGATGGGTCCATCTGCCTTTTTGCGACATATCCCATAGCGATTGCCACCTTGATATACTTAATTCGCGCGCCTGGACCCGTAGAAATTCTAAGTTTGGCTCTTTTAGTGCCCAAAAGAGTCTTTTGGATTCATCGGCCAGGATTCCGACTGGGATTGCGCTTGCTAGTACCAGGGCTGCGATACCCGAAATCGTACGAAATCCGCAGCAGACCCTTAGTGCGCTAATTCTAAACATTGAGTCCACTTCTCGGGCGTATGATTTTGTGGACATTGCTTCTGCCCAAACGGGCGCGCCGTAAAACCATGACACAGCGTTTTCCGGCTCTGGCTTGGTCCTCTTGTGTTGGGCATCAAGCGTGATAAAGCAGAGCAAGTTATTCTGGCCTTTTTGGCCGTTGCCGAGAGGTGATCTTTGAAATTGAGCCTTGTATCGAAAGTACTCCAAGGTACTTTATTGCCTTTTTTGTTTTTATTTGCGTGCCGCCGACCTGTATGCTTGCTGTCTCCACCTTTTTCCTACTGCTTACAAGAACAGCTTCTGTTTTATTTTCGGCCAGAAGAAGGCCCGTTGTAGCCAGCCATTGTTGCACTCGAGCGATCCCGTTCGAGCACATTCCAAGTTTAGGACGCCGTTATACATGGCATTCCAAAGCAAGGGTCCCAGAACCGAACCCTGTGGTACACCTCCAGTGATGTTGTATATTTTCTCTCCTTCAAGTGTGTCTGCGTGTAGACTTCTATTGGAAAAGTAACTACTTATTACCTTCCATAGATATGCCGAAATTTCGCAGGGCATCTAGAATGCAAGGCCACCTTGCCGAATTAAATGCATTTTTCACATCTAAAGTGGCTATGATGCAATACTTCTTGGCACCTCCTTTCCATCGATCACCGGCTATTGCATTACGTGCTATGCTCACCACTTTTGGATAGCGTCGATAGTAGATCGCCCCTTTCGGAAGCCAAATTGATTATCCGACAGTGCGTTGGCAGAATGTAGTGCCTCATCTAGTCTATCCGCTATGATTCTCTTAAGCAAAAGTGCTGTGCCTGTCGTGTCCAGAAGGCATATAGGTCTGTATGCTATGGCTTCGCCGACATGCTTTCTTGGCTTTGGTAGCAGCACAAGCTTTTGTCTTTTGTACAGATCTGGGAAGACTTCGTCATTAATGCATGTGGGGAAGTTCTCCTACTATGTGGTCCATGTCAGCAACAGAGTGGGGCTCTGTCCTTTGGTTGGTTTTTAGCCTCTTCATTAAGATTTTGTACGGTCTGCCCCATACATCGTTTTCCGCTTCTACAAGAAGGTCACTGAAGCATCTCCTTTTGCTACGGCGAATTGCCAGTTTGAGGTCCCTGCGCTTCTGCTCAAATTCTGTGCGGAGAGTTTCGGAATCATTGCTAACTCGGTTCCGTTGGTGTCTCCTTCTGGCTATATGACATTCTTTGCGAAGGTTGGCGATCTCATCATTCCACCAGTATGTGTTCGGTATGTGTTCCCTTGGGCGTAGAACATGTAGGCCATGTAGACATCGCTCACTTCCCACCGTTCGTAAGGGCATAGCACATTGCTTACAAAAGTAAGGTCAATCGTCGAGCCGATATTGCCCCGTTGAAATGTGTATTCCTCGCCTGTGTTTAGAAGCGCCAGATCAAGTGTGGCAAAAGCTTCTAGTAGAGTTTGGCCTCTTGCATTGGTTGATGCACTGCCCCATTCTGATGCCCAGGCGTTAAAATCTCCACTGGTCACTGGCGCTACAAAGACAGCATGAGGCGCTGTTGCCGCACTCACTTATTTTGTGGCCGCTTTTGCCGCACTTGAGACAGAGTCCCGTTCTGTCGATTTTACTGGAGCATTTCGACGCAATATATCCGTACTCTAGGCATCTGAGGCATCTTTTTGGAGCGTTATTGATGCTAATTGGGCAAACGTTCCAACGAACTTTTATTTTGCTGACTTTGAGGATTTCCTTGGCTGTCAATGCTGGGACGCTCACTGTGGCCCGCTGGTAGCCTGAGTATTTGTATTTGAATCTGGCGTTCTGCCCAAAAAGCTGATATAATGTCGTCTCTGGTTACCTCCTCGTCGAGATCCTTGATATCAAGTCTGATCTCCTCAGTTAGGGGTTTGGCCTCAAACTGGCTTCCAAGCGCCGCGCCGATGTCTACGCTCATTTTCTGGAGATTGTTACCCATGGGTTTTTCTATCTCAAGCAAGAGATCGCCTTTTGCGGTACGTCGTACCTTTTTTACGTTCGCTCCGATATCCTTTAGATTCTCATCCTCGCTACGAGTGACAATTTTAAGCATTTCGCTGTACGTTAGGCTGCCCTTGTTTGCTATTAGAATAGCGTCTGACCTGTGTCTTGGTAGTTTTTGCCTTGGCGCGGGCGTCCGTTTGGCCCTTCTGACCGTGACTTGCTGCCAGTCTGCACTATTATCCTCTGGCTTGTTGGAATCGGCATGTTGGGAGCTGGCTACCCGCTCTTCATGAAACTGAGGGGCTCGTCGCTTTTTTTTGGCGGCGTCTTTCGTTGCGTTGCCGCGTCCTCTCGTGGGCGTTTTGGTGTGTCTCTGCTCTCTGGCTCTGCTGTTTGCTTGCCCAAGAGTATTGCCAACTCTTGGAGTTCTTTCAGCCTTACGATGGCTTGTTTTGTGCTCATATTGATATGTCGCACTGGCTTTTTGTTGTCGTCCCGCTTGTTAAACAAGTGATCTAACTGCCATACTAGCACGCCAAGTTCGTCCAGCTCAGCGATGCGAGAGATCACTGGGGGACTGGGAGCTAAAGACGTTACGTCTGGGCTATTAAGCACTGCTTGTGCACACGCTAAGGGTGTTTTGACTGCGTTGCCATGTACTGGAGGAGGCCAAATACGGCTTCCTCGCTCATGTTGCCCAATGGATCACTCTCTGGCTGGGAATGGTGATCCAACGATGCCACAAATTTATCCATTGGTTCCCGAAATCCAGTTCGGAGGCAAAATCCAAACACAAAATTGCGGTAATGGTTACAATTTTGAATTTGAATTCAAATCCGGCGGTTAGTCAGAGGCGCCACCTGCCGATTTTATGGCTAGGGGCTCCCCTTGTCTTTCTTCGTTATTCAACACTGGGGCGATCAGATGTTTATGCCGGTGTGAAGAAGAGGAAGAAATTGTGCAACAACAATGAATACTGGATACTGAAACTGGATAAAAACTCTCACCCACACCACGAAAAACGGGGCCAATACTGAGAGGCGGGAAAAGTAAATGGAGAGGTGACTGGCTCCTCCCCTCGCCACCGTCCACCACAGTGGGCCAACCGGCTGGGTTAAAAAGCTGGAGTAGGATCGGCAGAGGTTTCGGCCGACGAATCCCAGAAGCGTGGTATGTAACCAAGTTTGCAGAGGTCCTCCTTGACTAAAATTTTTCAATTTACAGGCCTTTTGTATGCCCGAATTTGTAGTTAACAACGGAGCACCCGCGGATAAAGATACGTTCTCCACAAGTTTTTACAAGTCTATCTCCAGTGCTTATGTGAATATATGTATGTGCATGTACAAATGTACATACATATATGTTCATGTTAATTGTATGTTTATGTGAATATGTTTATGTGAATATTTCAATGTGAATATGTTTATGTGAATACTTCAATGTATACACATGTATACCGTCATATCGGGACCATCATTCGTGTCGAATGTACTGTCAGAAGGGCAGAATGTGGGAAATCGCATTGAGAGAGGAGAAACTAAAGTGATAGAAGATTAGAAACAATTATATAAGTTGAGAGAGAGCTTGCTAAAGAGGCCGTAAATCATTCGTGAAGAAACTGACAATAGGTCCAAAAGTATTCCAGAATTATTTTTTAAAGAGAAAATCGAAACTTCCCCTGCAGATGTTTTGTATATTGTTGTATAAGTTCCGCGCCCATTAAAAATTATACTATCGGCCCCAAATTTTTTATGGTTTTTTTTTAGTCTAAACGGATACCACAAATGCCAGGCATTTGGTTAATTTCTAAGGCTGCAAGGGAATATTAGCTTTGTTGATAGCTTCTTCCTAGAGTCTTTTATTTTTCTGAGTTTCAAACATGAAATTAAAATTAAATCATATTTTTTTTTAAGAGACTAGAATCTTGAGTTTTCCATTGACTGCGAGAATCTCATAGCGGATGTTTTGTACTATTAACACCATTCCATTAGTATGATTATATTGCGCTAAAGAAACGAACGGCGCATTCATACAATTGAATGTAAAATGTGAAGGCATATCTAGTCTGCTCACTAGTTCAAAACATTCGAATAATTTAGAGAACCATACGGAAGCAGTATCGAATTTTATCGCTTGTAAAGTTTAAAGTTATGATGCCTGGTGGAGAATCTCCAAAATAATATTGGGGAAAGTCCGAAACAACTATTGACGAACCCAGTGTTATATTACCACATTGTATCTTTGTTTCAGCTTCTGTGATCTCTTCGATATGTATCGTAGGGCAGTTCATGCGCTTGATGATTTTTACTGACCGCAAATAATTTGGATGTGTATGTAAACGCTCATCCATTAGCTGTAAGCGTTGATGAACTTTTTTAATAAATTCATCCCGTTTAGATTCCTCTACCAAAACGCAGGCAATTATATCTTTGTCTATTGGATGACACATGTCAATTGCAATAGAAGTAGTTACTTGACTTATGTCTCCTGTTGAAAGCACGATCACTAGTCGTGGGCGAATCCACTGCTTACCATGGCTACCATCTTTCGGATAAGAGAACACATGTCGTTTCATTAAATGAGAGAATATGTCAGGAATCACATCTCGAATTAACAGGTGCTGATATCCACTTTTTACAATTTTTTGTGGCTTACTGAAATTGTCATTTCCGCTCATTTTTGTTGTCTGTTGTATATGGAGAATGTATGAGTTCAAACACTTAAAACACAAAAACTTATTAATATAAATACAGGTGTGAAATCCAATTTGCGTCAAAAAAGGTAGGTGTCATAGAACTTCAAAAGATTTAATTTTTTCGAACATAGATGGTAGGTTTTTGAAGGATTTTCATTGCTTACTGTTTGAGGGCAACTTTAAGTTTGGCACTTCAGAGAAATAGTGAATTATTATTATTAAAAATACATGAAAACCATGCCATTTTTTATGAAATAAAAAATAATAAATAAGTGTCACTAAATTAGCAATGTTTTTAATCCTTTGTTTGGTTTTATAACATAATACGTTTTTATTTCGTTCCTCGAACTGAACTATTTGACAACTCTGTTGCTATCTTATTTATAATAATTTCTCTTGATTTCCTAAAACTCAAAAATATACAAATAATTGCTTCAAACCTTTTTTTAATGCAGTCATCAGTAACTAAACAACTTGTATTACGGCATAATTTAAAAAAAAAACCTTTTAAGTTCGCTGCAATATACCATTTAGCTATCACATCGGTAAACGGGTTGAAAATCGTTCAAGATGTCAGTCTATGTCACCTAGATTTCAGCTTTTACTCTAATTGCCGAAGTCATTTACAAATTGGCAAGATTTTTTATTCAATCCATACATAATATACGAGCACACTATTGCCGCCAAGAGCCAGATGGCTGGTTGTATACCCTTTGCTAGTTTTTATACCCTTGCAAAAAGGGTATATTAAATTTGGTGACATTATTGAGAAAGTCACTGTTCGTGACTTTGCCGTTTGTATGGGAGCTATATGATATAGTTACCCGAACTTGATCAAATTTGGCACAGTCGTTAATAGGTGTAGTAAACTTACCAATATTAAATTTCGACTATTGCAATGCATTGTTCAGAAAATAACAAAGTTATTCAGAAAAGTCACTGTTCGTGTCTTTGACGTTTGTATGGGAGCTTTATATAATGGTACGATCCGGCTGAATCCGAGATAAACAACCCCTGCAGTATATACATGCAAAATCTTAGCTTTGCAGCTCTTACGGTCTAGACGGACAGATGGACGGACGGACGGAAGGACATGTCTGTTAGAACTCGTTTCGTCGTGCTGATAAAGAATATTTAGTCATATATCCAACAGCAATCCCTAATAACATAAATAATTCGCCCCCTAAAATTTTTAACTTTAAAGTAAACATCCGTTTTATTCACAAACAATTGGTCACTTGCAATAACAATTGTCCTGCTCAAAAACTTCCAGCATGAGAACGCAATATTATAAACAAATCTGTCCGCAAAAATTTCTCTAAGCGTAAGAACGCTTAGTATGCGAAATCAATAAGCCAATCAAATATCAGATAAAGACATCATCCGATAAAAAGCTCCCACTAGTAGCATAAAAAGCTTTCAACATAATTGTAAACATAAAATGCTTTCTAACCGTACTGTAAACTTAATTGTATGAATAATGATAAGTCAGTTCTTAAGATACATCCTTTGAATAAAGATCGTTTCTTTTGAGTTCAATAGATCCAAGTTTTCTGTTTTTTTCACCTATAAAGGAAATGGATTTATAATTGGCGCAGTCGGTAGGATCGGTAAAAGTGAACTAGTTATTCTATCCGTGTGACACATAGAATTATTATCCGTGTATTACATAGAATTAGGGAATAATCACTATAAAACTCCGATCCGACATCAAGAATTTACGGGCATCGCTGAAAAGCCAACAACAGTGAAAAATAATTTCACCAACTGTGTGTGGTATCAACTGTGTGTTGCAACCAAAAAAAAAAAAAATAAAAAATAAAAATTCCAATTGTGGAACGAAAAACGCCAACTGTGTGCGGAAATATCAACTGTGTGTGTTACAGCCATAAACTCCAATTGTGGAACAAAAACGCCAACTGTGTGCGGAAATATCAACTGTGTGTGTTAAAATCTAAAACTCCAATTGTGGAACAAAACGTCAACTTGTGTGCGAATAAAATAAAACACCACTAAAAACAAAAATGGCAGAACTCACCGAAGCCCACCTCAATCAAGCACTGTCTTCATTAAGACATGTGGCAAACTATGATGGAGCACCAGAGAATCTGACATCCTTCATAAGGAGGGTAGATTTCATCATGCACCTATATCCAACCCATGACATGAGGCAACATAACATATTGCTCAGCGCAATAGAGATGCAGCTCACTGGAGAAGCTCAACGACTTTCGCAAATTGGAAAAGCCAACACCTGGCCGGAACTAAGAACATTTCTCATCAACGAATTAAAGACGCAGACCCCATGTGAGACCCCATTCGACGCCTCTACAACACCCACTATACAGGAAATCTTCGTAAGTTTGTAACTGAATTAGAAGATAAATCTTATATTATTACAAACAAGCTTAGTCTTCAAAACGATGCAAATAACACCATTCTCTATGCAATTGCTTAAATAATACTATAAAAGATGTAATTAACAAAAAATTACCCGATAGATTATTTATGACGTTAGCTAGATACGATATAACCACATTTAGCAAGCTCAAAGAGAAGGGTTATACGAGTTTAGTGTGACAGAAATCAGAAAATCAAATCAAAGCCAAAATCAAAAAAGTGGAAAATCTTTTGTTCCCAATAGTACAACTCCGTCTCAAACAAAACAATCAGACACAACACAAAACCAAAAACTTTTCCAAGAATTTCAAAAAAAATTAAATATCGATAGGGCTCGAAATCCAATGAATTATCAGCAGCAAAATAATTATAAAAAAAGGTAGCAAACCAGCCTACAAAAAGGCCAAGAGAAAGTAAAAGTGGAATCAGCAAAATGGACACATCCGAAAATTTTCATCAGAATGCCTCGGATCAATCAGAAGAAGAGATAGAGACAAGTCCTTCATCAGAATCACAATGAACAATAAACATTTAAGATATGTAGTCGACTAAGGCTCTTCAATAAATATAATGTCCGAAAACTTTTTTAATTTCAAAACCTATTTAGGAGATTCCAAAATTCACGCGATTGAAGGAGCAGTAGAACCAAAAGAAATAATTTTCCTTGCACCCGACAGAACAAAAATTCTATATCCATAAATTTTTAAATAATTACGACATGTTAATAGGCAGAACTTACCTAAGAGCATGCAAAGTCCAAATGAATTATGAAGAAGAATATGTAAAGCTAGGAAACTATAAGTTTTATTTCAGAGATATGGAAGAAATACAAGAAGAAGATAACATAGAATGTTTAGACCCACCTACAGAGTGGGACCCAGACACAAATTTTTCTATTGAAAATGAAATAATAGAAAGTAATCAGGATAGACTCGACCATTTAAATAACGAGGAAACACAAAAACTAAAAAAGGTCTTGTACGAATTCAGTGGTATTCAGTACCAAGAAGGTGAAAATTTGACTTTCACGAGTACAATAAAGCACTCTATTCATACAAAACATGAGGACCCAATTTATAAACGTCCTTACAAATATCCCCAAACGTTTGACATAGAAGTCAACAAAGAAATAAATGAAATGATCGAACAGGGTATCATTCGAATACACCCATTTGGATCGTCCCAAAAAAAAGGAGACGCTTCCAACAAACAAAAATTCGGATTAGTCATTGATTATCGAAATTTGAATGAAGTCACAATAGATGACAAATTCCCAATTCCAGTCATGGATGAAATTCTTGACAAACTGGGAAAATGCCAATACTTTACCATTGATTTAGCTAAGGGATTTCATCAAATTTAAATGGATCCTGAATCTATTTCAAAAACAGCTTTCTCAAATAAACATGGCCATTACGAATACACACGTATGCCATTTGGTCTCAAAAATGCCCCGGCAAAGATGCATAAATAATCTTTTGGAAGACCTTATTTATAAGGATTGTCTTGTTTATCTGAATGACATTATAGTGTACTCCACTACATTGGAGGAACACATACTATCACTCAGAAAGGTATTTAAGAAACTAAGAGAAGCTAATCTTAAACTCCAACTCGACAAATGCGAATTTATGAAAAGGGAAACAGAATTCCTTGGTCATATAATAACAACAGAAGGTATAAAACCTAACCCAAATAAAGTCAAAGGAATTCAAAATTTTCCGATCCCTAAAACCATAAAAGAAATAAAATCATTCTTAGGATTATGCGGATTCTTCAGAAAATTCATACCAAACTTTGCACATATTGCAAAACCTTTAACTCTTGGATTAAAGAAAGGAGCTAAAATTAACATAAACGACCCACATTATATTTCTTCATTTGAAAAATTAAAATATCTTCTTATGAACGACCCCATACTTGCATACCCCGATTTTAAAAACCATTTTTTCTAACCACAGATGCTAGCAATATAGCCTTAGGCGCGTTCATCTCACAGGACCATAGTACCTATTTCTTACGCAAGCAGCACGTTGAACGAACATGAGATCAATTATTCAGCTATTGAAAAAGAATTACTAGCAATGGTTTGGGCAACAAAGTATTTCAGACCATACCTTTTCGGTAGAAAGTTCAAAATTCTAAGCGACCATAAGCCTTTAGTATGGCTCAGCAATATAAAAGAACCAAATATGAAACATCAACGATGAAGAATTAAACTAAATGAGTTTGATTATAAAATTAAATATTTACCCGGCAAAGAAAATCACGTAACAGATGCCCTTTCCAGAAGTAAAACAGATGAAAACTTTTTAGGATCAACAGACAGCACCGCAGCTACAATACATAGTGCTCATGAGGATAATGGAAATTACATTCCAATTGTTGAAAAACCCATTAATTATTTTAACATGCAAATAGAATTCATTAGAGGTTCAGAAGACAACGCAGAAACATCAACCTATTTTTATAAAACAACATAACATACAAAGAAATTACCAATGCTTACGCAAGGGATATAATTAAAAGATATCTTTGCGGTAAGAAAAGTGTACTATATTTCCATAATGAACAAGAATATCCCATATTTCAACAAGCCTTTATTGAAATAATACGATCGAACGCGTATACAAAAACCTCGATTAACTTGTTTTAGGAAAAAATTATTTCCCCGATTTTCAAAACCTGATTCAAAACATTATTAACGAATGCTCAGTATGCAATATCGCAAAGACAGAAAATAGAAATACAAAACTAACTTTTGAAATAACACAAGAAACTTTTAATGTCAGAGAAAAATACGTCATGGACTTTTACATAATCGACAATTTACAATTCCTTTCATGCATTGACATTTACTCCAAATTTACAACACTTGTAGAAGTAAAATCTAGAGATTGGTTAGAAGCCAAGAGAGCAATTATGAAAGTATTCACGGAAATGGGCAAACCAATAGTGAAACAGGCGAAGGCAAGGTTTGACTTGAAGTGATTTATTGGGGCCGCAAGCCCGGTATTTATAGGAGAACGTTTACATTGGTCTTATGGCTAGTGTCCTTAACGGTACTTAAAGCTAGACATTATGCTTAAGTTCTAATTACTTATAATCTATCCCTAAAAGTATGTGCCCTAATCTTATCCCTAAAAGTATACTACACCTCCTTTTTTTTTTAAAAAGAAAAATTTATATTTTTCTAACATCCTTTTTATGTCATTTTTATTCTATCTAAATGTACTGTTTGCTTTTTGTTTTTATCATCCGCTATTACTATATTATTGTTAGGACCTATGCTCTGTATTGTATATTTGCCTGTGTATTTGTTATCTAATTTATGTCCTGTATCATTTTTTAAAAGTATTTCTTGTCCTTCAGTTAGCGATACTTTTTTTGTGTTTTTATCATATGTTTCTTTTTGTGATGCTTTAAATTTTTCGATAAGCAGTTTCGCTCTATTTTGTGCTATTTGTAATTTAAATTTTATTTCTTTATTGAAATCATCAATGTTGTAAATGGGTTCTACCGTTTCAGACGAGAATGGGACAGTTTTAGGATGTTTTGCAAAGACTAGTTCAAAAGGTGCATAACCATGTACGGTGGATGGAGTGGTGTTAAAGCAATATGTGAAGTATGCTAGATATTCATCCCAATCGTCTTTTTTTATGGATATATATGACCTGATGTATTCATTGAAAGTTCTATGGCTTCTTTCTACTGTTCCAAGAGTTTGATGATGGTGCGCCGTGGAATTAATTTTAGTTATGTTAAAATTTTTGCAAAGTTCTATTAGTATTAAATTCATATATTCTGTTCCCATGTCTGTTAGAATTGTTTTCACTGAACCGTAAATTAAAATGAATTTTTCGAATATTGCCTTTGCAACCGCTTTTGCACTTTTGTTTGGTATTGGTATTGATATGAGATATTTGGACAGATCGCAGATAATAGTGACTGCGTATTCATTACCGTTCATTGTTTTTGGTAATGGTCCAATTGTATCTATTATTATTGTGTCAAAAGTGGTTGCAGGGGTTGGTGTTATGACTAATGGGGAGTGGTTGTGTCTGGTTACTTTGGCTAGTTTGCACTTTTCGCAATTTTTGATGTATGTTGCAACATCCCGAGACATATTTTTCCAAAAGAAATCTCTTTTTATTTTTCCTAGTGTTCTGTTTACCCCGCAGTGACCTCCCTCTATTGGGTCATTATGATATTTATTTAATGTATTTCTTATTTCTTCTTTATTTGTTATAACTTTTACTTGGGGTAGAACTGCTATTTCTAAATGTTTTAATGTGTCTTTTCCTTTTTGTTTTAGTTCATTAGGTGTAAGTGACCTTAATAGTTTTTCTGACATGTCTATCTTCAGTTTATAGATTTTTTTGAGCACCGGCTTCTTTTTCAAGCCTTGGAAGGAATCGATCTAGATCTATTCTTCCACTAATGATCAAATCGCCTATGTTCAAGGAGAGTAATTTTTCTTTATTTTTGGTAATAAAACATTTGCATTTTTTGAATTTAATTTGCGCGTATTTTTTGGCTTCGCTAGGATTTATTATTTCATATATTCTTGGTGCTTCTATTCTGCTATTGTTAATTTTGTTTTCCTTATGTACTAATTTTTTTGTTTCTGATCTTGTTGCTACTTTAAGTATTTTATTAGTTTCTATGTTTTTTATATTTTCAAATTCAATTCTGGAGAGAGCATCTGCTGCGAAATTTTCTTGTCCCCTGATGTATTCTATAGTAAAATCGAACTCTTCTAAATCTAGCCTTATTCTAGTAAGCTTTGACGATGGGTTTTTTAGAGAAAATAGGTATGTTAATGGCTGATGGTCAGTTCTGATTAGGAATTTTTTCCCGTATATGTATGGTTTGAAATATTGAATTGCCCAATGTATTGCTGTTAATTCTTGCTCTATTGTTGACTTATTGCTTTCGCCTTTTGTAAATGCCTTAGATGCGTATGATATGGGTAATTGGAGTCCATCAAATTCTTAGCTGAGGACGGCTCCACATGCGATCTTGCTTGCATCAGTTGTGATACAGAATTTTTTATTAAAATCTGGATATTGAAGTATTTGTGGGCTTAATAATTTGTTTTTTAAGTACTCAAAAGCTGCTTGACAGTTTGCATCCCAAATAAATTCTACATTTTTCCTAGATAATCTATTGATAAATTGTGCATGGTATGCAAAGTTTGGAATGAATCTACGGTAGTAATTACAGAATGCTACAAATCTTTTGGCTTCGTCGCCATTTTTGGGAGTCGGGTAATCTTGAATCGTTTTGAACTTGCTTTCGTCTGGTAAAATTCCTTTATTTGTGCATTTGTGTCCTAGAAAAGTAACTTCATGTCTGAAGAAAGAGCATTTGTCTGGGTGCAATTTTAGGTTATATTTTCGGCAAGTTTCAAAAACATCTCTTAAGTTTCTGATCATGTGACTTTCAGAGCAACCAATTACAATTAGATCATCCATATAAAGGAATGTTTGGGATGGTGATAGACCCGTGAATGCAAGGGACATCATTCTTTGAAACGAGTTTGGTGCAATTTTTAATCCGTATGGTAATCGCTTGAATCTGAATGAGCCCTTATCTGTGGAAAATGATGTTATGTCCCGAGATTTTTCTTCTAATTCTACTTGATGAAATCCTGACATTAAGTCTAAACAATAGAAGTATTTAGCGCGTCCTAGCTGGTCAAGGATATCGTCCATTCTGGGTAGTGGGAATGTATCCGCTACTAGTTGTTTGTTAATTTTTCTATAGTCAACTACCAATCTCCACCGTTTTTAGCGCTTTTTTAGGAACCAATAAAATCGGACTATTGAACTCAGACATTGATGGTTCAATAATATCATCATTGATCAATTTGTCCACTTGTTTATTGATTTCGTTTTTTTGACTGTGTGCTATCCTGTAGTTTTTGGTGTAGACTGGTGTTGTGTCTTTGAGTCTTAATTTTTGTTTATAGAAATTGTTGGACGATATTTGTTCAGATTCTATTGCGAATACATCATCAAATTCTGAGCATAATTTATGTAGAGGTTCTTTCACGAAATCGGGAAAATGGGGTGCTAGTTTGTTCATTATTGTGGATTTATGTTTTGAATCATGTTGTTTGTCTATTTTTAAGATTTCATAATCGGACAGTTTTTCATTTAATAGGTTTATATTTGTAATTTGCACGTCTGTGTTGTTAGTATTTAATATGCGGACATATGGGTTAGTCTTAGAAGCAATAGTGTTTGCGACGAATACCCCCGGATGTAATTCTTGATTAGGGATAAAGATGTTATTGTTGTTTGAGGATATTGTAATGCGTACAATTTTTTTCTGTTCTAGGTGGGATATGGAATACATGTGTGTTTTGACTGATCCCTATATTGATTATAATTTTATATCTTGCTTTATATGGATCTATTATCAATTTGTTGGTGGAATAATTGAGTGTGCAATTGAATTTTTTTATAAAGTCAAGCCCCAAGATTCCGTCACATGGGATGGGGAAATCATTTTCTATTACTTGGAAGGTGTGTACCGTTGAGAGGTTGCTGACCTTTAGTTTGGTTTCGCCTATTGTAAATAGGACGTCTTTGCCTATTCCACTAAGTTTTGTCCGTTTTTGTATGTTAACTGTATTGTCTTTTCTTAATATTTCTTGTTTTATTAGTGATACATCAGCTCCTGTGTCTAATAGTAATTTTATTGTCCCTACATCGTCAAAGTTTAAAGTTATGTAGCTATTAAGGTTGCAATTTAAATTATATATTTTATTTGTTCGATTTTTTACACCAGAGGACTTTCGGAGTTTTCCGAATTTTCTTCTATATTTGTAAATCTAACATTATTATTTTGTTGTGTTTTAGGAGGATAATTAGTTTTGGTATATCTATTGTTATAATTTCTTCAATTATAATTATTACTATAGTTATTGTAATTCCTAGTATTGTTATAGTTAGTATTATCATTTGGGTTTCTATTTTGGTAATTATTATTATAATTTTTATTATTATTGTACAAGTTCCTATTTGTATAATTGTTTCTTTTTAGTATAAAACACGCTGTGATCTTGTTCTATATTTGTAGATGTATTTACAAATTTAGCTATAACATCATTCATTTCAGTAAAATTGCCTGCTTCTATTATTGTTCTGACCTTTTCGTTATCGCAGTTCTTTATGATTGATTTCACTGCTGTTTGAGTGGCATATTTCTTTGCTGTTTCAGGGTTTACGTTGTCTGTTATGAATGCGCGTTTCAATGATTTAGTAAGATTTTCTATTTCTGACATAAATGAATTTGCGTTCTTGCCATTTTGTTTTAAATTCATTAATCTTGCCTCCGCTACCTGAACTGTTTCACCCTTAATTTCTTTCTTTAATGTTTGGATTATACCATTTATAGTGTTTTCATTAGTAACTAGCAGTCTAACGTCCCCTTTTAGTTTTGTTTTTATGACTTTAATAGCTGTTTCTTCATGTTCTGCTTTTATTTCGTTGATTAATTCCAGTGAATCTATGAAACTTTGAATTGTTTCTACTCCACCATCATACTCTTGAATCAGCTTAGAGGCTGTATTAAGAAATTCAATCTTTGTTTGCGCCATCTTTGGTTTTGTATTATCTTGAATGTTTTCTGGGTTATCTTTTACACCTGATGTATCTTGAATGTCTCCTGGGTTATCTTTTACAGCTGGTTCTTCTGTGTCTTTTGCTATTAGAGGTTCAAAAGTTGCTTCTAAATTCGAATCTACCGGTATTGTGAATTTTATATTATGTTTTGTTGCTATACTTATTAGTTGTTTATTTAAACTATATATTAGCTCAGTAAAGCATTTACTGCTAGATTCATTGCATATGTCTGTATTGCTACTCTTTATTCTATTATAACTGTCGAAGATAGTTTCAAGGTGCTTGTTTATGGTTTGAGGGTGTATATAAATTGTTTTATTTAGGCACTTGTATGCTTTCTGAAATTTTTCTTTCAATATTTCTATGTTCTGGTCAATTGAAATTATGTTACTTTTTGTTCTTTAAATTATTTCATTTTCTGATTCTCCTATATTTTTTTGTTATTGTTTTTTTTTTTTCAAATTGTTTATAATTCTATTTTCTAATATTTAATTATATCCAAAAAAATCTTGTAATTTTTCTTATAGGGTATTTAGACTTCGTTATTGGCCAGTTTTGATCTTGTTGAGCTTGCTGCGATCAGAAAGCTTTATGTGTGGTTGCAAGCTTTACTTGAGCTTTTTTTTCAAAAGTTTGCTTTGATCGCGGCAAGCTTTTCAAGTGTGCTTTTGTTGTTTGTGCACTTTTGACTGCACATGTTTGACATGTGCTCTTCTTTTAGGGTATGTTGGGGTATATTAGGCTGTTTGTAATTTATTATTTAATTATCTATGTATATATTTGTTTTTTTTTTCGTTTTTGTGTAGTTTTCATTTTAGTGTATATTTGAAAATATGTGTTTTTTTTTTTTGTTTTCTTCTTTTCTAGGGTATTTTTTGGCAATGATAGACTTATTGAAAAAAATTGTAGAGACAATATATTAAATTTATTTAGATATATATGTATTTTTTTTTTTTTTCGTTAATATTTACACATATGTATATTTAAATTGATTTATGATGGCAGCGCAAAGATCGCCTCTTGCCACAAAGGTGCCTAGATATATTAGCACACTTTTTTATTAAATTGATTTTTTTTTTGATTTATTTTTCTGCTGTTGTTGCTGGTCGGTTCTGCTGCTGTTGGTTGTGCTGCTTTGCCTCTTTTTGTTGTTGCTGCTGTTCCTCAAGTCGGCATATCCTAATCCAAATTTGGCATGCCTCTGCCCATGGTGGTGGTGGGTCGCTGTTTACTTGGGCCAGCAGGGCCGCTCGCTGCCTTCTAAGTCTGACGAGAAGGCCACCTCGCCGCTTTATTTGGGTAATGGTCCTGGTCATCGGTATGTGAGTCCTTTTATTACTTTGCCTATGTATGGCAAGAATTTTTTTTTTCTTATTGCCTTTTTGTTTGTTGCCAATGTTAGGCAGGATCGCCATGAAACAGGCGAAGGCAAGGTTTGACTTGAAGTGATTTATTGGGGCCGCAAGCCCGGTATTTATAGGAGAACGTTTACATTGGTCTTATGGCTAGTGTCCTTAACGGTACTTAAAGCTAGACATTATGCTTAAGTTCTAATTACTTATAATCTATCCCTAAAAGTATGTGCCCTAATCTTATCCCTAAAAGTATACTACAATAGAAATAAAATCAGACAAAGGTTCAGCATTTCTGTGTATAGCACATTTCTGTGTATAGCACTAAATTGGCTACAAGAAGAAAATGTAAAGTTAGAAATTACAACAAGTAAAAACAGCATTTTAAACGTAGAAATATTTCATAAAACAGTTAACGAAAAACTCAGAATTATAAGTAGCGAAAATGACATCGAAGATAAATTACTTAAATTTGAAAAAATTCTCTACATATACAACCATAAGACGAGACATAAAACAACTAACCGAACACCAGCGGACATTTTTATCTATGCAGGATCACCTGACTATAATACATAAGCAAATAAAATAGATAAAATAAACAATTTAAATAAAGACAGACACGACTTCGAAATCGATACTAGATTTAAACAAGCACCATTAGTAAAGTCTAAAACAACAAATCCATTCAAAAAGACAGGAGAAATAAATCAGTTAGATGAAAAACATTTTGAAGAAAGAAACAGGTGACAAAAGGTCACACACTACAAATCAAAATTCAAAAAGAAAAAGAAAGTTAATAAAAGCAAATACGACAATTGATACATTACAGGTCAACAACTCAAGATGACTTTTTTGAGCATCGTGCTATTCTTAACATTAAAATCAACATGCAGTCTATCCATTGACATAAACCCAGTAAAAGCACCGAACGGTTACCTAATATTTAAGACAGAAACCATCGACTTACCGACAAACTTTGAATATCATTATTTAAAAGTGAATTTAACACTAATAGACATTACATAGATATACAATATAATGCAACAAGCACAGGAATTTAAAGACATAATCCATATTGAATACTTAACAGAAAAACTAAGTACAAATTGTAAAACGTAATAAACGAGGACTAACTAACGGAATCGGTTCAATATACAAATATCTTTTTGGTACTCTTGATCAAGACGATAAAGACGGATTAGAAGAAAAAATATGTAAACTCTCTGTTATCTCAGCTTTTAATCTCTTGAGATTGTCTTTATATTTTCGGATATTATTTTTTATTTAAAATTAATTGCACATGTGGTCTTAGTGCCTATATTCGAGAGAGTGTGCTCGTACCCCGCCTCAGTATATTATACCCTTTTAGTGTGAGCAAATTCGTTTATCGGGGATATAATCACTGAGGAGAAGAGCGGGCTTATTTAAAATATTCTTAATGTTTACATTCGCACAATCCTGACATTTGATCGACCTCGATCATACAATTTAACATACAATATAGATACAAATACAAAAATATATATTACAAACAGAAACTCACAGTTTTATCACACGCATTCATCCACGGCTTGAGTCGGGCTGATTCTAAGATACGTTTGTACGGCAATTACAACCAAATCGGTGACTTCGTAACGGTCATTTGGAATGACTCGATTTATCTTATAAGGACCACGGTACTTAGGAGCGAACTTTTTGCACGACCCGGGAGTGACATCAACATTGCGAATGGCCACAAAATCATTGACTCTATAGGATAATGGTGCCTTATGCCTTAAGGCGTACCGCTTTTCGTTCATGCGATAATTGAATTTGCGCAATTGCCTCTTGCATTAAGATTTTCGAACTAAATTTCTCGTCAAAATACTCGGTTAATTCGTCTACTACGGGACAACAACATTGAAGGAGTTTTACCGGTACTACTCTG
Organism: Drosophila equinoxialis; assembly: GCA_018150345.1. Taxonomy (NCBI): domain Eukaryota; kingdom Metazoa; phylum Arthropoda; class Insecta; order Diptera; family Drosophilidae; genus Drosophila; species Drosophila equinoxialis. The sequence continues at coordinate 157,149 of JAECWI010000332.1, read as the reverse complement.
CACTGAGTTATTGATAGCGAACTCCACACGATTAACTAATTTATACCAATCGAGCTTGAGCTAAAGGTTCTGATTAGTGGAACTTATGAGATACAATTTAACAAACCTTGTAAATGCGTCAATCACTACCAAAAGGTGCATCTTTTGATGTGACACTCGAGCCTAAGTGGTCAACATGGATAGTGTCAAATGGAATCGGACTCTTCGGAATACTATGCAAGGTTCTATTATGTATGTTGGGAACAAAATGAGGAACACGGCAGACAATCCTTTATAAATGCTTCAACTTTTGCATTCATTAATGGGAACCAGTACTTTTCTTTCAAATTGTTTACACATTTCTGAACGCCTAAATGGCCCAGTTTCTCGTGACACATTCTTATTAATTCCCCTTGCATGCGAGTCTGTGCATACAAACACAGTCTTTTATTAGCATTTCTTTTGTACACTATACCATCAATTAACTCAAATCCAACATCATCGCCCTTTTCTAAATTTTCTCTTAATTTACGGATATCCGGATCTCTCATCTGTTCTGACTGCAATAATAAATCAACATCTTGCGGAGACGCACCCACTACACCCACCAGGTTTGCCGACTCGATTTCGATCAGCTGGTCACCTCTTTCGCTTTGGTTACATAGTAACGGATCTTTACTCTCTTGTATTCTACTTAATCTCGGATCAACAGAACTTTCATCTAAAGAAAAACAACTCTTCCCTAAATAAGCACACGGTTCTATAACAAACGGGTTTCAACAACTTTTCCCTTAACGGAACACACGGTTTTATCTCACACGGTTTTAAATAATTCTTCCCTAAAGGGGCGCACGGTATTTTATTTCACACGGGTTTATCTCACACGGGTCTACCTCACACGGGTTTATCTCACACGGGTCTATCTCACACGGTTTTCTCTCAAACGGTTTTGAACAAATTTTCCCTAAAGGTACACAAGCTTTTATTTCAAACGGTTTCAAATTATTCTTCCTTATTGGAGCACACGGTATTTTTTCACACGTGTTTATCTCATACGGGCTTATCTGACAGGGGCTTATCTCACACGAGTCTATCTCAGACGGTCCAATCGAATCTCTACTAAACTCATTTTTCTTTGAGGGGACACACGGTTCTATTGGGGCATTCGGTTCTCTCTTCACTAACAAATCGCAAGGATCAAAATCACCTTCTGCAATATCTTCCAACAACTCGGTTTGCCGACTTAATGCATCTACATGGCCCATGTTTGAACCGGATCTGACAATGGTATAATCAAAATTTCCCAATTCAACGACCACCGCGCAATGCGGGGATTTATTGACTTTTTTATTTAATGTTTGGCCCAACGAATTGCAATCGGTAACGATCAAGAATGGTCTGTGTTCTAGATATAAGCGAAATCGGCGCACTGCATATATTATAGCCAAAGTTTCAAGTTCGAAACTGTGATAGCGGGACTCGGCGGCTGTTGCCTTTCGGGAATAATAAGAGACTGGATGCATTTTGCCATCAGTCTGTCTTTGCATGAAAGAGGCACCAAAGCCATTCGAACTGGCGTCAGTATGCAACTCAGTTTCGTAATTAGGGTTAAAGATAGCTAATACGGGCGGACTAGATAAAGCGGATCTTAACGTAACAAGTGAGTTTTTAGCGGCTTTGTTCATCGGAAATGGCCCACCTTGTTTAAGCAATTCAGTTAACGGTTTGGCTATGCGGGAGAAATTCGGAACAAATTTGCGAAAATAAGAGAATATGCCCAAACAGGAATGTAATGCTTTGCTGTTAACTGGTTCTGGGTATTCTTGAATTTTTTTTTTGAAAAATTTTTTTAAAATTCCTTATCACTGACTTCATATCCTAAATAATATATTCGCTTCTGTAGGAAAATAATTTTCTTCAAATTGAGCTCTAAATTGTACTCAATAAAACGATCTAACAGTTTTCCTAACAACTTAAGATGCTGATCCACGGTGCGAGTGGCAAGAATAATATCGTCCATATACACCACAAGTTCTCGGTCTCTAATCATATCACTAAGTATGTTCGATATAAATATCTGAAGTACAGCTCGTCCGTTTTTCAGACCAAAAGGCATTCCAAGATATTCGAACTGCCCATCGGGTGTTACAGTGCCTACATGGTAAAAAACACTTTTTAAATCTATGACGGAGAATACGGTCTTGCCCTCCAGGTATTCTAAGCAATCTTCTATTAAAGGCAACGGAAAATTATCCCTCACAGTCTTCTTATTTAAACCTCGATAATCAACGCACATTCGTAATTGCCATCTTTTTTCGCACTAGGACTATGGGGAGGCATTACATTACATTATTGGCTAACAACTCACAAACTGTTTTAGAAACGATTCCTCTTCACGATATGATAATCTTCTTGGACTACTATGAAATGGTGTTGTCTCCGTCAGACATATTCTCATCATATCTTTGGGCGAGCCGTAATTAATCTCGGCACTCACGCATCGCACCTAATCCAAATTCACTACCAACAATAATATTCTCAGTATCTGACAGCGTTGCACAAACGGTTTCAAGCTCTGTTAGCCATTCTCGAAACGGGGATGCATTCGTGTTTACATTAGAATCATTACAATTATTATGCAGATCGGTGGTATTAATATTAATGGTATTGAATAGGGATTCCCGGAGAGAAGGAAAATAACCCAGTCTTCATTCGTTGAATTCAAAATATGAACTGATTTTATTTAAAAACTCTTAAACTCTAAGAAGCGACAATTGTTCTTAAAAATGCTTATTCTAATGCCCCACGTTTTCGGGGGTTGAAAATTGTTTATATTTCATGCTGAGCGCTGGTTAGTTGATACCGCGCCGCTGTTTGGTCTTAAGTGTTTTCCACAGAATGTGGATGCATGTTTTGTTTGCTATTAAGCAATAATTGTCATATGAATTTTATGACTTACTTTTGTTTATGTTTTGTTTTTTGTATATTTCTTTGGTCAATCTGATTTGGTGAAGCCGTTTCAGCTGACCACGATGTTTAATCTTAAACATTTTTTTTAAAATTATTATATATAAAAAAGCATGATGGAAGTTTAACCCTAGTAATTCAATATGATGTTCCTTTACTGATTGTAACTGACTGCTTATTCTTCCCAATTCTCCCATATGTATTAGTGAGTTGGCTTCTACTGGTTTTTATAATATTTGGCATATTACCTAACAATTTATATTTCGGGATATCTACCCACTCCTGATGTGCATTACTGTGCTGACTTCTAGCCTTTTTATACGGTGGTGAATTTAAAAAATAACTACCTTTACTTTTTGACTTGTTCCAATGTGATCTTTGCTCCACTATTTTTAAATATCGCTGATTGCTGAAGTGTGAGTGGCTATTCTGGTCATCATTAAATGTTGTCCTTTTATAATTATTTTGCCATATCTGATTTTTTGGACAATTTGTTACCGGAATCTATTTTGATATTATTTTTTAGATAATCATTATCTAATTGAACCTTTGCCTTCTGAAAATTTTCATGTTTTACTGGCTCTGGGATATATACTTTTTCTTCCCCAATTTTCACTTTACCTCCAATGTGAGGTCCTGCCGGGGGCCATAAATTTACTTCTTGATTTTTTTTGTTGTATTTCTTTTTAATCGTGTTGTTTTTATTTTGAAATTTACCTTTTTTCTTCTCCAACATTGTAACGCCTAACATCTATTGTTGTTGCCACTACAGATTCAATCTGATTTCGTGAAGCCGTTTCAGCTGACCACGATGTTTAATCTTAAACAGGTATTATGCTTAGGATATTTAGTAAACAGGGATGCACAGAAGGATTTGTAAACAAAAACAATGATACTCTTTAATGATGCGAAATTCTTTTTTGTACTCTCTTATATTTTCAATCAATAAGAACTTAAGACCTTTTTTATTTAAGGCATCTCTACCAAGAAGTAGTTGCGTTGGCATAATATTATCGGGAATAACTAAGAATTGAATTTCATAATATTTTTCGCAAAACAGAAGTGAACATTTGACTGTTCCAAAAGTCTGAATAGAGCCACCGCTCAGTCCATGAAAAGAACTTTCAACTAATTTATCGCAATTCAAATGCGGCATCAACGCTCTACTGGCGAAACTTACTGGGCTTCTGGAACCTAGTAGGGCAAAAATATTATTAACATCGGTGCATTCCCCTTTACAAGATATTCTTAAACTTACTAATTGAATAAATGACTTATCATCAATGGTGTCCGGGTCTTCACTAGCGCTCATAGCGGCGATCTGACCATTCATGACCATTCTGGCGGCAATTTTTAACATTTCATCTCCTTTACAGCAGAAGTTGTGGCCTGCGCACGGTCTGAAGTCGCGTGAGCTTGAGGAATGTAGTTTCTTGCTGGTGGCTGAACTGTCTGAAATCGCATCATCTTCTCCAGCAAGAGAAGTACAATAGTACAACGGTGCGGACAATCCGGTTCGATCTCGTATTCCGTCAACAATGTATTTGATCACATCTGTGTCTTCAAAATTACCCTGCTGAGGCCAAATACCTTCACAAGGGCATTCTTCAGCTCCTTCCAGTTTGTCGTCTTTTCGAATATCATATACGCTTTAGCGGATCCCTCCAGCAGTCGGTTTCCCAGCGACCAACATTGGGCACAACTCAGTACATACACGCTAGCCGCTTTCTCCAGCTCACTAATCCATACGTGAATGGACAGATAACCATCACCAGAAAACTTAGGTACAGTAGTTTCGACATCCTTCAAGTTCATGCGGCAATTATATTCCGGTCTGCTTAAGTTCTCCTCCAGCTCCATAACACGCGTTTTTAGCTCAACCAGATTCTTACGTGCTGTATACAATTCGATGGAACTAAGAATCGAAGCCAATTCGTCAGTTTCGCCCGCATGTGCGCTTTCACGAACATGCACGTTCTCGTCTGGTCCCACAGAAGTCTCACGAGATTTGCTCACTGTGTCCTAAGCCGCGCTGCTTAATAGGAGGCTCCGGACCAACATCCACAAGTTGGCCGGCAAGCACAGTACTTTCTCCAGACGCTTCCAACTGATTCTCCGACATGACTGCTTTCACCAATGCTCGCAGTTGGTAAATTGACGCTTCTTTGTCACAAGGTACTTCTTTGGACGCTAGCAACTCAAACAATGAGGTTTTATTTAATTTAATTATCTCGGTGTATTTCATAAAAAGACTTTCTTTAGGGCAAACCCCACACCTGATTTGTAAACTCTCTATTATCTCAGCTTTTAATCTCTTGAGATTGTCTTTATATTTTCGGATTTTATTCTTTATTTAAAATTAATTGCACATGTGGTCTTATTGCCTATATTGCACTATGGTCTTGATGTCGATTTTTTTGGCATAAACTACAGTTTGAATGCTAGAGAGTTGAAATTTTGCAAGCATGCTGGAAATACTAAAAGAAAATTTAATTTTTTTTTTTTTTTATTGCACCATGGCTTTACCGCGATTTGTCGAAAACTATAAAATTTGACCCGATTGCATACTTTCAGGCTGCATTTTTAAATATTCGGAACTGTTTTGACCAATTAATAATTATAAACATGCACAAAATACATAGATAGTTTACAATTTTATTTGTCTCATATTTGGTAGTGTAGAAAAGTGGTATGAAGAAAATAGATTACAAAAATTTGTGTTGTGTTTAATTGACATCGTCTTCTTCTTCTAGCTCTATGTCGTGAATGTCCTCCTCAGAATTAGAATCCCAATCAGATTGTAAGTCCGATTCATTTCCAGACAAATCTTTATCTTCAGTAGACGGCAACTCCAGAAGACTTAAAACTTCTTTGGGAAGAGGTTTTTTCGCGTTTTTCCTTTCCCTCGGATTTTGTGGCATAAAGTCCAATTTTAAAGTTAGCGCCTTGAAATTTGGTACATATGTCTTCACCCACCTGCCCTAGCACATTAAAAAATTTTATTAAATTTTTTTTTTTTAATACATTTTTTTTATTCTTCCTCGTTGTCTAAAATAATGTTATATTGCTCTTCACGGTCAGATTCGTGATCTAAATCAGAATCCGAATTTGAATTTTCCGGATCGGAATTAATAGTTTTCTGGGTCGGCGGAGATACTGCCTTTAGAAGATATATGACATCTTGTGGAAGATTTTTCTTTTTGATTTGATTTTGTCTTTTATTCAGATGCTTGCTCTATAAAACACATCAGCCATGGTGTTTAGTCGGCTATTTTTTCTTGCATGTGATTTTCTGTCAATTTCGTAATATTTGTTCCGAGCTTCTGAAGCATTTTCGCCTAAACATCCAACCGAAACTAAGGATGAGTTCATAGTTTGACAGCCGTGACAAACTATGTGGACAGTCGGAGACATTGGGTACCAAGGATATATATCCTTGGTATATATGAGTATATACTCAAATTTTATTTTTTTTTTTTTTATTGCACCATGGCTTTACCGCGATTTGTCGAAAACTATAAAATTTGACCCGATTGCATACTTTCAGGCTGCATTTTTAAATATTCGGAACTGTTTTGACCAATTAATAATTATAAACATGCACAAAATACATAGATAGTTTACAATTTTATTTGTCTCATATTTGGTAGTGTAGAAAAGTGGTATGAAGAAAATAGATTACAAAAATTTGTGTTGTGTTTAATTGACATCGTCTTCTTCTTCTAGCTCTATGTCGTGAATGTCCTCCTCAGAATTAGAATCCCAATCAGATTGTAAGTCCGATTCATTTCCAGATAAATCTTTATCTTCAGTAGACGGCAACTCCAGAAGACTTAAAACTTCTTTGGGAAGAGGTTTTTTCGCGTTTTTCCTTTCCCTCGGATTTTGTGGCATAAAGTCCAATTTTAAAGTTAGCGCCTTGAAATTTGGTACATATGTCTTCACCCACCTGCCCTAGCACATTAAAAAATTTTATTAAATTTTTTTTTTATTACATTTTTTTTATTCTTCCTCGTTGTCTAAAATAATGTTATATTGCTCTTCACGGTCAGATTCGTGATCTAAATCAGAATCCGAATTTGAATTTTCCGGATCGGAATTAATAGTTTTCTGGGTCGGCGGAGATACTGCCTTTAGAAGATATATGACATCTTGTGGAAGATTTTTCTTTTTGATTTGATTTTGTCTTTTATTCAGATGCTTGCTCTATAAAACACATCAGCCATGGTGTTTAGTCGGCTATTTTTTCTTGCATGTGATTTTCTGTCAATTTCGTAATATTTGTTCCGAGCTTCTGAAGCATTTTCGCCTAAACATCCAACCGAAACTAAGGATGAGTTCATAGTTTGACAGCCGTGACAAACTATGTGGACAGTCGGAGACATTGGGTACCAAGGATATATATCCTTGGTATATATGAGTATATACTCAAGTACATTGAAAATGTGCTCTTACAAAATTCCTTAAATTTGTCAACATCTACAGAATAGTGAGACGAAATGGTAATCAAAATCACGAAGAAATTGTGTAGAAGGGCTTGATCAAAGTTTGTTACTGATGAAAACAAACGGGTATTAGAGAAGGCTCTTCTGGCTGTGTTTCCGTCATTACTATTGCCACTACCGTTTTGCTTGGGCATGTTTATATGGAGACCCATTTGTTTCCACATCATGTCTCGAAAAAAGAATATTCAAGACAGAAGAGCCTTCTCTAATACCCGTTTGTTTTCATCAGTAACAAACTTTGATCAAGACCTTACATTTAGGACGAGACATTACATTTAGGACGAATTCAAAAAAATGAATCCAGGCATGCAATGGACTCGCGCCGTATTGAAGACTTTGAGGTCTTGATGCAAAGTTTCCTGAATAAAAATCTGTGGTTTCCAGAACCTCTGTTGGTTTTACACCACATATTGGGCAGCACTGAGTGGATGTCGTTCCAGTTAAGGTGTTAAGCACATTGCCATCAATAAGTGTCATTTGCGTAGCATATTTAATGACAATTTCTTTGTCCCCCTTTTTATATAAATAATCCTTTAAGTTGGCGATTTGAACATCCAAACTTTTTTTTCGAGTAATATTTTAGTCTGGCTTTCCTTTGCATACTCAATTTTTAAAGGCCGACAGAACCTAACAGACTGTGGAGCTCTGTTTTTCCAGATGATACGTTGATTTTCATCTTTTAATTCCAATGGTATTATTGTGGAGACAAAAAGTGAAAGATCAAGGGAAACAGGTTCATCCGAATGAAACTGTTGCTTATAAATGCTTTGACCCGTTGATCCATCAAAGCCGTAGCAATGTGAAATATCATCAATTTCAGCTAAAACCTCCTTTGCAATTCCATAATTCTTTCGGTATGGTCTATGATATGTATGGTCTAGGATATTTTTGCATTGAAACCTGTGCACAACTTTCCGATGGTCTGCAAACCGTTTTCATTTCCAGGAGGGCTGAGTACCGTGGAAAAATATCGCATCCACGAGATTTGTTAAGTTGTTGGATGTTAATGTACTGCTGTTTTGTCAATCCATTTTCCAATAAAAAAGCCAGTGCTTCTTCCGAAGTAAGAGGAGTGACTTCATTTGGAAACAATTTTTTTTTTTAGTTCAGAGCAGTTTTCATGCCTGACGACTTTTAAAACTGTCGCTAATTCATCCTGTTTGGCTTTCTTTGCAGAAACTGAAGCCGCGTGAACCAAATGAGGCGTGGAAAAATTATTATCCGATGCTAGGTCACATGCTAACATCCTTTTTAAGCGCTCTACAGCATCTGAATAGTTTAGCTTCGGTCTACCCATTGCAGATGATGATGCTAGATCCGTCATATTTTCATTTAACGTCAAAGTAATTGACTGCGAAAGCCACCTCGCGTGTCGAGCCTTAAATCTTTGCATCATTCGATTGCACTGCGGCAAATATTTTTTGACGTGATTCAGAAAAATCCTGATTTTTTCAGTAAATATATCCACCTGAGCAGCACTGAGATCAGATTTGTTTACTTTTTCCAATACCCATATGATAAGTGCACCATCATCGGGCTTGTCGTTGTCCCAAACTTCCAGCAACGTTAAGCGGCGAAACTCACATTTGGCTGCGACATGTCAATTTATTCAAAAAGGAACAAAAAGGGGCAGAGGAAACCTATTAATTCCGAATATATAAACATTAATCTTGAACATGTCGTTTTTAGTTGCGCGCTCAAGCGCGCTCAGAACATGTAATACACCACGAAACACAGCTCTATTTGTTAAATTTCACCTATAAAAAGACACCAACAACAATTGCACATACACAGCTAAACATTCACAATCTTGACAAACTAACACTGAACATTAATTTTAAATACCTGTGCTTTTACTTTCCATAATTACAATATTCTTTTTCTTTAAACAATAACGCTCAAAACAATGACAAAGCTTAATAAATTTTAAGGTTGCATACCGATAATTTAAGGTTGCATTACAACAGCTGACTTTAGTTGCGCGCCAAATTTAAATGACTAATTTGAAAAATTTGTAAAAAACGTTTTTTTCTTATCTAATGTGTCTATAATCAAAAAATAAGTTAAATTTTCAGTTAGGAATACATAAAAAAAAATGACTTTATGCCAAAAATTCCGACTTTCTGACCATAGTGTATTGGAGAGAGTGTGCCCGTACCCCGCCTCAGTATATAATACCCTTTTAGTGTGACCAAATTCGGTTATCGGGGGAAATAATCACTGAGGAGAAGAGCGGGCTTATTTAAAATATTCTTAATGTTTACAAATAAATAATCTTGAAAGTAATAGCGTACAAGCAAACGAACTAAATTAAATAAAGGTTTAGAAGTAATAAACAACCTCAAGGAAGAAAAGGAAAAACCAGTAAAAGTAGAAGTTCTAATCTTTAATTTTGAGCATTTCACAGAATACATTAAAGTCATAGAAATGGGCATGCAGCTCACTAGACTAGGAATTTTCAACCCGACACTTTGACAGAATATTTTGACAGAAAATTCATACGATAAATACTATTTTAATAACAACACTTTGTTTAATAAAAATACAAAACAAATAGAAACTAATGAATGTATAATAGGCATTTTAAATCAAATCCCAACCACTTGCAAATACACTAAAACATATAAAAATTATCAAACTAATTACATTGACCAAAACATAATAGTAACATGGAATTTACCGAAAACAAAACTTAATCAAAATTGTGTAAACAACGACTTAATAATAGGCAGTAACATAATAAAAATTTACGATTGTGCCTTAATATTAAATGAAATATCAATAACAAATTCATTGCATTTATGTAACAAACAATATCACTAGGCTAAACCCTATTTCTTTTATCCAAACAAAGGAGATAATTAACGAACCCACAAAATATTATTCTGTATGTCAAACTATTACATTAACCACATTTTTACTTTCTATAATAAATTTAATTACATACTTAATGTATAAGTTTAAGGCAATGCCGCAAAAAATTAATAATTAAACATTTTCGCCTGAGGACAGGCTATTTTCATTAGGATGGGGGAGTCATATATCCAACAACAATCCTTAATAACTTATACATTTTTGGCCCCCAGAATTTATAACTTTAAAGTAAACAACCGTTTTATCATCACTTTCAATAACAATTGTCCCCCTCAAAAACTTCCAGCGTGAGATCGCAATATTATAAACGAATCTGTCCCCGAAAATTCTTCTAAGCGTGCGAAATCAATAAGCCAATCAAATATCAGATCAAGACATCATTCGATAAAAAGCTCCCACTAGTAGCATAAAAAGCTTTCAACATAATTGTAAACATAAAATGCTTTCTAACCGAACTGTAAACTTAATTGTATGAATAATGATAAGTCAGTTCTTAAGATACATCCTTTGAATAAAGATCGTTTCTTTTGACTTCAATAGATCCAAGTTTTCTTTTTTTCACCTATAAAGGATATGGATTTATAATTATATATATACTTTATATGGTCAGAGATGCTTCCTTCTATGTGTTCACGCCACCGGGTGAACAGCATAGAGTGAGGGGTAGGGTTTTTTTCCAAAAACCCAATTCGAAGGTGACGAAGGGTTCTCCAGTAAATCGCCATATTGAATCCAGTACGAGCATCTAACCCGAACACCCGTTCTTTCACTGTGCTTTTTTTCCGATATTGTATTTTTCCAACCCGAAACTAAATAAACCAAAATTATTTATAAACGAAGTTTTGCGCGCGTTTCAATTTCATTCCTCACTCACCAGACCCCTGAAGAAATTGGCACCCGCCAACCACTTGTGACCTATTTGGATCCTTCCGCCCCGCTACGATCACTATGCATAGCACACTTCTGACCAAAATTAATATACCTTTTTGCATGGGTATAATAGTCTTGAACACCGTATGTACTATAATAGTCTACATTTGGTAACTCTAGCTCTTATAGTCTTTTAGATCTAGGTGTTGATACGGACAGAACTATGGACAGCTATATCGACTTGGCTGTTAATGCTGATACATAATATCTGTACTTTTCATTTCAAATCATTTATTAACAGGGTTACTAACCGTCGGCCCAGATTACTGTCTTGGGGGACCCGTGATTTACTCCAACAGTTTTAGATAATGAAGACGACACGTTTTGGGTTCTACCAACAATATACGACAATGTTAAGTTTCGTAAGAAGCATAGAATCATCAACCGTATCGAAAGATGTCAAACAGCTTAGGTATTGCGGATAGTTTGGCAATGTTGGCGGAATAATAAAAGACTGTTTTCCAAACATCAGGAAAGCTACAAGTCTCACTCGATATAAATTTTAAGGATGCAACTAGAAATATTATCAGTCCCGGGTAGGAAGGAAGACGTCATTGATGATAAGCTAGAGATAATACAGTCTTCAGTAATACTAGGAAAAAAACATACAATTTAAATGAGGAATTGCGATGGGATAGGTTGTGAAATAAGAAGCAGTAGTGAAACAGACCAGCGCACTGGAGACATTCACATTATCAATTAGCGAATTATGAGCAGAGTAAAAAAAAAATTCGCTGCACAATCTATGTTACAGCACTCAAATAGAAATGTTCAATCAAAAGAAAAATAAGGTTCTTAAGAAGACTGAAATTTGTTTTACGAAAACATCTACGATGAGAAACTGAGATGTTTTGTAAGAAATAGTAACTCCAAAGGTAGGGTGAAGGATCTTCAGACTTCACAAGGGGCTGTGTTTGAGCTACAGAACTAGCAGTGGGATCCCAGACAAAAACAATATCAAGGATTCTTTCAGAAAAGTTAACTATTCAACTTGTATAAAGGAACATTATAGTAGGCTGTTACACATAACGACAAAATATCCAAAAAATATTGGGACATCCCGTCTTATATATGTAAAGACAACTATACATTTACATCGATAAAATAAAGTAACAGCCTAACACTCCTAGTTTGCATCCAGTAACTGTTGACAGAAGTCAGCTAAACACAAAGGTTAGTGGTACTCCATATGATGGAGGCAGAACAGGTTAAACTACTCACGCTGTTCCATCAGGACTTCACCTCGATTTGAATATTGATATAGAATTATATTGAGACCGTAGGGGATAGACTTTAGAGAAGGTTGCTCAATGGGATTCACAACCGACTAGCAAAAACAGCCTGTGGGGGGTATTTTCACTACGTATTTTATGTATGTTGGTTATTCATATTAACCGAATCGCTTACCTGGGTTATAAGTAGAAAATAATACAAAAGATTACCGTACATCACTTCTTGCAGGCGCTATGGATGATAATTGCGCTCCGCGCCTGTACCCAACCTACCATAAGCCTGCCAGCGAAAGTTATTGCAGACTGTCAATACCAAAGGACGTCTCCTTCTACATCAATGAACTAAAGATGTAAATAACTCATCATAAAATTACTATTTCAGACAATTCAAAATAATAATAAATAAATAATACAAAATTTATTAATTTTCACAAACTGTTTAGCTGAATATCTGCATATCGGTACGAATCCGATTATAAAGGTTGTAGAGGCTGCGTATTGATTCTTATTACTAATGATTACTCTATTAGTTAATATTCATGATATCCTAACTTTACGGTATTGAAACTAACATTAGTTTGAAAAAAAATTTAAACCATTTCTGCTTGTTTACGCTAATTTTCTCTCAAATTGAATTTTCTCTATGTAGAAAATTCAAGTTTGACGTGGGCCAGCTCCAACAAAAGTTCGCTTGAGAGAACATATGTCCCGAGCCCTCTAACCCTTGATCCCTGAACCATTAGTAAATGACTCAAAACTTTCTTATCTATCTGCTTGGCAAAGGGAAGGATTTGATTGAGAAGTCATACTATATTCCCGAATTGAAAGATAAGGTTATTCGACTTATATATATGTAGTTGTGTAGAGTGTATTGTTGTTAACGCAAAGGCTGACAAAAGGGTATCAATAGAAAAGGGTGAAAAACTACTGTGTTCTTACCATATTGATCACGTCCGACCAATTGAACTTACTAATAAACGTTATAATTACTTGTTGGTTCTTAAAGATGGTTTTTCTAAGTACGTTCGTTTGTAACCCACCAGGAGCACTGGCGTATATGAGCGTAAGTAACAAATTTTGGCAACCCAGTACGATTGATATCTGATCTTCAAAAAATATTGCGAGGATCACGACATCGTGTACTTATTAATTACCACCAGAGTACCGCGAGAAAATGGGCAAATAATACAAAAATTACAAGTTTTCACAAACTGTTTAGCTGAATAGCTGTATTTCGGTACCAATCCGATTATAAAGGTTGTAAAGGCTGCATATCGGCACAAATCTGATTATAAAGGTTGCAAAGGCTGCATATTGATTCTTATTATTAATGATTACTCTATTAGTCAATACATATTCATGATATCCTAAATTCACGATATTGAAACTTTTTAACATTGGTTCGAAAAAAAAATTAAACAAATTCTGCGTGTTTACGCTAGTTTTCTCGCAAATTGCACTCTCTCTGTGTAGAAAATTCAGGATTGACGTGGGCCAGAACCAAAAAATGTTCGCGAGAGAGAACATATATCCCGAGCCCTCTAACCAATCAATTAAACGCCAGTTTTGTAGTATTGAGCTGTATTCAATTGCACAATTTGTGGGGCAAATCGATCGGTTGGATCTGTCGGCTGAAATCTTTATTTCAGTGTTAATTAAAATTTCTCAAATGTTCTTAGTATAGCTTGAGTTGTGTTTTTGCTCTCCTTTTCACGGCTGTCCTGCTTGCCAAACTTTCAGTGACTGGCGCGCCGTCGTAGTGGGCAAGCAAAGACAAAGTAAATTTTAACTGTTCTTCTTCGAAAAAGAGAGAACAAAAAGCAGGAGCTCGTTGGGTAAGCCTTTCTACTGGCGCGGGGCGGCAATTGAGCCCGCACAGCAACAATCCCCACCTCGTTATTCACCAGCGTCTTAATGCGGTGGATTACTATCCAAATTCAGTACGGCCAACTTTATTGTTGGTCGCGTCACAAGTCCATCTGCTGTGTGAACGACTGTGCTTCGCAATTTTCCGTCTCTCCAATGATGAACATTGACCACTCTTCCTTTTGGCCAATTATTAAGTTTAGCTGCATCCTTTACAATTATCACCACCTACTGCTATCGGCTGCGGTTGGAAAGATTTTTTTTCGCCTTGTAATTGTAGATACTCTCTTAGCCACCTCTTCCATAAAACGATCGGCAATTCGGCTGGCAACATCATACGCTCTAAACTTTGTACCATTTTCCGATAGCATGCTACGCGGCACCCATCTTCTGGCTACAAACGACTTCAATACGCATAGAACTGAGTCGATTGACAATGATGCAGCAATTTGTTGGTGTACCGCTCGGGTCGTAAGGCATGTGAATAACACGCCCCATTTCTTCTCGTACCTGTGTCCCACTGAGACTTCAAATGTGCCGAAGCAATCCACTCCAGTAAAAGTAAATGGTTGTGTATGCGTTAACCTCTCCTTTGGTAAGTCACCCATCTCTGGTAGCACTGGTCGGGCCACTCGTATACGGCACACTACACATGCGTTCGCAACGTTTCTCACCAAAGAGCGTAATCCGGTTATCCAGTACCGCTGTCGCATCTCGTTAACGACAATTTCGTTGTGCAAATGGTAATTCCTCCTGTGATAGAACAATCAGAAACGTTACTCTATGCGATTGTGGTAGTATAATGAGCCGTTAAGAGCTCATATCTACGCCTTAAATTTTGTCGATTCGTCCTTTGATACGTAGCAGTCCCAAATCGTGCAAGTACTTATCCTATTTGTTATGCTATGTACTTGGTTTAAGCATCTTATCTCTTCTGGAACTCCTCTCCTTGGCATGCGCGAATTAAAACTGCATCGGTTTCCACATCGCGGTTTATAGGCAAAATGTTCCTCACTTGTTCTCCGCATGCCTCTTACATATGCCTTGTAAAAAGTTTAGAATTCGCTTTTGACCATTGTTGTGCAAGATACTTTCACTCGTCTTGCTCGGGATCTGCTCCAATCATGGAGCCATTGTGTCTCTTGTTCTTACAAAAATCTCGGGCCAACAAACGACCTTGAATTCCCGGTCATATCTGGTACCTTTGTCCATTTCGTGCCATCGTCTGCGATAGGTGGGCAACCACCTGATCCAGTCCATCTGATCCAGTCCGTCCAGTAAATACGCTGACATACTGTTTGATCTGCCCAGTTGCATATGGTACAAAACTCCAATGCTCAATAGCATGTGGAGTGGAGTGGGGAAAAAAAGGTCTTCTCCTCTTCGAATTCCAGAAAGAAGTCCTCTTAATGTTTCGGTTACATGAGTTAGAAGCTCTTCATGAGCCATGTAACAGAAGTTTTTAAAACATGTTAATGTAAATACAGTGGTAGAAATTCCAATAATCTTAAACAAATAATATAAGAAATTTTAAGAAATTGTACAAATCTAAGTTAACGATGACGTCTCCTTTAATTTTAATTTTTAATTTAATTTTTAATTTTTGAAGCTCCGGCTTCAGACTTCGTCCTGCTTGTAAGTCCTTTAGTTCTTTCGCAAACACATCACTCTGAATGGAAGAGATTATTTAATTAAAAGCCAATTTAAATTCTTCTACTGAAATGCTTTTTGTAGCATTAATCGTATTATTGCGGTTGATAGGAACTCGGTTGACAACTTGTAAAACGTATGCTAAGACTCTCACAATCATACGAAACGATGATCGTCTACTAATGATCTGCTCAACTATGCTATTTTCTTTATAACTAGTGCTACATTTCAATACAAGGGTGTTTCGCAATTCTAATTCTTTGGGCTCGAAATCTGTCTTTCGTTCAGATTTCGGCCAATGTAATGCATCAAGTGTTAAGAACTGAAACCAAATTGTATCAAATCGCGGGCTGCACAGCCCCGTGAAACAATGTCGGCTGGCACGCGTTCCAGGCACGTGACTCCAAATAATATCCTGCGATTAAGTTTATATGGTTGATACGCGATTGGCAATAAAGCATTCTAGAGTTGATGGGTGCATTTTAGAACAATGAAGAACGACAGTTGAATCAGTCCAAAAATATGTTTTGCTGACAAGGCAATTTAATTTGTGTTTGATTTTAGTCCATGTTTGGCGGAAGCACAAAGCTCTAAACGAGGTATACTTTGTGATGATCAATGATGTGACATATTTTCCGTTGTCCAATACCCTGGCGTTTAGGCAACATCCATACGCTCGATTTGAGGCATCCGAAAATCCATGGATTTCACATTTATTCTTTGGTGATGTGTTAACAAATCGATTTACGCGAAACACATGTCAAGATTAGATAAATCAGCTTCAAGTTGTTGCCATCTAGTCCGTAAGATTTCTGGCAACGGGTAGTCCCAGTCCAAGCGCTCAATTCACAAGTCTTGGATCAGGATTTTGTAGCTGTAATGGCATGGCTATACGAACGAAACGAGAGTAATGTTAGGATCAGATCTTGTTGAATAGTAGGACCAACAATGAGTATTTAATTTAATGATATATTTGATGATGATTTAGACGAAGCGTCAAAGACTAATCGAAGTTTAGTTGATGAGCTCTGCGGTCTAAGGACACAATGGTGAGGAATAATGTAATGATTTCCCGATTGCAAATTGTCTAACGAAGCTACCACCATGTGATTTAACCTAAGATATACATTTAAAAATTCGATGTACATTTCCTTTAATTGGTGAGAAAGCCGGTTTTCGAGTTGAAGAAAAAGTCTTTTTGCACAGGACAACGAGTCTCCAAGTTTGTCAGGCGATTCACATGCTTGTTCTTCTGAGGTTAACGAAATATCTTTATTTTGGATTCTTTGTATTTCATCCATTTTCCAAAACCTTTCTAATAATATGTTAAGGTCTTGCTGTTGCGTTAAATTACAAGTGTAGTGTTGAGTTGATTGAGGTTCAGTAATCTTACGCCCGACGATCCTCATCTAGTGGAAGCTGAATTAGGATAGATCGTCGGGGGTAAGATAGATCCGAGTTCACATTTAACAGAGCGGGCTACGGCTCCGTCATCGACGTGACTTTCATCAGCAGGCACTTACACCGAATAAACCAAAAATGTACAGGGTAGATACGCTAAATCCGGAAACATTTACATCGACATTATGCTTTCCAACCATGGCAGGAGATGCAAATAATCTAGCCAGATGATCTGCTGGCCGCTATCACCGCAGCATGCGACAGCAGCATGGCCGTACGCAGGAGCCATAACGGACAAAAGGTCTGTGTACTGGTGTGTACTGGTGTGTACAAGGCGGTGTTACCAGAGAGCCCGAGAGCAAGGAAACTTCATCAGCCTGCAGCAAGAGTCTGCCGATCGGCGCAGATTACTCAACAGGTTAATTAAGGACAGCAACCGTAAGTGCTTTTTGGACCTGTGCAACGAGGCCGAAAGTGACATTTGGGGTATGGCATACAAGCTAGCCATGAAGAAACTTAAGGCGATACAGCCAGCAGCACCGTCAGAACAACATATGGAGCATATCGTTAAAACGCTGTTTCCAAATACGTCAACGGTATTGCCAAGGAACGCGAGTCCTATACTAAGCCAATACAGCCCGGTCAGCACAGAGGAGGTGCTATTGGCAGCAGGGCACCTGCAAGACAACAAAGCCCCTGGCCCCGATGCAATCCCTAACAAAGCTATGAAGCTAGCTGCCCGCTTGCAGCCGAATAAATTTGCGGATGTGTTTTCCAAATGCCTTGAAGAGTGCACGTTTCCCGAAATATGGAAAAAGCAGAAGATCCTTCTGGCTACAGACCGCTGTGCATGCTGGAGACCTTTCGCCCATGCAATTTGGGTTCAGAAAGGCCAAATCCACGTTGGATGCATTGGATGCGATGGATGTCGCCAGTAGTCGACTTAGCGGAGAAGAGTACTGCCTTATAAACATACTCGACATTAAAAACGCTTTTAATACGGCCAACTGGACAGTGATAATTGATACACTCGGCAGATTCCAAGTACCGGAGAATCTGATATTCACCATAGAGGATTACTTCCGGAACCGTGTATTAAATTACGACACACGAAATGGCGTACGCTCTTACGAAATCAGGGGAGGCGTGCCGCGTGCTGACGATGTAGCGCTAGTGGTCGTCGCAAAACATTTAAGAGAGGCTGAGGAAAAAACGGTGGTGTCCATGGGCGCAGCAAAACAGTGGCTTTCTGATGCAGGACCCACACTAGCGGACCATAAAACAGAGGCTGTCCTTGTAAGCAGCCGCAAGACGGTGGAAGTTGGCAAAATCGTACTGGGAATGTGTACGATACAATCTAGAAGATCGATAAGATACCTTGGTGTTTTACTTGACACAAGAATCATTTAAGGAGCACCTTCATCATGGTAACACAAAGGCAGCAGAAACATGTAGAGCATTGAACCGCATAATGATGAATGCAAGGGGCCCCCGGCAAGCACAGAGAATGTTGCTGATGGATGTTGTCAAATCGACCATACCTTATGGTGCACCGGTTTGGGCAGAAGCGATGCAGCGAAAAAGTACAGCAGAGTACTTGACTGTACATACCGTCTTGGCGCTCTGCGTGTTTGTCGTGGTTTCCGGACCATTTTCGATGACGCTGCACTTGACATACTGGCAAAAGAAGTGCAAACGATTTTCCAGCAACGGCAGGGACAAGTATGGACCCCCTCGACACGGAGAACAGTTATCAAAATGGCGAAAGAAGTCAGCCTGGCAGAATGGCAGCATCGATGGACAGTCTCAACAAAAGGTAACCTATGAGCTTACGCAGTTTCTTAGTGGTCATGGCTGCTATAGGACATACCTGCACCGTTTTGGACATGAAACCAGTGATGAGTGTACATGGTGCCATGAAGGTGTGGCGGAGTCACCTTAACACATCATATTCGAGTGCTCGAGGTTCCAGGAAGAGCGGCGGAAACTTGAGGTGAAAATTGGAGAGACGACCACAATTGCAAATCTGACAAAATGCATGATGACAACAAAACGATCATGGTCAGCAGTATGCAACTATGCATTCCAGCAAGCTGAGGCTCCTTGAGAGAGAACGCAACGCTGTACATTTATATGTGGACCTACATATATTCACTTAAGCAACAATGCACAGGTGTAACATGAGCTAGGGCCAAGCCAGCGTGTCAGCGCTGAACAAGCACTTTGATGCAAGCGCTACAAATAATATGTATGTATGTACTGACACTCTCACTCTCTTTTGTAGCTGTCGCCTAAGTCCCAGCATAAGAATATCTATGTAACAGTAGGTTAAGCAACAGAATATTTTTTGGGAATAAAAATCAATCTGAATATTACCACCAAACGGAACTGACGTGTCAATTTCCCCAAACTCTAAAACAAGTGGAAACCGGTCATTACATGGCGACCGTGACATGGTCCTTCCTTCCTTCCTCATTGGGTATTGAACAAAGTGACCGGTGAAACTCTTTCGACGTATGATGGAAATCAAGATTGTTGACATATAGTAGTTTTTTGCTGAATTTAGAAAACTTTCTGTATAATGATGCTACACAAACAGATATCTTGATCGGATTTCACATTGTAATGACAGTAGGCAAACTAAAGGATCCAGGCGGGAAAATGTTAATGAACCTACAAATAGATAATACACTGTTAAATTTGTAACACTGTATCTCTTACCGAATTGACAATTTTTTTTGAGTTTTGCATTTCTGCATAACTTCCTTTTCCTCATTGGGTATTGACCAAATTAACCGACGTATGATGGAAATCAAGATTGTTGACATATAGTGGTTTTTTGCTGAATTTAGAAACTTTCTGTACAATGATGATACACAAACAGATATCTTGATCGGATATCACATTGTAATGACAGTAGGCAAACTAAAGGATCCAGGCGGGGAAATGTTAATGAACCTACAAATAGATATTACACAGTTAAATTTGTAACACTGTATCTCTTACCGAATTGCCAATTTTTTTTGAGTTTTGCATTTCTTCATTTCCTTTTCCTCATTGGGAATTGATCGGTTACGTTTTCAGCTGAAATCCTTGGTAGTTCCACTTATTTTCGAGGTTTTCCTGGACGTCTCTGGAGATTCATGAGACTCAATGAATCCTTATTTTCGCAAATTTCTAAGTATTGCGGCAATTTTTTAAACCAGCGATTCACATTAGAATTAGCTTGTGGCTTATAGTCCATATATTGGCTAATGCATTCAATAATATTTATCATTGAATTTATTTTCTTGATTAAATTTAGGCTCTGTTGTAGCCACAGTCAGGGACATTATGGCATTCAGTTTTTCCACCATCTTTGATAGTTTTTTGGGAGATTCCGCTTCTGCCGTTTGTTTGAAACGATGATTTAAATAATAATCTCTTAGAATTCCACTGCACCTGCTTTGCTTTAATGCAGCTAGATCGTTCTCGAAAAGTCTTTCACATTGAGGATCTTTTTGACGAGATGTATTCTGTTCGATACATACACTAACTGGAGACTTGCGCCATTTGATGATTCTGGTGTAATATCCGTTTTGGTTGGACCTTGATTTACAATTTTACCACATGCAAATTTTGTAGTACTCTGACAGGAACTCGACACTCCTGAAATAGTTGTGTTAAAGGAATATATTTTTGGTGAAATCATATTACCGTTTCTCCAGATCTGAAAACTGAAGAGTTTTTCGACAAATTTTAAACATTTTATCCAGGCAGGACGAGTTTCCAATACTATTAAAAAAATTTTTGCTTTCGCAAAAAAAAACACGAAAAAACAATTTTGTTGTGTGTAATTGTTGTGTGACTGCCGTTTTGTTTTGAATTGATTATTGACAATTGTTATGATTAATAAAACCTAAGCTTCCTGATTTTAAAATGAGGCTTGCCGCTTTGTAATAAATATTTATGGATACGAAAATTCTGCATTTCACCGGGCATTTTTAATAAAAAAAAATCTTATGAAGTCCTCCTTTCTTCATTAAATATCAAAATCGCCAATCGAGCTGAAATAATGTGGCGCTTAGCGTTTCATTAGTTAACATAAGCCTTAATCGAATGTTCATTAAGGAACTTTTGAATGAACCCCAAATAAGTAGGAGCATTAAGAGTTTGGTTAATATTTAACATTTACCTTTACCTTTAGTCCAGAGACATTTGAACATTACTCAACTGAGCCATAGCCATCATCAGCATTCTTATTATCATTATCGTCATTATCAAGAAGAAGGACCATTGCCAGGACCTAAAACGTGCTCTTCTTTAGAAAAATTGCTCACGCACGGCTTCGTTTCTCTGTTGTACATACATATTTACATATATATATGTATATATATTTAGGAATTTTCACTGCTGATCATTTCCTTGCGGTTTGTCTTTGATTTTGTTTACCGTTCTTGTATCGTCGTTAAAAGTTTTTTCTCCTACGCTTCGTTTGTTTTTTTTTTTTTTTGTTCTTGTGTCTTTTAATTGTGCAATTTGGTGAAAGCAAATCACGTTTTGCACCTGTTTTGGCTGACAATCCTTGAACATTCTAAACAAAGTGAACCGAAACCCATCACCGGCTTAAACAACACCAAAAAGCCTAAAAAAAGAACTGAAATATACAACTTTTCGCACGACTTGCAAACTAAATTTTTGGGCATGATAATAATTAAGATTAATGGTTTCTGGTTAAGATAAAAATTTTGCAGAACATTTTTGTTGTTGTTGTTTTTGTCCTGAATTAGATAGCTAACAAACAATTGACAGTCGAATCCAAAGTGACAGCTGTCCAAGCTATCGGCCATGTTTATAGTATTTTGGATTGCAATTAAGCATGGAGATTCTTCGGTCATATGCAAAATAAGTTCATTCTCATTCGATGTTGTTGTTTTTCTTCGTTTCTTTTCGAGGTTTTCCCTGGACGTCCCTGGAGATTCATGAGACTCAATGAATCCTTATTTTCGCAAATTTCTAAGTATTGCGGCAATTTTTTAAACCAGCGATTCACATTAGAATTAGCTTGTGGCTTATAGTCCATATATTGGCTAATGCATTCAATAATATTTATCATTGAATTTATTTTCTTGATTAAATTTAGGCTCTGTTGTAGCCACATTCAGGAACATTATGGCATTCAGTTTTTCCACCATCTTTGATAGTTTTTTGGGAGATTCCGCTTCTGCCGTTTGTTTGAAACGATGATTTAAATAATAATCTCTTAGAATTCCACTGCACCTGCTTTGCTTTAATGCAGCTAGATCGTTCTCGAAAAGTCTTTCACATTGAGGATCTTTTTGACGAGACGTATTCTGTTCGATACATACACTAACTGGAGACTTGCGCCATTTGATGATTCTGGTGTAATATCCGTTTTGGTTGGACCTTGATTTACAATTTTACCACATGCAAATTTTGTAGTACTCTGACAGGAACTCGACACTCCTGAAATAGTTGTGTTAAAGGAATATATTTTTGGTGAAATCATATTACCGTTTCTCCAGATCTGAAAACTGAAGAGTTTTTCGACAAATTTTAAACATTTTATCCAGGCAGGACGAGTTTCCAATACTATTAAAAAAATTTTTGCTTTCGCAAAAAAAACACGAAAAAAACAATTTTGTTGTGTGTAATTGTTGTGTGACTGCCGTTTTGTTTTGAATTGATTATTGACAATTGTTATGATTAATAAAACCTAAGCTTCCTGATTTTTAAAATGAGGCTTGCCGCTTTGTAATAAATATTTATGGATACGAAAATTCTGCATTTCACCGGGCATTTTTAATAAAAAAAAATCTTATGAAGTCCTCCTTTCTTCATTAAATATCAAAATCGCCAATCGAGCTGAAATAATGTGGCGCTTAGCGTTTCATTAGTTAACATAAGCCTTAATCGAATGTTCATTAAGGAACTTTTGAATGAACCCCAAATAAGTAGGAGCATTAAGAGTTTGGTTAATATTTAACATTTACCTTTACCCTAAGTCCAGAGACATTTGAACATTACTCAACTGAGCCATAGCCATCATCAGCATTCTTATTATCATTATCGCCATTATCAAGAAGAAGGACCATTGCCAGGACCTAAAACGTGCTCTTCTTTAGAAAAATTGCTCACGCACGGCTTTGTTTCTCTGTTGTACATACATATTTACATATATATATGTATATATATTTAGGAATTTTCACTGCTGATCATTTCCTTGCGGTTTGTCTTTGATTTTGTTTACCGTTCTTGTATCGTCGTTAAAAGTTTTTTCTCCTACGCTTCGTTTGTTTTTTTTTTTTTTGTTCTTGTGTCTTTTAATTGTGCAATTTGGTGAAAGCAAATCACGTTTTGCACCTGTTTTGGCTGACAATCCTTGAACATTCTAAACAAAGTGAACCGAAACCCATCACCGGCTTAAACAACACCAAAAAAGCCTAAAAAAGAACTGAAATATACAACTTTTCGCACGACTTGCAAACTAAATTTTTGGGCATGATAATAATTAAGATTAATGGTTTCTGGTTAAGATAAAAATTTTGCAGAACATTTTTGTTGTTGTTGTTTTTGTCCTGAATTAGATAGCTAACAAACAATTGACAGTCGAATCCAAAGTGACAGCTGTCCAAGCTATCGGCCATGTTTATAGTATTTTGGATTGCAATTAAGCATCGAGATTCTTCGGTCATATGCAAAATAAGTTCATTCTCATTCGATGTTGTTGTTTTTCTTCGTTTCTTTTCGAGGTTTTCCTGGACGTCCCTGGAGATTCATGAGACTCAATGAATCCTTATTTTCGCAAATTTTTAAGTATTGCGGCAATTTTTTAAACCAGCGATTCACATTAGAATTAGCTTGTGGCTTATAGTCCATATATTGGCTAATGTATTCAATAATATTTATCATTGAATTTATTTTCTTGATTAAATTTAGGCTCTGTTGTAGCCACATTCAGGGACATTATGGCATTCAGTTTTTCCACCATCTTTGATAGTTTTTTGGGAGATTCCGCTTCTGCCGTTTGTTTGAAACGATGATTTAAATAATAATCTCTTAGAATTCCACTGCACCTGCTTTGCTTTAATGCAGCTAGATCGTTCTCGAAAAGTCTTTCACATTGAGGATCTTTTTGACGAGATGTATTCTGTTCGATACATACACTAACTGGAGACTTGCGCCATTTGATGATTCTGGTGTAATATCCGTTTTGGTTGGACCTTGATTTACAATTTTACCACATGCAAATTTTGTAGTACTCTGACAGGAACTCGACACTCCTGAAATAGTTGTGTTAAAGGAATATATTTTTGGTGAAATCATGTTACCTTTTCTCCAGATCTGAAAACAACTGAAGAGTTTTTCGACGAATTTTAAACATTTTATGGCCAGGCAGGACGAGTTTCCAATACTATTAAAAAATTTTTGCTTTCGCAAAAAAAAAACACGAAAAAACAATTTTGTTGTGTGTAATTGTTGTGTGTGACTGCCGTTTTGTTTTGAATTGATTATTGACAATTTTAATGATTAATAAAACCTAAGCTTCCTGATTTAAAAATGAGGCTTGCCGCTTTGTAATAAATATTTATGGATACGAAAATTCTGCATTTCACCGGGCATTTTTAATAAAAAAAAATCTTATGAAGTCCTCGTTTTTTCATTAAATATCAAAATTGCCAATCGAGCTGAAATAATGTGGCGCTTAGCGTTTCATTAGTTAACATAAGCCCCAATCGAATGTTCATTAAGGAACTTTTGAATGAACCCCAAATAAGTAAGTGCATTAAGAGTTTGGTTAATATTTAACATTTACCTTTACCTTTTGTCCAGAGACATTTGAACATTACTCAACTGAGCCATAGCCATCATCAGCATTCTTATCATCATTATTTTCGTCATTATCAAGAAGAAGGACCATTGCCAGGACCTAAAACGTGCTCTTCTTTAGAAAAATTGCTCACGCACGGCTTCGTTTCTCTGTTGTACATACATATTTACATATATATATGTATATATATTTAGGAATTTTCACTGCTGATCATTTCCTTGCGGTTTGTCTTTGATTTTGTTTACCGTTCTTGTATCGTCGTTAAAAGTTTTTTTCTCCTACGCTTCGTTTGTTTTTTTTTTTTTGTTCTTGTGTCTTTTAATTGTGCAATTTGGTGAAAGCAAATCACGTTTTGCACCTGTTTTGGCTGACAATCCTTGAACATTCTAAACAAAGTGAACCGAAACCCATCACCGGCTTAAACAACACCAAAAAGCCTAAAAAAAGAACTGAAATATACAACTTTTCGCACGACTTGCAAACTAAATTTTTGGGCATGATAATAATTAAGATTAATGGTTTCTGGTTAAGATAAAAATTTTGCAGAACATTTTTGTTGTTGTTTTTTGTCCTGAATTAGATAGCTAACAAACAATTGACAGTCGAATCCAAAGTGACAGCTGTCCAAGCTATCGGCCATGTTTATAGTATTTTGGATTGCAATTAAGCATCGAGATTCTTCGGTCATATGCAAAATAAGTTCATTCTCATTCGATGTTGTTGTTTTTCTTCGTTTCTTTTGGCTTGGTCATGTTATTATGGTAATTTTTGTGTGCATCCCCTGACCAAAGCCATGGCTTATGTGTTGAGAAGTGAACCACAAATGGTATTAAAATGGACTAAAATAAATGGCTGAAAACAAATGATATCCTATCAGTACAAGGTCGCTTTACCTAAGCCAAGGCTGTCTTCATTTGCCTAATCCATTGCCCAACTCCGACGTAGAAAATTGCACCATCCATTAAGGTTCAAGTCATTTGTAGGTCAACAGGAAAAGGCTTAATCATTTTGCAGCTTTTGGGAAATTACTATTTTGTGGCTTACTGTTGTTGTTTTTGCTAGGCACAAAAGCATTCGCATAGCAGTGTCTACAGTCTGCTAGCCTTTCATCGAGAAAAGCCGAAGTTAGACATTTTAGCTTGCTTCAATTTTCATTTAAAAATCGCAATTTTAATTGCGATATATATACCTAAATAAATAAATAATAATAATACTTATAATACCATTACAGTCCACCAAAATAATAATTAAGGACTGTAAAAACGAAAGATCCATACGATAAAGATATATTTTTCAATGCAATTATATGCAAGGTATATTTTATTCACCATATAGGCACAACAAGAACGTTCTTTCCTCAGTTTAACCATTTCTTCTAAATTGGATCCTGAGACAATGTGGAACTAAAATTTTTTCATACTATGTTATTTAACAAAAAAAACAGGAACCATAGAATAACAGCCTTAAATTAGATATTTTGTTATTGTTAACAGTTAATTTTATCCACAAATAAAATGCATCATTGTATTTCTATATTATTATAGGAAGGGTCGGGAGTTATCAGATTCTTGGTAATTACATTGAAAACATTTCAAAACTGGTTTCCTTAATAATAAATCACATAATGACATAAAAAAAAACAAGTAGATGCATTTCTCTAGTAAATCTTTTGTATTATCATGACGTACACTTAAGAATCTTTCCATAAATTAAAAACTGTTGATTTCCTCGAGGAATGGCGCACTGTGCTTTCGTGCTAAATGCCAAAAGCAGCTGACTGCTTTTTGTTGTTATTGGTGTAGCTTTTGCTTTAACCGATACACATTTGAAAACAGAATTTGGTCTACATTTTTGGTAATTAGATCGCAATTACAGTTGCAGCATAACGTATGCGCAATGTTAAAATAGCTGCTTGAATATGTATACATTGACGTATGCACATAAACATATTCACATATATTAACAGATAAGCATGTTCATATATGTACATTTATACGTGGACATACATATATTCACTTAAGCAACAATCCACAGGCGTAACATGAGCAAGCACTTTGATGCAAGCGCCCCCAATAATATGTATGTATATACTGACACTCTCCCTCTATAAAAATGAAAAAAAAAAAAACAACACATGGAAATCCTGATCCTGATTTTGGAAGTTCTCGAAGATATATTGGAAAATTGATACAACCACAAAAAGGTCGAGTCGAAATGACGATAGCCACTCGTCTACTGAAATAAAATAGAAATGAATCTGTGGATGAGTTTTACATTTCTGCATAACTTCCTTTTCGTCATTGGGTATTGAACAAATGACCGGTGAAACTCTTTGATGGAAATCAAGATTGTTGACATATAGTCGTTTATTGCTGAATTTAGAAAACTTTCTGGACATTGATGCTACACAAACAGATATCTTGATCGGATGTCACATTGTAATGACAGTAAGCAAAATAAAGATCCAGGCGGGGGAATGTTCATGAACCCACAAATAGATATTACGCAGTTAAATTTGTAACACTGTATCTCTTACCGAATTGCCAATTTTTTTGAGTTTTTCATTTCTGCATAACTTCCTTTTCCTCATTGGGTATTGACCAAATTAACCGACGTATGATGGAAATCAAGATTGTTGACATATAGTGGTTTTTTGCTGAATTTAGAAACTTTCTGTACAATGATGATACACAAACAGATATCTTGATCGGATATCACATTGTAATGACAGTAGGCAAACTAAAGGATCCAGGCGGGGAAATGTTAATGAACCTACAAATAGATATTACACAGTTAAATTTGTAACACTGTATCTCTTACCGAATTGCCAATTTTTTTTGAGTTTTGCATTTCTTCATTTCCTTTTCCTCATTGGGAATTGATCGGTTACGTTTTTCAGCTGAAATCCTTGGTAGTTCCACTTATTTTCGAAGTTTTCCTGGACTTCCCTGGAGATTCATGAGACTCAATGAATCGTTATTTTCGCAAATTTCTAAGTTTCTAATTTCTGCGGCAATTTTCAAAACCATTGGAATTAGCTTGTGGCTTATCGTCCAAGTATTGGCTAATGCATTCAGAATAATATTTATCATTGAATCTATTTTCTTGATTAAATTTCGGCAGTTTTTCCACCATCTTTGATAGTTTTTTGGGAGATTAGGATTCTGCCGTTTGTTTGAAACGATGATTTAAATAATAATCTCTAAGAATTCCACTGCAACTGCTTTGCTTCAAAGCAGCTAGATCGTTCTCGAAAAGTCTTTGGGATCTTTTTGACGAGATGTATTCTGTTCGATACAAATACTAACTAGAGACTTGCGTATATAACTGTCATTTGATGATTCTGGTGTAATATCCGATTTGGTTGGAGCTTGTTTTACTATTTTACCACATGCAAACTTTGTAATACTCTGGCAGGAACTCGACACTCCTGAAATAGTTGTGTTAAAGGGATATATTTTTGTGAAATCATAAACACTTTTACCTTTTCTCCAGATCTGAAAACAATTGAAAAAGAGTTTTTCGACAAATTTTAACCATTTTATGGCCAGGCACGACGAGTTTCCAATACAATTAATAAAATTTTTGCTTTCGCAAAAAAAGAACACGAAAAAACAATTTTGTTGTGTGTAATTGTTGTGTGTGACTGCCGTTTGGTTTTGAATTGATTATTGATAATTTTTTTTGATAAATAAAACCTAAACTTCCTGATTTAAAAAACAATTTTGTTGTTTGTAAATGTTGTATGTGACTGTCGTTTGATTTTGAATTGATTATTGACAATTGTTTTGATTAATAAAAACTAAGCTTCCTGATTTAAAAATAAGGCGGCAACTTTGTAATAAATATTTAGAGATACGAAAATTCTGCATTTCACTGGGCTTTTTTAATACAATCCATACATAAGCAATATTTGCTTTGAATATTCCTTAACACAAATAAAGCTTCTGCTCTATGACGTGACGGTCGTGTTTTTGCGTAGCTCCTGAGTTTTTATTAATATATATTGTTTTCTATCTATTTTTAATTGTGCCTAGTTTGTTTTCGCTTTCGCTGGTGTCGTTTGCTTGAAACCCTTGTGTTTTATTTGCATAATTCGCCAAATTAAACAGTTTTTTTTTTTTTTTCGTGATTAGTGTTTGGTGCATTTAAATTGTTTTTATTTTTATTATTTTGTTCTCTCTCGTCATTGCTTCTGCAGTTGCTCCCCTCATCGCCCCCATCATACCATCAGTGCTAGTGGTTTTGTTGTTCTCTCTGCTTTGTGCACTTTTGTAAAGCCGCCTCTCAAAGCTCATCTTATAACTGTTCTTGCACTCTCTCTTGTGCTGTGTACTCTGGCTGTCTCTTTGTTTTATTTGTAATTATTGATTTTTTATCGATAATTATGTTTGCGCTGCTTATTTAAATTCTTCTATATATGTATGTATATATATACAGTGAAACCTCGATATAACGAACTTCGTTATAACGAAAAACCCAATATATTTTTTTTTTTGCCTTGTGTTTATTTTGGCTATTCAATGGCTTGTTGTCTACCTAATTGCAAGCATTCTGATCGTTTTAACGATCAGTATAGAGCAATATCGTGTTGGCTTTGCGATAATTTTATTCACTTTAAAACGGTTTGTCTGTGTCTAAGCCTGAGCTTGGCTTAATGCGCTGGACTTGCCCATCTTGTGCCAGCCAGCAGCTTGATTTTAGCCGAATGTACAGGGATCTTCGTTTAAAGTTTCTTTCTCTAAATTAAATGGCCAAACAGCTGTCTAATGAGTGTGACTCTAGCATACATTTATTGTCGCAATTCAAGTTTGGTCCACCTTCTAAGAATTTGCACAAGAAATGTACCCTTGAGTTGCCTCATAAGCAGTCGCCCGCACTCTTTATTACATCTTCTCCCATTTTACTTTCACCTACACCAGCTTCTTGTCCCTCTTTATGCTCTTCTTTTCTGATTAAAGTACCCACTACAAGCCCTGGTGTACCTCAATCTATCCCTCACGGGAACTCTGATCAATTACTGGATCATGCTGGCTTTCAATCACTTACGGATCCCAATGCTCCTCCGCCTTCACTAACTGTAGTGCCTCATCGTAAACAATTATTTATCTCTAGGCTTGCTCCAGATACTTCTGAATCGTCTGTGACAGCTTATATTGGAAATATATGCTCTGCTAAGGTTTTAATTCAAAAGTTTAAGTTTTCTAGGCCTCGCGAAATCTCCTCTTTTAAAATTACTGTACCAAATGAGTGTTTCTCAGCTATGGTTGACCCTAACTTTTGGCCAGAGGGCCAAGTTGTACACGAATTTGCGCCCAATAAGCGCTCCCGCCTTTTGCCTGTCCACCTTGAAAATGTATCTTCTGCTTCAAAAAACTAATAACGTCTAGTCTTTGCATTCATTATCCAAATGTAAGAGGACTTCTTACCAAGCTCTCGAAATTATTCTGTGTTAGTTAAAGCTTTTCGGCTGACATATTAGCTTTCTCTGAAACTTGGCTTAATTCCTCTGTTTTGGATAATGAAATTCTTTCTAATAACTTTATTTCTTATAGGCTTGATCGTGTTGGTCATTGCTGTCAACTCGAATCTGTGTTCAAGTGTTGTGCCGATTGATCTCCCCTTAGGTGTTGAGTTTATTTGCGTCGAAGTTACATGTTCTAACTTTAGCTTATATATCTCTTGTTCATATATTCCTCCAACTTCTGATATCATGATCGACATGCACCATGCTGATGCTTTGCGAACTATTTTTAGTCGTCTTAAAGATCGTGATTTTTTTATAGCTTGGTGATTTTAATTTGCCTTATGTTTCTTGGCTTGTTGATGATAATCTATCTTTCTTAATTCCTTCATCGCAACATGTTTTTCTTGATACCCTACTTGAATGTCCGCTATATCAGTTGAATTCTTTTCTAAAAGAATCCTCGATGTTGTTTTTGTCTCGGATCCCACTGTTAGTGCTGTATCACAAACACAGCCCCTAGTGAAGCCTGAAGATACTTATCACCCTACCATTGAAATTACTATTTCTTACAATTCCGTTAATAATTCATTTAATAACATCCCAAATTCTCGTCGTAGATGTTTTCGTAAAACAAATTTCAATCTTCTTAACATACTTATTTTCTCTTTTGATTGGTCATTTCTATTTGAGTGCTGTGGTATAGATTGTGCAGTAAATTTTTTCTACTCTGCTCTTAATTCTGTAATTGATAAATGCGTTCCTTATGTGAATGTCTTTACCGTCTCAAGTGCGGCAGTCTGGTTTACACGTAGGCTCTTTAATCTCCGTAACATTAAATCGATATATTTTAAAAGATTTAAAAAAACTGGTTTGCGACTTGACTATGCAAATTATTGTGTAGCCAAATCTAAATTTGGCTTTTAAATACTCAATGCTACAATAATTATATCGTTCGCTGTAAGGTTGAATTTTATAAGAACCCCAAAAGATTTTATAACTTTGTTAATTCCAAAAGACGCTCTAATTTACTACCTTCCACCTTCGAACTTAATGACCAGACTGCTAATAATGATTCAGATATTGCAGATCTGTTTGCTAAATTCATTCAGTCGAATTATTCTACTACTGCTTCTTTCCCACACCTTATCCCTTCACAATTCCACATTTAAATTGTATGTTTTTTTCCTAATATTACTGAAGACTGTATTATCTCTAGCTTGTCATCTATGACGTCTTCCTTCGTACCCGGGCCTGATAATATACCTAGTTGCATCCTTAAAATGTGTTCGCCTCCCTGATATTTGGATGGAGTCTTTTATTATTCTGCTTTTTAAAAAGGGTAACAAATCGGATATTTCTAACTACCGTGGCATTGCCAAACTTTCGGCAATACCTAAGCTGTTTGAGAAAATTATTACGTCTTCCCTTCAACACCTATCCAGATCCACTATTTCTGCTTGTCAGCATGGCTTCATGAAAGGTCGCTTACCAACCTTTTAGAATTGACTACCCTTGTACACCATGGCTTCCGTAAAAAGTGTGAAACTGATGTTATTTATACTGACTTTAGTAAGGCTTTCGATACGGTTGATCATTCTATGCTTCTCATGAAACTTAACAAACGATTTGCCTTTGGCCTTGGCTCATTCACGCGTGCTCATGTTTGCGGATGACGTCAAGATTTGTTATTCATATAATGGATCCTTCTTTCCAACAGTACTTGCAATCAGATCTCGATGCGTTCTGTATTTGGTGTCATGTTAATAAATTACACCTTAATGCCTCTAAATGCTCTTTTATGACTTTCAGTTGTTTGTCGCCGTTCCTAGCTCAACACTCTATTAAGTCTGTTTTGTTAGATTGTGTACCATCATTTAAAGACTTAGGCGTTATGTTCGACCCAAAACTTTCTTTTAATGTTCATATATCTACAATTGTCAATAGAGCATGCAGTCTTCTTGGCTTCATTAAACGTTCGGCCAAAGAATTTGATGATCCATATGTGACAAAGGTTTTATACACTTCGTTAGTTCGACCTACTCTAGAATATTGCTCACCAGTGTGGAACCCTCAATATGATGTTCACCAGCGTAGTATTGAATCGGTACAGAAGTAATTCCTTAAGTTGCGTTACGCGGTCTTAATTGGGACGCGAATCTTCGCCTACCTTCTTATTCTGACAGACTTCTTCTTATTAATCTTCCTTCACTTTACAACCGTAGGCTCGTATTTGGGATTCTCTTTCTACATAAAGTGGTCAACGGCGAAGTCAGTTCTACCAATTTACTAGATACGCTATATTTTTGTGTTCCCTCACGTCGGACCAGAAACTTTTTCCTCTTCACCCTTAGTAGATGTCTGACTAACTACTCTCTTCACGAACCTCTTCGTGTTCTTTTTGCCAATCTTTTAACAACAGTTCTCACCTTATTTCTCCTCATCTATCTGTCACTTCTCTTCGCGCTATACTTTTTAATTATCTACAGCGTAACCACTGAAAGTATTCTGGACTAGATATTGGATTGGCTGCAACTCATACCTGACCACATTGGCTGTGAATCGGGGCATAGCTAGCACCTTGTTGCAAATAAAACACCTCCACCGGGTCGGGGATGTTTAGTTGTGCATAAAGCTAAGCTACCTTCGTGAATTAATTATTATCTGTATTTTAGCTTAAGCTTTTTCGTCGACTGCTGATTTAGTTGACGTAAATAAATAAATAAATAAAATAAATAAATAAATAAATATATATAACTTGTAAATTCATTATCGGCTTATGTTGGGGCTACAACTGAATCAAGACACTCTTTGCTGAAGAGAGAAAACGACCAAAGACAGAGAGAGACCAAGAACAGCGCAAATTACTTTGAAGAGACAAACATGGAGTTCCGTTACTTTAATTCTTTTCTTTCTTACTTCTTCTATGGAAATTTCCAGAACTTTGAATTTTGTAAAAGAAATTAATCTCGTTCGATGTGGTTCCATCTGTGCCCACCGACAATTGTACATATAGTAAAATATTTAGGTTAAGAAAATAAAGCAACTGGATTGAAGTTACCCTGATAATTTATTCGTGCCAAATCGCAAGTGCCTCAAAGCCGCCTCGGTGGAAATCATCCGAAGGCCGCATCATTCAAAGCGAGCAGTTTAGAGCTCCGCAAGGGCGCAGCCGTTAGCCAACATATTTCTGGTGCCGAAACCCGGGAGGATTGATCTTGGCGATTGGATTTGGAGTGTAATTACCAGTGGATAGACTGATTTGGGTGAGTACAATTTAACGTTGATGTGTTCGGGTAGGTGTTCAATATGGCTGAAAAACTGTTACCGTTTACTACGGAGCAAATCACATTACTTACTTTGCTGGAGAAGTCATTGGCGCGGTATAAATCGGAGGAATCGGGACATACCGAGAGTCATCTGGAAGTCAGATTGGACTCGCTGGCCCACCTTCACGCAGATTTTCAGCGCAATCATCACCAACTGGTGCAAGAACGATATAATGTGGAGATAAAGGGTCGATATTTTGACAAAGACATCAGAGACTGTTTCGAAGAAACCTACGGAGTAGCTGAGATTCGAAATGAGTTGCAGAGACATAAGGATCGGAGAATCCCGGCGTCGACTGCATTTGATGAGTCTTGTTTGCATCAGACGGTGCATGAACAAATGGGATCAATTTTGGAGGAGGTGAAACTTCCAACAGTTAAACTGCCTACCTTCAGCGGGAAATTCATTGAGGTGTTTTTAATAAGATTACACCACTGTGAGAAGCTGACGGACATACATCGTTTTCATTATTTGAAGGATTCATTGGTTGGAGACGCAGCTAAGGATATTGAACATCTAACGCTAATAGCGGCGAACTATGAAGTGGCTTGGAGAATGTTGATGAATTTGTATGATAACAAGCGAGTGTTATTTTTACATTGCATGGATGTGTTCGACCAACAATTACCAATTAAATATGAAGATGCGGAAAGTTTGAGAAGATTTGTGCAAACTTCCCGCTCATGTGTGAATTCATTGGAGAAGACTGGTGTGAATGTGCGACAACAGTCTGAAATTTTAGTACACTACATGATGAAGAGATTACCGAATCAATTAAGAGTGGATTGGGAGCGGTCAATATCTTCAACACAGAATCTGCCGAGCTTTGAGGAGCTCAGTCAGTATCTTGAAACACAGTACAGAACAATGATTACGGCGTCAGCAGGTAATATCGAGGGAAATCTATCACGGGATAGACATCGGAATGCAAGACCAGGTGTACATGGGTTACGAGTTAACCAGAACTACACAAAGACTTCATTTGTTGTTCGAGAGACAGACCTATGCATTGTCTGTCAAGAGGATGGACACCTTATAGGAGTATGCAAGATATTCCAGGAGATGAGGCTATAGGAAGGAAATGCATGTGTGGTGAGGCATCGACTGTGTTTTAGATGCCTTAAACCAAATCATCGAATAGATGCATGTGACAGTGCGGTAAATTGTGAAAAATGTCAAGGACGGCATCATACACTACTTCATGTAGACAAGTCAGGAGGCGAGAGATCGCTTGGCACACTAAGGAAGGAAGTTATCCCAACAGCATCTGCGAATGCTTTAAATGGAAAGAGTACATCAGAAATTGCGGTAAAGACGAGGTTTTATTACCAAAAGCTACGGTGTGGGTAGAGTCGATAGAAGGCTATCCCTTACAGTTTAGAGCTTTTTGGATCTAGGATCACAAGTTTCGTTCATTTCAGAGAATGCAGCTCAGCAGCTACGTTTACGGCGCAAACGGGCTCAAATCACGATTACTGGATTAGCAGATACTAAAATTACAGATGCGAGAGCCCAGGTGGAGCTAGTCATAGGATCAATCTACAACCCACATGCGAAATACAAGCTGCTCGCGTCAGTAGTACATATAGTGAGTAAGCGCATGCCAATCAAACGACTGCCATTTGAAGAGTGGACTCATCTGAAGGACTTACCGTTGCCCGATCCTGACTTCTTCAGTCCACAAGGAGTTGATATTTTGCTGGGAAATGATATCTACGATGAGCTGATGTTAGAAGAAGTGCATCGAGGAATACGTGGTATGCCTCTGGCTCAAAATATGCATTTGGGATACATTGTATCAGGGAAAACGAATCAGGAAGCTGGTAGCAGATCGTCCTACACCATAACGGTCCGTAAGAAGGAAGCTGATGAGATACTTGAACAATTGTTATGTAAGTTTTGGGAGCTAGAACAATTCGACGAAGAGCCACGTGGGCTTTCAGTAGAGGATAACTGGTGCAAAGATTTCTTCGTTAAGACACAGCCGAATGCCCTCTGGGAAATATGTTGTTCGTCTTCCTTTTCTTACTTACTTGGACAAATCAATGGTAATTGGAGAATCATATAAAGGCGCGTTAAATCGATTACATTATCTGGACAGACGGTTGCGTAGCGATGCGAGTTTGAAGAACGCTTATGTTGGCACGATAAATGAGTATCTGGAGCTGGGTCAAATGGAACGTGTGACGTCACGGATGGATGGGCAATCCTGCATTGGGGGCAGTCGATCATTGTTAACTACCGCATCACCCAGTCATAAATGAATCGTCATCAACTACGAAGGTACGAGTTGTCTTCGATGAATCGAGCAAGACGAGTAATGGGAAATCACTTAATGAGATTCTAGCAATTGGTCCAAAATTGCACGTACATCTTCAAGGAATCATTCTCAATTGGCGAGGGCTAAAATGGGTATTTATGGCGGATATTGAAAAAATTTACAGATGTATTAATGTTCCACCCGACGACGCGCAGTACCAACGTATTCTATGGAATCTGGACACTCGTGATCATGTGGCAGAATATGCCTGCACAACGGTAATGTTTGGAACTAGCTCCACACCTTATTTAGCCATGAGAGTTATGAAACAATTAGCTATGGATGAAAGCGAGAAGTATCCACTGGCGGTGAATGTCGTGAATCATCAAATGTATGTAGATGACATACTGTCTGGTGGCGAAAGTATTGCAGAAACGGAGGATGTCAAGAACCAAGTGATTGGAATGCTTCGTAGTGGTACATTTGAACTAAGGAAGTGGGCGAGTAATTGCCCAAAGCTATTAGAGAACATACCAGTTGAGCATCGAGAATCATGCGGATTGTTACACGTAGAAGGTAATGATACTATTCGCACTTTAGGTCTCTACTGGAGTCCTAAGGAAGATGAGTTCCGTTGTGCTTTGAATGTCGTTCCACCAACGAGCTCACCTACAAAGAGGATTACTATAAACAATTGCACGACTGTTTGATCCCATGGGATGGCTTAGTCCGATAATTACTACTTCCAAAATTCTCATGCAGCATCTATGGAAGCAGAAAATTGGCTGGGATAGCACACTACCGGACACTATTAAGAGAGAATGGGAGAAATTCGGGAAAGAGTTACCAAACATAGTAACTATACGAATACCACGGCATGTTACATGGGGGCTACCGGGTGGTGTGGCTAAACTGCACCTGTTTTGTGATGCCTCGTTACGGGCATATGGAGCTGCGGCTTACTTACGCTATCCTATTGGAGAGGATAAGTATCACACAGAGTTGTTATTGTCAAAGGGGAAAGTATCGCCAACTGAACAACAACTAACCATACCTAGGGCAGAGTTATGTTCTGCGCTTGAAGCAGCCAAAATCTATAAGTATCTAATGGAGAATCTAAGAATTAACATTAATTATTCGAACACAATTTTCTGGTCAGATTCTATGATAACCATCAGTTGGATCCGTGGTGGAGCTGCCAACTGGAAAGTATTTGTGTCCAATCGAATAAACAAAATTCTGGAAATCTCAGACGAAAGGCAATGGAGACACGTCGCCTCGAAAGATAACCCTGCAGATTATCTAAGCCGTGGCATGACGGCAACCAAGTTGGCATCGTGTGAATTATGGTGGCATGGGCCATAATGGTTACAAGGATCGGACATCGAATGGCCTTGTATTGCTATTGATCAGGATTCGCTGTCGGTTGTTGATACTGAAGTCAGAAAGGTGACCTGTGATAACATAGCAGTAAAAGAAATGCCAAGTATAGCATTTATCAGCAGTATCACATGTTTTAAGATGAAGCCTCAATTTGCAGGTCAGAAAATGGGAATGTTACCAGCAATACGGGTACGCCCCTCTAAGGCATTCTTATCCGTTGGAGTGGATTACGCTGGACCCGTAAATATTTCGCCCTGTAAAGGAAGAGGACGTATATCCCAGAAGGGATATATTGCTGTGTTTGTATGTCTAGTGACGAAGGCCATTCATTTGGAACCAGTTGGAGATCTGACCTCAGACGCGTTTATAGGAGCATTTTACCGTTTCATTGGCAGACGTGGCCTATGCACAGACATTTATAGTGACTGCGGTACCAATTTCATTGGAGCCAACAAAAAATTGCAAGTGGACAAACTGGCATATTGTTCGTACATTACGAAACATATTGCACCAACATTATTGAGAAAGGGAATCACTTGGCATTTCAACCCACCATCAGCGCCGCACTTTGGTGGGTTGTGGGAAGCTGAGTGAAGTCCATGAAGTATCATCTGAAGAGAACTCTCGGAGAACAAGTTTCAACATTTGAGGAAATGGCAACTACGTTGGCGCAAATTAAGTCTTGTTTAAATTCAAGACCTTTATGTCCCCTATCAAATGATCCCGACGATTTAATGGTATTAACACCCGGTCACTTTCTGATCGGTGAAGCTCCTTTAGCACCTCCTGCTCCGGAATTGGCTAAGGTTACTCTGATTGATCGATGGAAGAATTGTCAATATTATGCACAACAGTTTTGGAGAAGATGGAATTCGGAATATTTATCACGATTAAAATGGAGACCAAAATGGCTGCAGACCAAGGAAAATCTAACAGTTGGATGCATAGTGCTCATCAGGGACGAGCGATTCCCTTCTCATCAATGGCCTCTAGGTCGGGTAATGGAGACACATGCAGGACCCGATGGACTAGTGAGAGTGGTGACTTTGAAGACAGTCAATGGCCTCATGAAACGACCGGTAGCCAAACTCTGTCCATTGCCTATTCAGGAGAATTGGATGGAAAATGACACCAACCCTACACCTAAGCGTTAAATTTTTGCTTTCTCGTTTCAGTTTATTCTTTTCGCAGGAGTCTTCCGGACGTGAATTTGATGATAAGGCTCATCATCAAAGGGGGGAGAATGTTTGGGCTACAACTGAATCAAGACACTCTTTGCTGAAGAGAGAAAACGACCTACTTCTTCTATGGAAATTTCGAGAACTTTGAATTTTGTAAAAGACAGCATGGTTTGCTGTACTTGAATTTTACTCTTGAAATTAATCTCGTTCGATGTGGTTGCATCTGTGCCCACCGACAATTGTACATATAGTAAAATATTTAGGTTAAGAAAGTAAACCAACTGGATTGAAGTTACGCTGATAATTTATTCCTGCCAAATCGCAAGTGCCTCAAAACCGCCTCGGTGGAAATCAGTTTAGAGCTCGGCAAGGGCGCAGCCGTTAGCCAACAGCTTAATTAATAATTAAAGCATCCGAATTTCATTTTCATTTCGCGAATTCTTGCTATCGCTTTTGTGTTTTTGTTTAAATTTAAATAAAATCAAAACTTAAAACAATACTTGCGTTAGCGGTGTTGTTGTTTTGTTTATCTCTTTTGCTTTTGTGTCTTTGCCGTTTTAACTAACTCTCGTACTTTTTTATTTTTTTGTATTTCCTTTTTTAATTTAATTAAACTTTTTGATAAAATGGTTGTCTGCTCAAAAAATAATTGCATAGTTGCCACTAATGCTGTTGACTCCCATTATTATATTCTTTGTTGGTTGTGTGAAAATGCGGTTTACGTTAAGTGTACAGGTTACACAGGCAGAATCTATTGCTAAAGGTGGTGGCTTAAAATATGGATGTGATGCTTGCCGGGAGGTCGAGAATAAGATGCGGTCTTTCATGAGGCTGACTAGAGTTTTGACACTTTAAGGGCAGGTTTTAATAAACTCAAAGCGGAGTTTATCGCTTATGAATGAGTCTCCGAAACGTAAAAGGACCAGTCCAGCATATACTTTACTCTCGTGTAAATTCAATTTTAAAATGGATTTTTGTTGGGATATTTCACTTTGAGTGATGTGTATGTGTCTATGTACCAATTTCACCATTACAACCGCTACAGACTACCGCAGGGATAACAGCAACATGAGCTTCAAGTAGTGCAGCATGGTCCACAGCAGGGGTAAAAGCAGGGTATATAGCAGCATGGCGAAGACGGACTGCAGCAAGTACAGCAAATATAGCAGCAGAACATCTTTCTAAGGTTCCAAAACAGAAACTGACGATAATTAATCGTCTTACCCATCAACAGAAAATACTTACCCAAGTATAAATTTTTGCATACGCAGTGATGGGGATGTTTCTTATGCACTACTTATTGTGAGGCGAACACCATGACGTGACAAGAGCCTACAAAAAAACATTACTTTAATTAACCTTTTTACCCATCAATAAAAAATAATTACACAAGGGCAGCAACGTTGGTGTTTCTTTATTTCTTATGAACTAAGTATTGCACTTTTACTGTTTTAGTACTTTTTTTTGTTAAAACATAATAAAAAAAAACTAAATCACTACAATCTACTTTACACTTTTTTTTTTTTTTTTTTGTGTCAACTCGTGTGTACTGTGTGAGAGTCGTAAATGAACTGATGAAGTCTGAAATATGTGCTCACATCATTACAATGATAGAGAAATTCAGGTTCTTGGATTGCTTTGTCCCTGTACAAAATTTCAAAAGTATTTAAGGACAATTAGTTAAACATCATGGATTGCATTGATGTCTTAAACAAAATTTAATTTGATTATTATTTTAGTCATGGCAAGCTTGACTGCTTAATATCGTTACTAAAGTATATGTAACACCAAAATGTTTAAAAAACTCATTTCAGAGTAGAATTTTAATTGACTAAAAACCACAACAAAAAAAATAAAAAAAAATTCTACAGACATAATAATTTACTATCTTAAAATTAAAACCTACAAAATAGGATTTTGTCTAATTTTGGACCATATTTTTGCTTATAGTTTCGAATTCTTGTAGCCAATTGCCGTGATTTGGTCTAGCAGTGGACTGTACCTTATTCTCAAACTAATATTTAATTTTCCTTTGATTCTTTGCTACTGAATCAGTTGAGTGCCAATTTATTACTGAAGAAAAAGAGAAAAAGCGCCGACGCAGCAGCGCGCAAATATGTGTGTAATGCTTATGTATGTGTGTTAATCGATTCCTATAGCTACA
Organism: Drosophila equinoxialis; assembly: GCA_018150345.1. Lineage (NCBI taxonomy): Eukaryota > Metazoa > Arthropoda > Insecta > Diptera > Drosophilidae > Drosophila > Drosophila equinoxialis. The sequence goes on along the minus strand of JAECWI010000332.1, from coordinate 116,132 downwards.
TATATTATCGATAAATGCAATCCGTTCATAAACATCCCGGCCCGCCCTGAAACACAGTTTCTGAACGGGGCAATACCGCAACCTTGGTGATTGGCCGATGTGACAAGGCAAACAAATAGGCAAATGTAGCCCTTACCAATGCGCGGTTTGCGCCCCTTTCCATCCTTAAGAAGGATTGGACCAGCATATTCACATCCAGTGTTTACAAATGGAAGCGCCTGAGTGACTCGAATGCTGGGTAGATCAGCCATTCTTTGTTGTGATGTATGTTGCCGTTGTCGAAAACAAGCCACGACTGTGTGACTTTCCTTATCAAGTTCCTTGCGCCAAATATCCAGAATCTTTCCCGTACCATAACAAAGAGTGATGAGACGCCAGGGTGCCGGTTGACCCTGTGTTCGTGTTCAAGTATCAGCTTGGTGATGCGATGAGATTTCGGTAGCAAAACTGGATGTTTCGCCTCTGTGGACAATTGCGAGTGTTGCAATCGTCCTCCAACCCTAAGTAGTCCGTCCTTGTCGATTATTGGCGAGAGTTTAGCCAACTGAGATCGACTTCGCAATGGTTTATTTGCGAGTAGCAATGGAAGCAGGTTTGCGCGTGCCGCAAGCATACAATACGTGCCGCGCTGATTTCCTCAAATGTAAGACAGTTTGAGCCTTTGTCCCCAAATGGACCCTTAGTGCGCCGTAGAAAGCGTATAACATAGCCAACCGTATGAACGAGCGTCAACCATGACGATACTCGTTGAACAAGATGATCAAGTGCGTGATCAGGAGCTGCATCTACTAATGCAGTCAGACAATTGATTTTCACTTCCTGTTGTATGCTCTTTTCTGAAATATTTAAACAGACTTGTGAGTTGTTTAACCTTACCATAAATTGATCCGCGTCACGTAGCCATGACGGGCCATTCCACCATAACTAAAAGTCTTTTAGGTCTGCCGCCATGAGACCTCTAGATGCGCAATCAGCTGGATTCGACTTGTAGTCCACATGACGCCAATAATGCCTTGGAATTTCCGAAGTTCTGTTCCCAACAAATGTCTTTAGTCGAGAGGGTGCGTATGATAGCCAATAGAGTACGATTGTGGAATCGCACCATGCAAAAACCGTGACCTTTTGATGTCGAAGCGCCGCCTTTATCGAACGTATGAGTTGACTTAGGAGCAGTGCCGCGCAAAGCTCTAGGCGAGGCAGAGATTGCTGCTTTAGCGGAGCCACCCTAGATTTCGCAGCCATAATCGATGTAGAAATCGAGCCATCATTGTTGATTACTCTGCTGTACACTACAGCAGCGTATGCCTTTATAGATGCATCGGAGAATCCATGCAATTCAATGTTGTCCGCGTCGTTGACAACTAACCGGGGTATTTGAATGTGTTGTAGAATATCCAAATCTGCTCGCCATTTGAGCCAATTCTCCTTTAGCAGTTTAGGGAGTTTGTCATCCCATCCCAAATCGAGAAGCCATAATTGTTGAAAGAGTATTTTAAATTGGACCACAATTGGTGCCAATAGCCCAAGTGGATCAAAGATCCGTCAGACATCCGATAAAACTTGTCGTTTTGTACAATCGACATTTCCTTTTAGACCTACATTATAGGACAATGTATCAAGACCAGGTTGCCAGTAAAGCCCAAGAACCTCCACTGGTGATGATTGTGTAGAATCAGTTCCTTCCGTTGGTATGCGAAGTGTGTTCGATACCCATTTCCCAAGCTCCAAATTAGCACAGGACATAAGTTGAATGAGTTCCTTTCGATTTTGTACCAGTTCCTCCTCACTGTTTGACCCAGTGAGCACGTCGTCGACATAAAAATCCTCTTGTAGGATTTTTGCAGCATTCGGGTATTCCTGCTGATGATCAAGTGCCAGTTGCTCTAATACCCTGACGGTACAAAGATGATAATGTTTGATTGGATCCGATGGCCTTTCTCTCCAGACAATTCTATGGAAGTCGCGGTGTTTGTTGTTCACCCAAATCTGCCGAAACATCTTAACTATGTCGGCTGAGAATACAAATTTGTACATCCGAAAGCGCAACCAGACTGCGAATAGATCGCGTTGAATGCTAGGTCCTGTAAATAGATAATCGTTTAGTGATTTGCCTTTGGTGTCGCAGAATGATCCGTCGAAAACTAGATAGATGTGGTAGATAAAACCGTTGCCCATTATTGACTTCATCTGGTGGCACTTCGCGCATGTGCCCCAAATCGAAGTATTCCTTCATGAAATTGACATATTTTGCTCTTAGATTTTCATCTTTTTGTAACCGTCGTTCCACCGATTGGAAACGGCTTAGAGCTCCTTCTAAAGTATCCCCAAATTCAGGATTAGTAACCTTAAATGGAAGTTCAACGATGTACTTCCCATTATCATCTCGAGTGTATGTAGCGAGAAAATGTTTCTCTACTTCTTCGTCATCAGGTTCCAATTTGGATGTGGATCTGATGTCCTCTAGCTCCCAGAACCTCTGGAGCGAAGCGTTAATATCAATGTATGATGTCATAGCGAAAGCGTTGTTAGCTTGTGGCATCGTGATAGAGCTGATGACCCATCCGAAAATCGATGAAATTGCAAGGAGTTTGCCCGTATTGTCGTACAACCTTTTACCTGTAATTGTAGACCAAACATGTTCACCACCCAAAAGAACGTCAATTGGAGCGTTTGTGGTGAATTCTGAGTCAGCCAGTTGAAGATCGGTAAAGACCTCCAGTGCCGATGCGTCAATGTTCTGCCTTTCCAGTGTTGAGGTGATTTTGCCAAGAATATGAGCCTGTACCGTTAAGTGATTGTTGGAGTACCTTGACTTGATCTGAAGCGTGCTGCTTCCCCTTGTGGTGTCAGCCTGAACCGAAGAGATTCCTGTGACCAAAATCGATGATGCCGACCGTGGCAATCCAAGTGCTTGTATGCATCGTTCTGATACATATGAAAGTTCCGACCCAGTATCTAGTAAGATACAGATATGCTTCGATTTAAACCTTTTCCTGTTATCGTTTTCGCAGAGCTTTGCGAACAAACCGTTGCTGGTGCACTCCCAATATGAGCCACTAGACTTGACGTAGACAAATCGTGATGAGAAGCCCTTTACCTTGTTGCAAGTTCCTTAAAGCCATTGAGTTACCTGGATCGTGGACCAGAGAATGGTGCTTACCTTTACAATACTTGCATGCGAATAGTGATGGACAGTTTATGACCATATGCCCTGATTTTAGGCACTTATAACATAAAGCCTTTTCCCTGATGAACGTACGACGTTGTGCAATTGTTAAATCCATAAATTGTTGACAGCCATACAGTTTATGATCTGTCGCCTGACATTTGGTGCAGCTGCCACCTTGAACTGCAACCATTGAATGTGTGACCCTTTTTGTGTGTGTGATTTGCGCTGGCGTTTTGCCTCCAGTCGCAATCTCCCGTTTGCTGAGCTCTAATTCTTCACAACGATCATCCAAGAACTTGAAGAATTCCTCCAGTGTGGGCGCCTCGTTGCCCATGCTGCGCTCAATCCACCTGCGCCGTGTATCAGCGTCAAGGTTTTCCAATACCAGATATTGTACCCAGCAATCCCGTCCTGTTTGATTGATCGCATCCAGACCGCGAACAATCTCGTTTGTGCCATCTGATACCTTTCGTAAGATGGACACATCAATTTTGTTTGTCGTTGGTAGACCCATGAATTGTTCCAAAAATGAGTTTACAATATGGCGTGGCCTATTGTACCTTTCCTTTAAGCGCTCCCAAGCAGTGTTGTAAGCCGTGTCAGTTATTGCCAGATGCCGCACCAAGTTGGCAGCATCATCGACGAGCAGTGTTTTCAAATGATGAAACTTTTGAGTGTTGGTTAACTCCCTTTTGTTGTGTATCGTGCTCTCGTAGATATCTTGAAAAGCTGGCCACTCTGTGTAGAGTCCAGCGAACCGTTTGATTTGAATTTTCGGCAATTCGCCGCCTTGCACGAGTGCCGTCGTGTTGTTTCCCGAAGTCGAACCCGAAGCAGCCGCTTCTGTGCGAGCGGGCATCGACAAGTTCGAAATTCTCTGGTTTGCAGCTAACTGTTCAAAGTGTTGTTGTTGTTGTTGCAGTTATATGCCTGCATACCCATGGCGCCATTGCCGTCGTCAGACAATGATGCTTGTTGTTGTACTAACCGTTTTTTTTCTAGAAGTAACGAATATGCTTTCAAGTACTTCTCCTCGTAGGTCACGCTATCGACATCTGGATCCACATAGCCGTCTACATCTTCCAGTAGGGCTATGGAATCCCCGTTTCCATTAAATTCCTTCAACACGGACTGGAGTTGATCCATCCGAGCGGCTACCTCAGTAATTGATTATGTTTGGGTTCTTTCCGATCAATCCAGAATTCTTGTGATGCTGGCGTTGAGTCGGCTCCGACGACCCACCAATGCCTTTAGTTCTTCCATTGCGAAGAACTTTCCAGAGCAATAACCCACAAAACTTTCCAAAAGATCCAAAGAAATTCGAACGAAAAGCACCTTATTCGAACGAAAACCGATTTCCTTATTCGGCTCGAATGACCAAAATATGATTTGGTCTAGCAGTGGACTGTACCTTATGTCAAACTAATAATTAATTTTCCTTTGATTCTTTGCTACTGAATCAGTTGAGTGCCAATTTATTACTGAAGAAAAAGAGAAAAAGCGCCGACGCAGCAGCGCGCAAATATGTGTGTAATGCTAATGTATGTGTGTTAATCGATTCCTATAGCTACATATATTATCGATAAATGCAATCCGTTCATAAACATGCCGAATACTAAGACATTAAATTAAATAAGAACTTTTAAAATTTGTTTTATTTAAAGAACGAATCTGACTCTCGCGAAACATCACTCATAAGTAAGAAACTAAGCGTGTGCTGCAAGAAGACTGAACTATCAAGTTCCGGCATCCGTCCCTGAATTATATTATGATCATATAGGTTTTTTTAAAGAAATATGTTATTTTTCAAAGCTATTAGGAACCTTTTATGAGTCCCACATGTACCTCTTAGACTCCAATAGTCTCTGCAATCCTGATTTAAAAAACAATTTTGTTGTGTGTGACTGCCGTTTGGTTTTAAATTGATTAATGACAATTTTTTGATTAATAAAACGTAAGCTTCCTGATTTAAAAAACAATTTTGTTGTGTGTAAATGTTGTGTGTGACTGCTGTTTGGTTTTGAATTGCTTATTGACAATTTTTATGATTAAAAAACCCTAAGCTTCCAAATTTAAAAATTAAGCGGCAACTTTGTAATAAACATTTAAAGATCCGAAAATTCTGCATTTCACCGGGCGTTTTTAATACAATGTATACATAACCAATATTTGCGTTGAATGTTCCTTACAACAAAAAATTCTTATGAAGTTTCTTCATTAAATATCAAAATCCCCAATCGAGCCGAACTAATGTGGCACGTTGCGTTTCATTAGGTATCATAAGCCCCAATCGAATGTCCATTAAGGAACTTTTGAATGAACCCAAAATAAGGAAGTGCATTAAGAGTTTGGTCAATATATAACATTTAGCTTTACCTTTAGTCCAGAGACATTTGAACATTACTCAACTGCGCCACAGCCATCATCAGCATCAGCATTCTTATCATCGTTATTATCGTCATTATCAAGAAGAAGGACCGTTGCCAGGACCTAAAACGTGCTCTTCTTTAGAAAAATTGCTCACGCACTGGTTCGTTTCTCATATATATATATGTATATATATTTAGAAATTTTCACTGCTGATCATTTCTTTGTGGTTTGTCTTTGATTTTGTTTACCGTTTACCGTTCTTGTGTCGTCTTTAAAGGTTTTTTCTCCTACGCTTTGTTTGTTTTTTTTTTGTTCTGGTATCTTTTTATTGTGCACTTTGTTGAAAGCACATCACGTTTTGCATGATAATAATTAAGATTAATGGTTTCTGGTTAAAATTTTACAGAACATTTTTGTTGTTGTTGTTGTTCTTGTCCTGAATTAGTTAGCTAACAAACAATTGACAGTCAAATCCAAAGTGACAGCTGTTCAAACTATCGACCATGCTTATAGTATTTTGGCTTGCAATTAAGCATCGAGATTCTTCGGTCATATGCATTCTCATTCGATGTTGATGTTTTTCTTCGTTTCTTTTGGCTTGGTCACTGGTATTAAAATGGACTAAAAATATCAAAGAAGCTAACTTCGGCTATGCCAAAGTTTATATACCCTTGCAGTCTTTGGCAATAATTTTTTTACATTTTGAATTTTCTTTCCCTGCAACTGAATTTATCAATACACAAACAAAACATTCAAATTATTTCTCTTTTTATAATAAATTTTCTTTCTTCTTGCATCATTCCCTAAGCAAAGCACAACACCCATACACATACAGTTCTTGTAGCGCTGCGTCTGTGTGTGTGTATGCATGTGCTCTTTTTGATTTCATGATGACGTAGTAGGCAGCAAGCAGCGCTGTTTGCTGTCTACTAGGCCATCATTTGAACCGATTTGTGTTGATTGTAACTTCTGTTCTATTTATCCGATCAGATTCAAATTTTGGGATCTGGCAATTTATGTCAAATACTATCATATTGGTAAATTTCGTGGGGATACTCCAATTTTTGCAAAAATGTTTGTTCTAGAACTATATGATATAGTAGTCCGATCCTCAAAATTTTCATACTTTATCATCTCCCGGCTAAAAGTAGCTCAAATATGAAATTTCATTCCGATAGCTCTTAAGATGCCAGCGTGAAGTTGATTTGCACAGACGGACGGGCGGACTGACGGACAGACGGACATGGCTATATCGACTCAGCTTCTCATGCTGATCAAGAATATATATACTTTATGGGGTCAGAAACGTCCCCTTCTGTGCGTTACAAACATCTGACCAATTGTATAATACCCTCTGCAAGGGTATAATAAATGGCTGAAAACAAATGATATTCTATCAGTACAAGGTCGCTTTACCCAAGCCAAGGCTGTCTTCATTTGCCTAATCATAAAACTTTCACTCGTCGCAGAGGACGGACGGACGTGCGTTTTTTGCTCTTATCAACTTTTATTTTTTTTCGCGATTAAATTCTTTTCTATAACTTATAATTTCATTATCGGCTTAATTAATAATAATTAAAGCATCCGAATTTCATTTTCATTTCGCGAATTCTTGCTATCGCTTTTGTGTTTTTGTTTAAATTTAAATAAAATCAAAACTTAAAACAATACTTGCGTTAGCGGTGTTGTTGTTTTGATTATCTCTTTTGCTTTTGTGTCTTTGCCGTTTTAACTAACTCTCGTACTTTTTATTTTTTTGTATTTCCTTTTTTAATGAAATTAAACTTTTTGATAAAATGGTTGTCTGCTCAAAAAATAATTGCATAGTTGCCACTAATGCCGTTACTCCCATTATTATATTCTTTGTTGGTTGTGTGAAAATGCGGTTTACGTTAAGTGTACAGGTTACACAGGCAGAATCTATTGCTAAAGGTGGTGGCTTAAAATATGGATGTGATGCTTGCCGGGAATTTGCCGGGAGGTCGAGAATGAGATGCGCTCTTTCATGAGGCGGACTAGAGATAGTTGACACTTTAAGGGCAGGTTTTAATAAACTCAAAGCGGAGGTTATCGCTTATGAATGAGTCTCCAAAACGTAAAAGGACCAGTCCTTGGGTGTTTCTGTATCTGTAGATTCGCCAGCGTCTCTTATCGTCCCCGACCGGTCTCATGCACCGTCCACTCTAATGTACAACAATTGATATCGTTTAAGAGCCCGGTTGTGAATACTATTAGTACGGAATTACCAGTATCACCTGGGAATGATCTCTTAAAAACGATCCTATTGTAGTGCCCAATGTATCCGGGCAATTACCCATTCCAATGGAAATTGCCGATAGTTCTAAAAGTATCGAGGGCCCCGTTAACAAGTTGACTGCTGCAGTGGGTGACTTGTCCAACGTTACTGCTACGGCTGACGCTTCGGGACCTCGGCCTTTCGTTGGCATACCACCAAAAAAACATCTTCTTAACTGGTCTTCTTTTGATTGGTCATTTCTATTTGAGTGCTGTGATATAGATTGTGCAGTAAATTTTTTCTACTCTGCTCTTAATTCTGTAATTGATAAATGCGTTCCTTATGTGAATGTCTCTACCGTCTCCAGTGCGCCAGTCTGGTTCACACGTAGGCTCTCTAATCTCCGTAATATTAAATCGAGATATTTTAAAAGATTTAAAAAAAATGGTTCGCGACTTGACTATGCAAATTATTGTGTAGCCAAATCTCAATTTTGTCTTTTAAATACTCAATGCTACAATAATTATATCGTTCGCTGTATTTTATAAGAACCCCAAAAGATTTTATAACTTTGTTAATTCCAAAAGTCGCTCTAATTTACTACCTTCCACCTTCAGACTTAATGACCAGGCTGCTAATAGTGATTCAGATATTGCAGATTTGTTTGCTAAATTCTTTCAGTCGACTTATTCTACTACTGCTTCAGATCCCACACCTTATCCCTTCACAATTCCACATTTTTTTTTTTTTTTTTTTTTAACGTTTAATATATATTTGTTGAATCTACTCTTAAATTAGAGCCTAACAACAAGTTTGAGATATTTATTTAAACCTAGTACTTATGATATATCCAGGGGATATTGCGGCCCTAATCATTTCTTGTTGGGTTGGTCTGTCATATCTTTTAAGACGAGTTCTATTATTAGTTCGCGTAAGGGAATTGGCAAGAACATTAGGGTGTACATCCAGTTTCTCAGAATACTTTAGTTGTTGACTACCTATTTCATACTTTACGCTAGCTATATATATAGATCATTTTGAATGTTGTCGTTCCGTATGTACCACGGAGCCCCAGTGATTGATCATAAAATCTTCGACTGCGCCCTTTGTATAATGTCGATATTGCTGGTACTTGCATTTCCCCATAGTACGGCGCCGTAAGTCCAGATGGGTTTCAGTACGGAGTTGTATAGGAGGACTTTATACTCTAGACGTAGAGGGGACCGAGCATTGATGATCCAATGTAAACTACTCGCTTTCAGTTTAAGCTGTGACTTTTTTGCCTCGATGTTCTAGCGCCAAGTTAGTCTTCTGTCTAGGTGGATACCAAGGTAAGTGACATCCGCGGCTTGAGGAATTAGTACGTTGTTTAGCATTATAGCTGTTTGTTTTTCGCGGAAGCTTAACTGGTGTGAAGGGATTGTGTTCTCCGATGCCAGAAATGAGTTTAGACGAATCTGCAGGACCTTTTCAAAAAGCTTCGAAAGACATGGCAGCAAACTAATTGGCCTATAGGATGATGGTTGGGTTTTGTCCTTTCAGACTTTAGGAATCATGATGATAGTGGACCTTTTCCATGCTCTTGGGAAGTAGCCAATTCTTATTATAGCGTTGAACATTTTGCAGATGTATTGTATGGCGATGGTAAGGAGTTCTAGGATCATTTTCGGGGGCTTTCTTCGGCTTTTATGTGGTTTTTAATAACTGCATCTCACCCGATTGGAGTTCCGAGTACTCACTATCCGTTAATGTGCTCGAAGGGGGAAGTACAAATGAGTTTGATGTTGGATTTGGCTGGAAAACCATTTTAAGATGTGTGGCAAATACGGATGCCCTCTCTTCGTCACTGCGGGCCCATCCACCGGTTGGATCCCTTATTGGTGAAACTGTCTCTGTAGGAGCGCTTAAAGTTGGGTGGGCTTTCCACAGAGGATGTTTAGTGCTGGATGGACTGAGCTTTTCTATGTATTTCCTTTGAGCCTAGATTTCCTCTTGTCTTAACTCCTTGGAGAGGTTGCGGCTGGCATGCCTTAGGCGAAGTTTTGCTGCTGGTGATCGAGTAACCTGCCATTCTCTTCTTAGACGTCGTTTTTCCGTTACAAATTGTTCTATCCGCCGGTTCGTAGGACTGACAGCAGGTTTAGCGTAAGTAGAGGCATGTGGAGTAGATACTCTTGCTGCAGCTCCCATCATCGACTCAAGTGTAGAGACGCACATGTCAATGTCCTCTGCAGCGTCCAGTTTCGGCGAACAATGTGGGCACTCATGTACATTTTAAATTTAAGCCAATTCGTTTTGTTGTTTGTAAGTATATATGGGCGATCAAGTACTTGAGGTCTTGTTAACAGAGTGATCGGAGGTTAAATCTAGCAGTGTTTCCGCAGTGATCCGATTACGCGGAATCCTCTTGGTTACTGCGAAATCAATCAAGCCATGCACTTTCTGTGGATCTGTGGAACAATAAGTAGGCCTACCCGGTGAGACGCAATCCGTCTTATTGACGGGGTTGAGTAATGTGTTGTACAACTGCTTGCCTTTAGGATTTACCAGTCGAGATCCCCAGTGCGTATGTTTGGCGTTATAGTCCCCTGCTGCAATGAAGCGTTCTCCGAGTGTGTTAAAGAAACCGGTGAATTCCTTTTCAGAGATTGAGAAGCGTGGTGGGCAGTACAGGGCAACCAACGTAGTGTTGCCGCAGCTGGTTTGGACGGTTATAGCAGTTGCTTGTAGGTGCTGTGTTTCGAATCTGTTGAGGAACGAGTGTTTTATACGGTTTTTGATTAGGATACCAGTCCCGCCATGAGCTTTTCCGTCTGGATGGTTTGTTGCGTAGAAGGCATACTTTGGTATTTGAAAATTATTTTTTGATGTTAAATGTGTTTCAGATATCAGCATGACGTCGATTTCACTTGAAGGGAAGCCATTATTTATTATCGATAAGCTTCTGGATAAGCAGGTTTTGATTCCGCATCAGTTCCTGCATACAGTTTTGCATGAACGTCATAAAAGCAGTCATGTTTTGATTAAGTGAGATCAATAGGGCCTCTAAACAACTGGCCAAGTTCTGGTGCGCTAGGTTGCGGATTCTGTAGATGGTGGAGTGACGGGATCTCTTTCGCGGGCTCCGTCTGTCCAGTTCGGAGTACACTAGCGAAGGATACACTAGGATTGGTTGTAGCAGGCATGTTAGATGATCTAACAGCCACATTTAAATTGTATATTTTTCCTAGTATTACTGAAGACTGTATTATCTCTAGCTTGTCATCTATTACGACTTCCTTCGTACCCGGGCCTGATAATGTACCTAGTTGCATCCTTAAAATGTGTTCGATTTCCCTATCTAAGCCTTTATCTCGGTTATTCTTTATATCGAGTGAGACTTGTAGCTTCCCTGATATTTGGAAGGAGTCTTTTATTATTCCGCTTTTTAGAAAGGGTAACAAATCGGATATTTCTAACTACCGTGGCATTGCCAAACTTTCGGGAATACCTAAGCTGTTTGAGAAAATTATTACGTCTTCCCTTCAACACCTATCTAGATCCACTATTTCTCCTTGTCAGCATGGCTTCATGAAAGGTCGTTCGTCGCTTACCAACCTTTTAGAATTGACTACCCTTGTACACCATGGCTTCCGCAAAAAGTGTCAAACTGATGTTATTTATACTGACTTTAGTAAGGCTTTTGATACGGTGGATCATTCTATGCTTCTCATGAAACTTAACATCATGGGTCTTTCCCCGAAACTATTGGCTTGGTTAAAGTCATATCTTATTGGCAGAACCCAAAAGGTGTCTTTTCGTTCCTCGTTATCTAAAACTGTTCGAGTTAGGTCAGGTGTCCCCCAAGGCAGTCATCTGGGCCCACTGTTATTTACCTTGTTTATAAATGATCTGCCTTTGGCCTTGGCTCATTCACGCGTGCTCATGTTTGCGGATGACGTCAAGATTTGTTATTCATATAATGATCCTTCTTTCCAACAGTACTTGCAATCAGATCTCGATGCGTTCTGTGTTTGGTGTCACGTAAATAAATTACACCTTAATGCCTCTAAATGCTCTTTTATGACTTTCAGTCGTTTGTCGCCGTTCCTAGCTCATTACTCTATTAAGTCTGTTCTGTTAGATTGTGTACCATCATTTAAAGACTTAGGCGCTATGTTTGACCCAAAACTTTCTTTTAATGTTCATATGTGAAAATGCGGTTTACGTTAAGTGTACAGGTTACACAGGCAGAATCTATTGCTAAAGGTGGTGGCTTAAAATATGGATGTGATGCTTGCCGGGAGGTCGAGAATAAGATGCGCTCTTTCATGAGGCTGACTAGAGTTTTGACACTTTAAGGGCAGGTTTTAATAAACTCAAAGCGGAGGTTATCGCTTATGAATGAGTCTCCAAAACGTAAAAGGACCAGTCCTTGGGTGTTTCTGTATCTGTAGATTCGCCAGCGTCTCTTATCGTCCCCGACCGGTCTCATGCACCGTCCACTCCTAATGTACAACAATTGATATCGCTTAAGAGCCCGGTTGTGGATACTATTAGTACGGAATTACCAGTATCACCTGGGAATGATCTCTTAAAAACGATCCTATTGTAGTGCCCAATGTATCCGGGCAATTACCCATTCCAATGGAAATTGCCGATAGTTCTAAAAGTATCGAGGGCCCCGTTAACAAGTTGACTGCTGCAGTGGGTGACTTGTCCAACGTTACTGCTACGGCTGACGCTTCGGGACCTCGGCCTTTCGTTGGCATACCACCAAAAAACATCTTCTTAACTGGTCTTCTTTTGATTGGTCATTTCTATTTGAGTGCTGTGATATAGATTGTGCAGTAAATTTTTTCTACTCTGCTCTTAATTCTCTAATTGATAAATGCGTTCCTTATGTGAATGTCTCTACCGTCTCCAGTGCGCCAGTCTGGTTCACACGTAGGCTCTCTAATCTCCGTAATATTAAATCGAGATATTTTAAAAGATTTAAAAAAAATGGTTCGCGACTTGACTATGCAAATTATTGTGTAGCCAAATCTCAATTTTGTCTTTTAAATACTCAATGCTACAATAATTATATCGTTCGCTGTATTTTATAAGAAGCCCAAAAGATTTTATAACTTTGTTAATTCCAAAAGACGCTCTAATTTACTACCTTCCACCTTTAGACTTAATGACCAGACTGCTAATAATGATTCAGATATTGCAGATTTGTTTGCTAAATTCTTTCAGTCCACTTATCTACTACTGCTTCAGATCCCACACCTTATCCCTTCACAATTCCACATTTTTTTTTTTTTTTTTTTTTTTAACGTTTAATATATATTTGTTGAATGTACTTTTAAATTAGAGCCTAACAAGTTTGAGATATTTATTTAAACCTAGTACTTATGATATATCCAGGGGATATTGCAGGCGGCCCTAATCATTTATTATTAGCTTGGTCTGTCATTTCTTTTAAGACGAGTTCAATTATTAGTTCGCGTAAGGGAATTGGCACGAACATTAGGGTGTACATCCAGTTTCACAGAATACTTTAGTTGTTGACTACCTATTTCAAATTTTACGCTAGGTATATTTAGATCATTTTGAATGTTGTCGTTCCGCCCTTTCTATAATGTCGATATTGCTGGTACTTGCATTTCCCCATAGTACGGCGCCGTAAGTCCAGTTGGGTTTCAGTACGGAGTTGTATAGGAGAACTTCATACTCCAGACGTAGAGGTGACCGAGCATTGATGATCCAATGTAAGCTACTCGCTTTCAGTTTAAGCTGTGACTTTTTTGCCTCGATGTGCTAGCGCCAAGTTAGTCTTCTGTCTAGGTGGATACCAAGGTAAGTGACATCCGCGGCTTGAGGAATTAGTACGTTGTTTAGCATTATAGCTGTTTGTTTTTCGCGGAAGCCGAACTGGTGTGAAGGGATTGTGTTCTCCGATGCCAGAAATGAGTTTAAACGAATCTGCAGGACCTTTTCAAAAAGCTTCGAAAGACATGGCAGCAAACTAATTGGCCTATAGGATGGTGGTTGGGTTTTGTCCTTTCCCACTTTAGGAATCATGATCATCAGTGGACCTTTTCCATGCTCTTGGGAAGTACTTCTTGGCTTGCCTGAATGATTGGATAGCGCCGAATCCAAGCAAGTTCAATGTTTCTCTTGTTTTCTTCTTATGTCGTCGTCCTCTTTACGCTTGTCTTCTTACGTGTCGGCTTCTTTACGTCTTACAATTAGCTTCTTCTCACTCACACACACACAATGTTGGATGGATGATACCTTCTGAATGTGCATGTAGTGGTGAGTTGGGTCGTCTCGTTTCGATCTGGTACTCCTCAATTAGCAGCCACTCTCTAGTCCGATCTCTGCTCCAGGTTACTTCTTGGCTTGCCTGAATGATTGGATAGCGCCGAACCCAAGCAAGTTCAATGTTTCTCTTGTTTTCTTCTTATGTCGTCGTCGTTTTGTCCCTCTCTGAACAAATTTTCGTCTTTTGTTGCTCTTCGTATTTTGTTCGTCTCTGAACAAACTTTGTCGTCTTTCGTCTTTTGTTGCTCTTCGTATTTTGTTCGTCTCTGAACAAATTTTTTTATCTTTGGGATGTTGCTCGTCTTTCACATATTTTCGTCTTTTTTGTTGCTTTTCACATTTTGTTCCTCTCTGAACGAAATTGTCGTTTTTTTTAATCGTTTCTCATCTTTTTTGTTGCTTATCCACATTTTGTTCCTCTCTGAACAAAATTGTCGTCTTTAAGCGTTTCTCATCTTTTCGTCTTTGTTTTTATTTTTCATGTGTTCGTCTCTTTTCAAGTCTTTCGGTGGTGAAATTAAAGCACGCATTTTCTTTTGTCTCGCTTGCTCTCATACTTCCTTATGTTGGCGTCACTCTCGCAATTGCGCGCGTTTTCTTCATAAAGTTTTCTCCCTCACTCGCTCTTTGTTACTATCCCGGACGAGCCCCCAAAATATAGAAGGGCTGAGTCCACTGGACCAAAATAAAGTACTCTTCACACCACTTTGCTTTATGTATCTTAGCTTATCATATTTATTTAATTAATAACAAACGAAAAAGAAACCATCTTATTGAACACTTTCCTTTCCCCTTATCTCGATTATTAACCTATCGATATCTACCCAACCAATATCGTTATCGGCATTCTGATACCATTAGGGGTTGTCACGCAATCCTACATAGATATCAAATACATTCCCACAGATAGTATGACCTCAGATATATTAACAAAGAACTTATGTAAGGTCAAACATGTAAAGTTTACACAAATGTTGGGATTAAAATAATTTTTGTATAAGATAGACTTCGCGTTGAGAAGGAGTGTTAAAATACGTATATAAGCACCGCAGTATGTCTATCTCTTTCTTATTATTCTCGAATGATCCGATCTGTGAATTGTAACGGACATTCTTTCATTTCTGCTTTACATTGATTTTCTTGCTGCCTGCGCTGCAGCGAATATTCGTATGCATAAGTTTAGTCTCAAATAAACCTCTTCTCCAATAGTTAACATAAGCTCCAATCGAATGTTCATTAAGGAACTTTTGAATGAACCCCAAATAAGTAAGTGCATTAAGAGTTTGGTTAATATTTAACATTTACCTTTACCTTTAGTCCAGAGACATTTGAACATTACTCAACTGAGCCATAGCCATCATCAGCATTCTTATCATCATTATTATCGTCATTATTAAGAAGAAGGACCATTGACAGGACGTGCTCTTCTTTGGAAAAATTGCTCTCGCACGGGTTCGTTTCTCTGTTGAAAATACATATATATACATATATATGTATGTTACATATGTTTAGGAACTTTCACTGCTGACCAGTTCCTTGTGGTTTGTCTTTGATTTTGCTTACCGTTTTTATATCGTCGTTAAAAGTTTTTTCTCCTACGCTTCGTTTTTTTTTTATACCATACACCCATAAAGTGAAATGGTATATTAAAGTCGTCAAAATGTATTTAACAGGCAGAAGGAAGGCTTTTCCGACCCCATAAAGTATATATATTCTTGATCAGTATCAACAGCTGAGTAGACTCAGCCATGTCCGTCTGTCGGTCCGTCCGTCCGTCCGTATGAACGCCTAGATCTCGGAGACTACTTATAGTAGAGATAGAGCCACCAAATTTGAAATGTAGTATGTAGAGTATGTAGTATGTAGAGTATGTAATATGTAGAGTGATCAAGTTTGTTTCAAATTTTTGCCACGCCCCTTTCCGCCCCCGTAATTAAAAAAAAAAAACGGTTATCTTAAAGACTATTGCAGCTAGAGACACCATATTTGGTATGTATATTTGCATAATAAATGCGCACATTTTATATATATAAAGATTTTGCCACGCCCCTTTCCGCCCCCGTAATTTGAAAAACTCGATTATCTCCCGAAATTTTGTCACTTTTGCAATCAAAATCGGACAAAAAATAGCTGTTATGCATATAAACGTTTTTCCATAAGGCTGGTGATGGCCGTTGGCGGGTGGGGGCGCTAGGGTGGTTATATGCATAAGTGCGCGAGATACTAAGATATGCTTGTAAAAAGCATGTGAAATTTTTAAATAGGCAAATGCATTAGTTATGACAAATTTGAAATATTTGTTTTACTGGTGTATGGTATACCTAAGTCGGCGAGACGACTTACTTACATAAGCACATCACGTTTTGCACCTGATTTGGCTGACAATCCTTAAACATTCTAAACAAAGTGAACCGAAACCCATCACCGGCTTAAACAACACAAAAAAGCCCAAAAAAGAACTGAAATATATGTATGTATACACAACTTTCCGCACGACTTGAATACTACATTTTTGTGCATGATAATAATTAAGATTAATGGTTTCTGGTTAATACTTTGCAGAACATTTTTGTTGTTGTTGTTCTTGTCCTGAATTAGTTAACTAACAAACAATTGACAGTCAAATCCAAAGTGACAGCTAACCAAACTATCGACCATGTTTATAGTATTTTGGTTTGCAATTAAGCATCGAGATTCTTCGGTCATATGCAAAATAAGTTCTACAGTCTGCTAGCCTTTCATCGAGAAAAGCTGAAATTAGACATTTTACCTTGTTTCAATTTTCATTTAAAAATCGCAATGCGATCACCAAAATATATTAAAAGACTAATTATATTCCTTTTTCGTCCTTAATGAAGGACTGTAAGAACGAAAGATCCATACGATAAAGATATATTTTTCAATGCGTTTATATGCACGGTATATTTTATTCACCATAAAGGTACAACAAGAACGTTCTTTCCTCAGTTTAACCATTTCTTCTAAATTTTTTGGATCCTGAGGCAATTTGGAACTAAAATTTTTTCATACTATGTTATTTAACAAAAGAAAACAGAAACCATAGAATAACAGCCTTCAATTAGATATTTTGTTATTGTTTTAAACTTAGTTTTATCTATTTAATTTAATAATTTCATCGTATAAACTGTCTGAAGATATTAAAGTAATTCCAAAAAGATCCAAACGCTAATCTTTTATTTTCTAGTTTTTGGTACCTTAAAAACTATCAATAAAATGGATCATTGTATTTCTATATTATTATAGGAAGGGCCGGGAGTTAGATTCTTGGTAATTACATTGGAAACATTTCAAAACTGGTTTCCTAAATAATAAATCACATGACATAAAAAAAAACAAGTAGATGCATTTCTCTAGTAAATCTTTTGTATTATCATGACGTACACTTAAGAATCTTTCCATAAATTAAAAACTGTTGATTTCCTCGAGGAATGGCGCACTGTGCTTTCGTGCTAAATGCCAAAAGCAGCTGACTGTTTTTTGTTGTTATTGGTGTAGCTTTTGCTTTAACCGATTTGAAAACAGAATTTGGTCTACATTTTTGGTAATTAGATCGCAATTACAGTTTTGGAAGTTCTCGATGATATATTGGAAAATTGATACAACCACAAAAAGGTCGAGTCGAAATGACGATAGCCACTCGTCTACTGAAATAAAAAAATAGAAATGAATCTGTGGATGAGTTTTGTATTCCTGCATAACTTCCTTTTCGTCATTGGGTATTGAAATCAAGATTGTTGACATATAGTCGTTTATTGCTAAATTTAGAAAACTTTCTGGACATTGATGCTACACAAACAGATATCTTGATCGGATATCACATTGTAATGACAGTAGGCAACTTAAGATCCAGGCGGGGAAATGTTAATGAACCTACAAATTGATATTACACAGATAAATTTTGCATTTCTGCATAACTTCCTTTTCCTCATTGGGAATTGGCAATTTTTTAAACCAGCGATTCACATTGCAATTAGCTTGTGGCTTATAGTCCATGTATTGGCTAATGCATTCAGAATAATATTTATCATTGAATCTATTTTCTTGATTAAATTTAGGCTCTGTTGTAGCCACATTCAGGGACATTATGGCATTCAGTTTTTCCACCATCTTTGATAGTTTTTTGGAAGATTCCGTTTCTGTCGTTTGTTTGAAACGACGATTTAAAAAATAATCTCTTAGAATTCCACTGCACCTGCTTTGCTTTTAAAGCAGCTAGATCGTTCTCGAAAAGTTTTTCACATTGAGGATCTTTTTGACGAGAGGTATTCTGTTCGATACGAATACTAACTGGAGACTTGCGTATACGTGTCATTTGATGATTCTGGTGCAATATCCGATTTAGTTGGACCACATGCAAAGTTTGTACTACTCTGGCAGGAACTCGACACTCCTGAAATAGTTGTGTTAAAGGGATATATTTTTTGTGAAATCATAAACACTTTTACCTTTGCTCCAGATCAGAAAACAATTGAAAAGAGTTTTTCGACAAATTTTAATCATTTTATGGCCAGACAGGACGAATTTCCAATACTATTAATAAAACTTATGCTTTCGCAAAAAAAACACGAAAAAAAATTTTGTTGTGTGTAATTGTTATGTGTGACTGCTGTTTGGTTTTGAATTGATTATTGACAATTTTTTTGATAAATAAAACCTAAACTTCCTGATTTAAAAAACAATTTTGTTGTGTGTAAATGTTGTATAAGACTGCCGTTTGGTTTTGAATTGCTCATTGACAATTTTTTTGATTAATAGAACCTAAGCTTCCTGATTTAAAAATAAGGCGGCAACTTTGTAATAAATATTTATAGATCCGAAAATTCTGCATTTCACCGGGCGTTTTTAAAACAATGTATACATCACCAATATTTGCTTTGAATATTCCTTAAAACAAAAAATTCTTATGAAGTTTCTTCATTAAATATCAAAATCCCCAATCGAGCCGAACTAATATGGCACGTTGCGTTTCATTAGTTAACATAAGCCCCAATCGAATGTCCATTAAGGAACTTTTGAATGAGCACCAAATAAGTAAGTGCATTAAGAGTTTGGTTAATATTTAACATTTACCTTTACCTTTAGTCCACAGACATTTGAACATTACTCAACTGAGCCACAGCCATCATCAGCATCAGCATTCTTATCATCATTATTATAGCCATTATCAAGAAGAAGGACCATTGCCAGGACCTAAAACGTGCGCTTCTTTAGAAAAATTGCTCACGCACGGGTTCGTTTTTCTGTTGTACATACATATATACATATATATATGTATATATATTTAGGAATTTTCACTGCTGACCATTTCCTTCGTCGTTAAAAAATTTTTTCTCCTACGCTTCGTTTGTTTTTCTTTTGTTCTGGTGTCTTTTTATTGCGCACTTTGTTGAACACACATCACGTTTTGCACCTGATTTGGCTGACGATCCTTGAACATCCTAAACAAAGTGAACCGAAACCCATCACCGGCTTTAACAACACCAAAAAGCCCAAAAAAGAACTGAAATATATGTATATACAACTTTTCGCACGACTTGCATAGTAAATTTTTGGGCATGATAATAATTAAGTGTTGAGGATCGAGTGGATTGTGTTAAATTATAAGAAGAAATCTTTATTAAGTGTCCATACAATCGATATAACCAGGGATAACAAAACAGGGCTGCAAACAGAAACATATGGTATTTTCAACACCCTTCCTCAATATGATTCTGTGTGCCAATTACAATTTCTTTGTTTGTTTTAATTCAATAACTTGACACAATGATTATGCTTGTGCTTAGACAAATTTTTGGTTAATATATCAGCTACCATGTCCTTAGTTGATAATAGTCCAGATCAATCTCGCCGTTTGTAACAACTTCTCGAACGAAATGATGTCTTATGTCAATGTGTTTCGATCGAGCATGAAACACAGGATTCGTGGCCAGAGATTGAGCACTCAAATTGTCTCCGAACAATTTCGTAGATGTTCCAGCGTCTCCACATCCAATCTCGATCAACAATCGCCTCAACAATCGCCTCAAATGCAAAGCCTCTTTCGCCGCTAACACCATAGCCATGTATTCTTAACGCCACACTGCATTGTTTTTCTGACTTCCAGGAAATAGGGCCACCTGCCAAGAAAAACACGTACCCTGTGTACGTTTTGCGGTTGCTCACATCACCGCCCCAATCTGCGTCAGACACATCAATTCCATACCATGTCTTTGAAGCATGCCCTTTATGTACTGAGCCTTATTCATTACTGCCTGCATCATCATTCCGGTCTACTTGCATGCCCAAAAACTCTCGTAACGGACCCTTATCGACGCATTCGAATTTCATCGCAATCTTTGCCTTAATTGCGATCATGTAATCCATCTTTTGGCAAGCTATAAGTAAATCATCTACATATATTAGTACCAAACAAAGTCTACTTTTGCTTGCAAGAATTGAATCCAAGATCACAAAGCGAAGCTATTACACTAATTTTTCATAGCGCCTTAGGGTATGCACAAAAAAGTGGTCTTCGGTGTTGTAGGCTTTATCAACTTTTTTTCGCTTCATTTGGTTGGTATTGCTATTGCAACTCCGAAGTTCTTCCGAAGTCTGCTGATGATAGAACTTGGTATTTCTTGAAAACTACAGAAAACTGCTCACCTTTTTGTGTTGCCTTTGAAATAATCTTCTTTTGTAAGATTGACCTCAAGCCGGCTAAATTGCAAGGTTTGGTTTAAATTTCAAATATGTCGTAATCTAACTAGATAAATAAATAAATAATAATAATACTTATAATACCATTACAATTAATTAATTAAGTAATTATATTACTTTTTCGTCCTTAATTAAGGACTGTAAAACGACAGATCCATACGATAAAGATATATTTTTCAATGCATTTATATGCACGGTATATTTTATTCACCATTCACATGTTTTTCTTGATAGCCTACTTGAATGTCCGCTTTATCAGTTGAATTCTTTTCTTTATCTTCTAAAAGAATCCTCGATCTTGTTTTTGTCTCTGATCCCACTGTTAGTGCTGCATCACAAGCACAGCCCCTAGTGAAGCCTGAAGATACTTATCACCCTACCATTGAAATTTCTAATTTCTTACAATTCCGTTAATAATTCATTTAATAACATATTAAATTCTCGTCGTATATGTTTTCGTAAAACAAGTTTCAATCTTCTTAACAGCCTTATTTTCTCTTTTGATTGGTCATTTCTATTTGAGTGCTGTGATATAGATTGTGCAGTAAAATTTTTCTACTCCGCTCTTAATTCTCTAATGGATTGTAGTATATCCATACCAAATTTCATTTCACACAAAGAGCTCAACTTGTAACACTTTGTTGCAAGTATAAACAATCAAATATGTACGCAATAAAACATAAGTCTCCACTTGAGTATGTTTATGTATATACATTAATATGTTCACATAAACATACTCACATCAATATACAGATAAACATGTTCATATATGCATGTACATACGTATATGCACACACATATATTCATATGAGCAGCAATGCACAGGCGTAACATGAGCTAGGGCCAAGCCAGCGTGTGAACGCTGACCATGCACTTTGATGCAAGTGCCCCAATTAATATGTATGTATGTACTGACACTTCCTCCCTCTTTTGTAGCTGTTGCCTAAGTGCCAGCATAAGAATATCTATGTAACAATAGGTTAAGTCAAAGAATATTGTTAGAATAAAAAATCAATCTGAATATTACCACCAAACTGAACAGACGCGTTTATTTCTCCCAATCTATCAACCAAGTGTAACCCGGTCATTACATGGCGACCGTGAATTCAACCCACATGGGTGCATAAACTCTTCGAGCAACCCATAGAGACAATCAATCTCTCAGGGAATAAAAAAAACAAAAAAAAAAAAAAAAAAAGAATGTGTAAATTTTTCAACAGAACATTATTAATTGGGATGACATGATAGGAGAAGCTAGAATACAGGCGCAAGAATTAAATAAATCTTGTAAGTGCCTCTCGCAGAACAGGGAAACATCCCAAAGTACGATAGAAAAACACTCGAAAATAATAATAGAGAGCCTAGAAAATGTAAGAGCGGTATTTAGAGAACACTATAGTAAGCTAACTACGGGACGAAAAACAGCCGCAAATGCATTCTATAATGACTGCAAACAAAAGCCAAAATCCGTATTAAAAGATATAATATTGAATATAAACAAACAGTTGATTTGGATATTTCAATATCACTAGAAGACAAAACCCAGTTAACGGCATAAGAAGAGATGGATCAAGAAGAACCGTCAGTGAGTTTAGAACAAACAAAAATAACTCTTAATAAACCAGCAATTTTGCCAAGAAACACAAAAATTACTCAAACAGTCGCTGATTTTTTAAAGATGGCCTCATACCTTATCCCACAGAAGAGAAAATCTTCAGAGCTTCATGGACGCATTCAATTTGATAAATTCACTAAAAGGTGACCATGAGGAAACAGCAGTGTGTCTCATAAAAACAAAACTAAAAGGTCACACAAGAAATTTGATAACCTCCGAACAGACAATAGAAGAGATTATTAACAGTATTGCATCAAATGTAAAAACAGAATCAGTAGCGTCAATAACGGCAAAAATCAAAAACCTTCCCCAGAGAAATAAAACAGCAAGTCAGTATGCCCAAGTAATTGAAAAGCTTACTGAATCTCTGGAAGGTGCCTTTATACACGATGGCACATCTGTCGAAATAGCTAAAAAGTACACACTTTCAGTCGCTACAGAGGCAATAACAAAGAACTGCAAGTATAAACAATCAAATATGTACGCAATAAAACATAAGTCTCCACTTGAGTATGTTTATGTATATACATTAATATGTTCACATAAACATACTCACATCAATATACAGATAAACATGTTCATATATGCATGTACATACGTATATGCACACACATATATTCATATGAGCAGCAATGCACAGGCGTAACATGAGCTAGGGCCAAGCCAGCGTGTGAACGCTGACCATGCACTTTGATGCAAGTGCCCCAATTAATATGTATGTATGTACTGACACTTCCTCCCTCTTTTGTAGCTGTTGCCTAAGTGCCAGCATAAGAATATCTATGTAACAATAGGTTAAGTCAAAGAATATTGTTAGAATAAAAATCAATCTGAATATTACCACCAAACTGAACAGACGCGTTTATTTCTCCCAATCTATCAACCAAGTGTAACCCGGTCATTACATGGCGACCGTGACAATAGGTCAAAAATAGACCTAAGGACAAAGGACAAAAGAAAAAATTTTTTGTGTATGTATGTGTGTGTGTGAAAAAAAAATATAAAAAAGGGCATGAAAATGAGAAATGGCTACACTGGATAACTACTTTCAAAGAGTTATCAGACGAAGACCGAGCATAAAAAACGATATGCACACACACACACAAAAATAAATAAAGAAATAATAAAACCAAAAACACGGATGAACAACAAAGAAGATATTCCCTTTGCGGAATCTGCTCCTGTCGAGCAAAGGGATGCACCGACGCTAGAAGAAGTGTTAGAGCTGTATCCCAACGATGGACCGCGCCCACTCACAATAGCTGAGTACCGGGCCCGCAACGCAACACAAACAAGGCCAGAGAAGACCAAAAGAGGAGGCCAAGCACGTAAGCTACTCCAGCAGAAGAGGCTGGAAGTAGACTTACTAGCCACTCTGAAGACGGAGGAAGACCGGCAACGCTGCATAGAGCGTATTGACGAATTGAAAGCTGAACTTCGCCAAAGAGCGAAGAAACGCAAGAGGGCCGCAGAAATGCGCAAGCCTTAACTTGCCTTTAATTAATATTTTTACTATAAGCTAAGTAGCAAGTTGAAGCACGAAAGTGCAACTTGCGAACTACTAACTTTCTGCTAGGCTATTACTAACAATGAGGTTGGAGAATTTTTTTTTATTTTAATTAAAAAAAAAAAAAAAAACTATAAATGACATGTATACTTGAATTGTGAGCCAACCACATACTCTATAATTTTTCCACGTCTCTGGCTCACTGTGCGAAACACAGTTGAGATAATTTTTCTTTCTTTTAACATTTTTCAAATCACATTAAAGAAGAGAATTTTTATGTAACAATCGAATCCAAAAAAAAAAAGAAAATATTTAAATAAATATTTGAACAAATACGTTCCATTCTTAGACTTCCTCATTAACAGAGGTGAAACCAATCCAAAATATAAAGAAATCAAATACTGGATTGTGCATAATAGAAAATTTAAATCAGGGATAACTCACTTGTTGGAAAGATCCATAGTAGAAGCCTACAACCGCCTAAAGCGAAAAAACAGAATTCAACCCACATGGGTGCATAAACTCTTCGAGCAACCCATAGAGACAATCAATCTCTCAGGGAATAAAAAAAAAAAAAAAAAAAAAAAAAAAAAGAATGTGTAAATTTTTCAACAGAACATTATTAATTGGGATGACATGATAGGAGAAGCTAGAATACAGGCGCAAGAATTAAATAAATCTTGTAAGTGCCTCTCGCAGAACAGGGAAACATCCCAAAGTACGATAGAAAAACACTCGAAAATAATAATAGAGAGCCTAGAAAATGTAAGAGCGGTATTTAGAGAACACTATAGTAAGCTAACTACGGGACGAAAAACAGCCGCAAATGCATTCTATAATGACTGCAAACAAAAGCCAAAATCCGTATTAAAAAGATATAATATTGAATATAAACAAACAGTTGATTTGGATATTTCAATATCACTAGAAGACAAAACCCAGTTAACGGCATAAGAAGAGATGGATCAAGAAGAACCGTCAGTGAGTTTAGAACAAACAAAAATAACTCTTAATAAACCAGCAATTTTGCCAAGAAACACAAAAATTACTCAAACAGTCGCTGATTTTTTAAAGATGGCCTCATACCTTATCCCACAGAAGAGAAAATCTTCAGAGCTTCATGGACGCATTCAATTTGATAAATTCACTAAAAGGTGACCATGAGGAAACAGCAGTGTGTCTCATAAAAACAAAACTAAAAGGTCACACAAGAAATTTGATAACCTCCGAACAGACAATAGAAGAGATTATTAACAGTATTGCATCAAATGTAAAAACAGAATCAGTAGCGTCAATAACGGCAAAAATCAAAAACCTTCCCCAGAGAAATAAAACAGCAAGTCAGTATGCCCAAGTAATTGAAAAGCTTACTGAATCTCTGGAAGGTGCCTTTATACACGATGGCACATCTGTCGAAATAGCTAAAAAGTACACACTTTCAGTCGCTACAGAGGCAATAACAAAGAACTGCATAAAAAATCAAGTACGTAACGTACTAAAAGCAGGTATTTTTCGTGACACGAACGAACTAACAACAAAGTTCGTAGACAGTAGTACAGCAGAAACAGGACAGGCAATCGCTGTCATGCACTACAGTCAATACAATAGAAATGGACAAAATAATTACCGAGGTAAAGGTAATTACCAAAATAACGGGTATAGGAATAATAATACCGGTGGATATCGTGGTAACTCACGGTACAACAACCGATGAAGAAATAATTCCAACCGAAACAGCTCGAACCGAGGTAATTCCAACCGAGGTAGCTCTAACAACGGAAATGGTAATGTACGACTTACTCAAAGTAATTCGGAAAACCAATAGATCCCTGCAGATATTCAGAAAAAACTGTAAATGTATACACATTCAATCTTAGCCTGTGTTTTCATTAAAATTAAAAACGAAAATATACACAACACATATACCTTCTTGTTAGATACAGGTGCAGATGTATCAATAATAAAGGAAAAAACAGATTCTTTTGAACATACAGATACTTCAAACACAATTGAAATATCAGGAATTGGCGAAGGTTCAATTACTTCCAAAGGTCTAACTCTTATAGAACTAAGACAAAATGAATTCATAATTCCACACAACTTTCATATAGTAGACGAAAGTTTGGAAATTCAATAAGACCAAATAATTTAAAGTTTGCAATAAATATCCCCATATTACACACTTGTGACAGCAATACCACAATCCTCCCAGCGAGATCTGAAGTAATCCGACAAATAAATATTCCAAATGAAAACTCAAATATCGTCATCTTAAATCAAGAGGTCGAAAATGGAATATTTATTGGAAATTCGATCTCTAGCCCGAACAAAACATTTGTCCGAATTTTAAACACAACAAAAAGAGTAAAAATTTTAAATGTAAAAAGCATAAAATGTGAATCATTAAAGAATTACGAAATTGTACAGACAACTGATGACCAAAGAAGTCAATCAGTAATACAAAAACTAAAGCCAAACTTCCCACCAATGTTTAAAAACGTACTTGAAAAGCACTGCACCGAGTATACAGATGTATTTGGTTTAGAAAACGAACCAATTACTACGAACAACTTTTATAAACAAGAACTAAGATTAAATGACAACCAGCCAATATACTCAAAAAATTACAGAATACCACACATGCATAAAGAAGAAATAACTATAAAAGTCGATAAACTCATTAAAGATAAAATAGTTGTGTCCGAGTATAATAGTCCGTTACTACTGGTACCGAAAAAGGGTTTACCAGGATCAGAAAAGAAACGATGGCGATTAGTAATAGACTATCGTCAAATAAACAAAAAACTGTTGTCCGATAAATTCTCATTACCAAGAATAGACGATATTCTTGATCAACTAGGCAGAGCCAAATATTTTTCATGTCTAGATTTAATTTCCGGTTTTCACCAAATAGATTACGTAATTTTCCACTATCAATGGATCTTATCAGTTTAATAGACTACAGTATGGTCTGAAAATTGCACCACCTTCCTTTCAAAGAACGACGACAATTGCTTTCTCTAGATTAAATCATCGGCTGTTCTGGGAAACACATGCTCAAAAACCTAAAGGATATTTTTGACATTTGCAGAATACACAACCTAAAACTGCATCCAGATCAATTTTCATTCTTCATGCACGATGTGACATTCTTGGGTCACAAGTGTACCGACATTGAAATATTGCCGGATGACACCAAATATGACGTCGTTGAAAAAAACCCAGTACCAACAGATGCTGATAGTGCTAGAAGATTCGTAGCCTTTTGCAACTATTACAGACGTTTTATTAAAAACTTCGCAGAACATGCACGTCCGATAACACAACTGTGTAAGAAATCAATAGAACCCACACTGCTACCGTATCCAGATTTTAGCAAAGAATTTTGCATAATAACAGATGCTAGCAAATATGCATGTGGAGCAGCACTAACTCAAACTTATGGCGATAAGCAGTTGCCAGTAGCATACGCATCCCGTTCGTTCACTTAAGGTGAAAGTAATAAAAGTACTACTGAGCAAGAACTAGCTGCGATACACTGGGCCATTACACACTTTCGCCCATATATATATGGCAGACATTTCAGAGTCAAAACAGACCACAGACCTCTAACGTATTTATTCTTTATGATAAATCCGAGTTCAAAATTAACGAGAATGTGACTTGATCTTGGGGAATATGAATTTACAGTAGAATATCTAAACGGAAAAGATAATTTATTTGCGGATGCATTATCCCGCATTACAGGATCTAAAAAACACAAAAGCAAATGTCGTGAAAGTCACTACCAGGCAGCAAAATACAATTAGGCACGTACCTGTTACCTCAAACATGGAAAAAAAGTTATAGCAAGAATTGAGATTGGAGATCTGTACACCGATAGAAATCTAGACTTAGGTCAGTTTTTTCAAAGGGTTGAAAAACAAGCCGGTATAGTCGAAATCAAACAACTCAAGTTGGCACCCAAAGAAAATATCTTTGAAACATTTTCAATAGAGTCTTTAAGAGAAATGGGCAATAAAATATTGAAAACATTAAGAGTAGCGCTACTCCAACCGGTGACCATTATAGAAAAAGATAAAGATAAAGAAGCAATATTGTCTACATACCATGATGATCCAATACAGGGTGGCTATACGGGCATTACAAAAACTTTGGCCAAAGTAAAAAGATATTATTATTGGAAAAACATGACACGCCATGTAAAAGACTACATTAATAAATGTGAAAAATGCCTAAAGTCAAAAACGACAAAGCACATTAAATCACCCTTAGTTATTACAGATAGCTCCATACACGCTTCTGATAGGGTATTAGTGGACACCATTGGTCCATTACCAAAATCCGGTGAATGGTAACGAATATGCAGTCACTCTAATATGTGACTTGACGAAATACTTAGTAGCAATACCAGTTCCCAATAAAAACGCTACAACAATCTCTAAAGCTATTTTTGAATCCTTCATTCTAAGGTACGGTCCAAAGAAGACGTTCATTACGGACATGGGAACAGAATACAAAAAATTCAATAATAAATGACTTGTGCAAATATTTAAAAATAGACAACATTACGTCTACTGCACACCACCACCAGACCTTGGGTACCGTTGAAAGAAGTCATAGGACATTCAATGAGTACATTCGATCATATATATCAGTAGATAAAACTGATTCGGACATATGGTTACAATATTTTGTGTACTGTTTTAACACAACCCCGTCAGTAACACACAAATACTGTCCCTATGAACTTGTATGTGGTAAACAAAATAATCTACCAACGCATTTTAATAGCATAAATAGAATAGAACCATTATATAACGTAGATGATTATGCTAAAGATGTTAAGTTTAGATTAAAACTAGCATACAGCAGAGCTAGAATAATGTTAGAGAAACGTAAGGAAAACCAGAAAAATTTTTATGACAATAAGTCAGCAGATTTAAAAATAGAAATAGGAGATAAGGTTTTCTTAAAAAACGAAGCTGGTCATAAGCTTGACTCAGCCTATATAGGACCATTCGAAGTTGTAGAAATATCTAATAACAACAACATAAAAATTAGGAATAATAAAAATAAGATACAAACAGTACATAAGGATAGGTTAAAAATTTGCAAAAATAACTAAAAAAAATTAAAATTAAAACTGTTGGAAAACTAGATAAAGCTATTCAATAAAGAATACTGTAGTTTATTTTATGTTTTATATTATGATTTCTTTTATTTTCTTTGATTATATTTTCGTTGCAACACCACACCACTTGTTTTACACTAACATAAGACGGTTTTTACAAAAAAAAAAAAAAAAAATTTAGTGGGACCAGATGTAGTTACTTGATAAATAATCTCTATGTTAAATCACCACGTTAGAAGTGTTGCATAATGTTATTATTGAAATAAGGGTATTCCAATAGGCACCCCTCAAAAATAACATTATCTTTAAGTTTACAAATATAAAAATATTGAATTCTTATTCTGACGTGGTTGGTGTGCATTCTGGGGAATATTGAATGATCCAGCATTTGCTGCAAGGATCAGATCATTGTAATATACATAAAATATAGGGTTATAACATAAATTTAGTGTGTGAGTATCCATTTTAGCAATTCAGTATGCGTTTTTAAAGTAACGTTAAGTCAAATTAGATTTGGTTTAAATTCAACAATTCAGTTTGTTTCTTAAAAATTACATTAAGTCAAATCAAAAATTTGGTATTAATCCAGCCATTCAGTATGGGTTTTTTTTTTTTTTAAGTAACAATAAGTCAAATTAGATTTGGTTTAAATTCAACAATTCAGTTTGTTTCTCAAAAATTACATTAAGTCAAATCAAAAATTTGGTATTAATCCAGCAATTCAGTATGTTTTTTTTTTTAAAGTAACATTAAGTCAAATTAGATTTCTTTAGCAATGACATGAGGGATTATTTGCTATACTAATACAGCCTTGGTTATTTTCATAAATTTTAATGGGCCTTTTGAGTTTAATGTTTACACTACTAAGAAGAGATTTCAACCATAGAGCCTCTCTTACGGCTTCAAAAGAGCCATGTACTCAGCTTCAGTTGACGAGGCTGCTACTGAGTTCTGTTTTTTTGTATTCCAACAAATTAGATTGGAATCAAACATTTTAAATAAATAGCCCGTTGTACTTTTCCTATCAAGTTCATTTCCACCCAAATCTGAGTCTACAAATCCAACTAGTGTGTTTTCAAATGATGTATTTTTCTTATAATGAAGTTTCATGTCAATGGTTCCCTTTAAATATCTTATAACTCTTTTCAAACACTGCCATAATTCTGAATTATTTTTACTTCTATATCTATATCTATCTATCTAAATTTATTTAAAATTTTCTTTATATATGCAGCTTGATTCAAATATATTATATCTTGATCCATTTCTATCCTTATTCCAATAAAATGACGTATCTCATTCAAATCAGTCATTTCGAATTTTGTATTTAAAAAAATTTTAAAATTATTCATTCTTTCTAAGTCTCTTGTTGCTACTACTACGTCATCAACATATAATAATACATATATTTTATCATTTACGTCACCTTTGTCCAGGATATAAATGCAGCGATCTACTGGAGAGTTTACAAAACTACATTCTTTTAATGCTTGCTCAAACACTTGAAACCAGCATCGAGCTGCTTGTTTAAGGCCGTAAATCGCTTTATTTAACTTACAAGCATTTCCAGCATCGCATGATATACCTTGAGGAGGCTGCATATATATTTCTTCATTTAAAACACCATTAAGGAATGCTGTTTTAACATCCATCTGATGGACTATTAAATCATATTGAACTGCTAGTCCCATTATGAATCTAAAACTAAGCAATACAAGCAGCTGGAACCGTTCTACAGTCGCCATTTTGAGTTTTATAGCCGCCATCTCTTATATAACAGCTATACTAGTTGCTGGAACCATTCTGCAGACGATTTTTGAGTTTTATAGCGGCCATCCCTGATACAACGGTCATACAAGCAGCTGGAACCATTCTACAGCCGCCATTTTGAGTTTTATAGTCGCCATCCCTGATATAACGGTCATACAAGCAGCTGGAACCATTCTACAGCATCAATTTTGTTTTATAGCCGCCATCTTAAGTTTTACAGTCGCCATCCCTGATATAACAGTCATACAAGCAGTTGGAACCATTCTACAGCCGCCGTTTTGTTTTATAGCCGGCATCTCTTATATAACAGCTATACAAGCTGCTGGAACCATTCTACAGCCGCCATGTTGAGTTTTATAGCCGCCATCCCTGATATAACAGTCATACTAGCTGCTGGAACAATTCTAACAACCGCCATTTTGAGTTTTATAGCCGCCATCTCTTATATAAACTTCTTCTCCTCTGACGTGTCGGTCGTGTTTTTGCTTAGCTCCTGAGTTTTTATTAATATATATTCTTTTCTCTAAATTTTTAATTGTGCTTAGTTTGTTTTCGCTTTCGCTGGTGTTAAAGTTATTACTTTATTTCTTATAGGCTTGATCGTCTTGGTCGACGTGGCGGTGAAGTACTCATTGCTGTCAACTCGAATCTGTGTTCAAGTGTTGTGCCGATTGATCTCCCCCTTAGGTGTTGAGTTTGAGTTGCGTCGAAGTTACATGTTCTAACTTTAGCTTATATATCTCTTGTTCATATATTCCTCCAGCTTCTGATATCATGATCTACATGAACCATGCTGATGCTTTGCGAACTATTTTTAGTCGCCTTAAAGATCGTGATTTTTTTATAGCTTTAAATGATTTTAACTTGCCTAAAGTTTCTTGGCTTGTTGATGATAATCTGTCTTTCTTAATTCCCTTAACATGTTAACAAATATCAGTTGAATTCTTTTCATAACTCTTCTAAAACAATCCTCCATCTTGTTTTTGTTTCTAATTGAGTGCTGTGATATAGATTGTGAAGTGAATTTTTTCTACTCTGCTCTTAATGCGTTCCTTATGTGAATGTCTCTACCGTCTCCAGTACGCCAGTCTGGTCCACACGTAGGCTCTCTAATCTCCGTAACATTAAATCGCGATATTTTAAAAAGATTTAAAATAACTGGTTCGCGACTTGGTTATGCAAATTATTGTGTAGCCAAATCTCAATTTTGTCTTTTAAATACTCAATGCTACAATAATTATATCATTAGCTGTAAGGTTGAGTTTTATAAGAACCCCCAAATGATTATATAACTTTGTCAATTCCAATAGACTCTCTAATTTACTACCTTCCACCCTCAGACTGAATGACCAGACTGCTAATAATGATTCAGATATTGCAGCTCTGTTTGCTAAATTCTTTCAGTCGACTTATTCTACTACTGCTTCGGATCCCACACCTTATCCCTTCTCAATTCCACATTTAAATTGTATGTTTTTTCCCAGTATTACTGAAGACTGTTTTATCTGTAGCTTGTCATCTATGACGTCTGCCTTCGTACCCGGGCCTGATAATATACCTAGTTGCATCCTTAAAATGTGTTCGATTTCCCTATCTAGGTCTTTATCTTGGTTATTCTTTTATATCGAGTGAGACTTGTAGCTTCCCTGATATTTGGAAGGAGTCTTTTATTAACTAAGTGGCATTGCCAAACTTTTTGGCAATACTGTAGTAGGAAAGACGGTTGGCTCTCGGTTTTTAAGCACTCTCGGGGAGAGAAGTAAGCTTGGCGGGTCAGGCGTAAGAGAGTCTGGGTGTAGAGTTGACGGAAGCAAGACAAAAAAAAATAAAAATAATTACTCGGGGAACATATTTAAAATAACCTTAAGTACAGTTAAAGAAATAAAAAAAAAATAAAAACGATTGATAACCCTAAACAGACAATAAACTGAAGTTCTTAGTGAGTCGTATGAATTATCTACCGCCCACAATATCAGAAGTGGTGAACTTTAACGCAATGAACATCAACATTGACGCCCACAACTTGCCAACATTAAAGAAGTGGCAAGTAGTAGGCAAGTGCAGCAGCTGCAGACTTGCCTACTACAGGGTCAAAGGCCGAGCTTGTAGCACGCCTAAACGATGTTCCAGCAGATCGACGAGGAGCGTGTTCCATATCTATTGAAACTGAGACTGTCGAGGAAAGTACAGAAGACGAAAGTAACGGTCGAGTGTCGGAGATCACAAATGAGAAAGTGGGAGTCAACAACACAGATGACTTGCTGAAAAAAATTGTGCGATTTGATGCGACCGCAATTGTTCGACATAGCGGCGCCTCAACGCCAGACAGAAAACGAAGCGCACAGTTTCGTGCCGACAAGCAACGACAATTGCGCGGGGCACGACAGCGGCGAGGAAAACGAAGGCAGCGAAAACGAGACGTCATCAAAAGACAAGCAGTTGTCAGAATTTAATGGGAACTCGTGTGGAAAAAAATGGGTCACGCAACTGAAAAATATAAGCGGTGTATACGGAATCAAAGGTGTACAAATGCATATGCTTCTAGTGTCCAAGCTAAAAGGACAGGCTCATGAGTGGCTACATGCCAATGGTACGCGCATTCTGGAACCCGTGGGCAACATTTGTGAGCAGCTTGTCGAGGAGTTCGGAAAAACGATGTCTCAAACAGATGCCAGGCGCCTATTCGAGTCTCGCATATGGAGCGCCAATGAGAAGTTCGTCAGCTACATCGATGAGAAGGCCAGGTTGTCAGACGCTATCTGCATCAGTGAAGAGGATCGGGTAGAAAAAGCCATTGAAGGGATTCCTGTGGAGGGACTCCGCATCCAAGTGCAGATTCAAGGGTTCAAGTGCATTGCAGAATTACGCCGTGCATTTTCAGGCATTCAGCTACCGGTACAGCAAGCAGCACGAGAAGCTACACAGGTGGATGCTACTGGCAGACGTTTCAAAGAAGATTTCCGTTGCTACAAATGCAACTCAAAGGGTCACATGAGAAAGGACTGCAAGAAACCCGACAGAGTGCCAGGGTCCTGCTTCGGTTGCGGTGCTTTGGATCACTGGGTGGCTAAGTGTCCACTTAATAAAGAGAAGCTGGCTAAGAATCGCGACGACGTAAGATATGTTAAGATATATTTTGAAACTTTAACAAATCCTTACTTAATTACAGCATGCTTCATAGACTCAGGTAGCGATGTTTCACTTATTAAAATCTCGTGTGTACCAGAAAAGATACAGTTAATTTCACTTAATCATAAATATTACGGATTAAATAGGAGTCCACTTTTGTTATATGGAAAAATCAAATGTTTTGTTTTCAAAAATTCAATAAAGATATTCTTTCATCTAATAGTCGTTAATAACGAGTCTATGAGCCATGAAGTAATTTTGGGAAGAGATTTTATGAAAGCATGTAATATTAAGTTAGACTTAGACGCCTTGAGAATGGTTACACTTGAAATGAAAGAAGCCGAAAATGAACTCGGAAAGCGGTCGAAGTTTGAGTCCTTGTCATGCTGTACAGATTCGCAAATAGCTAGTAAAAAAAATGTTGAGAGAACAGTGGATGAAGTAGTTATAGAAAAGAATTATGAGAATAGAAGAGTCACGAAAGAATGTACCTCTGAACATGAGGGAAAGAAAATTGTTAGCGAAATAGTTAAGCAAAATGATAGCGAAATTGTTAGTGAAATGGTGAAGGAAAGTGATAGCAAGATTGTTAGTGAAATGATGAAGGAAAGTGATAGCAAGGATTGTTAGTGAAATAGTGAACGAAATAAGAAAGGTAAAGAAAAGAAAAAGGTTATGAAAAGTGGGAATGAAACTGTTAGTGAGTTAGTTAATGAAGGAATTAGATCTACAAAGGTTGAAGAAAGAAGAGAAATTGCTGTTGTCCAATCTCTAACCGAAGTAGAGTTTGAGTTACTAAATATCGAGTATTTCAACACGGGAATTGATTGCAAAATAGGTGAAACATTAGATTTTAAAGTTCGGAAAAAGTTTGAGCAGTTGTTCGAGAGTGCATATTTGGCAGCACAAAGGCCCGAATTGCCAGATGTAAAATGTGAAATGAAGCTTAACTTGGAGGGGTCGAAGGCATTCAGTTGTGCACCTAGAAGATTGTCATATTCCGAAAAAGGCAAATTGCAGGCGATGTTAGACGAATATTTGGAGAAGAAGATCATTCGCCCCTAGTGAGTCGGAGTATGCATCACCCATTGTGTTAGTGCCTAAGAAAGCTGGCGAGTTAAGGTTGTGCATTGACTTTAGGAGATTGAACAAAGTTTTGGTTAAAGATAACTACCCGATACCTCTAATAGACGATTTATTAGACAGGCTTGGAGACAAAAGGTTTTTTTCAAAATTGGATCTAAAAGATGGTTATATTCACGTGTTCATGGAGGAAAACTCAGTTAAATATACATCATTCGTCACTCCGTTAGGCCAGTTTGAGTTCCTCAGGATGCCAATGGGTCTAAAAATTCCTCATCAGTGTTTCAAAGATTTGTAAACCAAATTTTTACAGATATGATTAGAGATAGTAAAGTAATAGTGTATCAAGACGATATTATGGTAGCTAGTAGAACTGCAGAAGAGCACATGGATACACTGAAAGAAGTTTTTAGAAGATAAACAAGCTGGAACTGCGTATAGATAAGTGTGAGTTCTTTCAGTCAAGCATTAAATACTTAGGATTTCTCATATCGGAAGAGGGCATTAGAGCCGATGATAAGGGCATAGAAGCGGTTAAAAATTTTCCCATACCAACAAACGTTCACGCAGTAAGAAGCTTCTGGGCTTGGCTTATTTTCGTCGTTTTATTAAAAATTTTCAAAATTAGAAACCACTCTTGACCTATGAAGAAATAAGTGTTTAAGTTTGGATAAGTTGGTTTTTTCGTTGCTCAAAGATAAACTAGTAGATGAGCCTCAATATATAACCACAAGGACGAAGTAGAGCTGCATTGTGATTTACATGAAAACCAATGATGGAAGGTTGTTGTTTGGCAATAGTGTACCGTCAAGTGAAATTAAGGGAAGAAGTTTTAAGGTACTTACAATCTGACTCCACTCTCAATCGAATTGAATTAAATCGAGAATTGCATAACGAATGGTCATATCTGGGCAGAAATATAAAGTAATGCCTTAGCAGATGTACGAACATCTTGTGGTAGATGCCATCTCGAAAACGTATTGGTTCCCTAACATCAAGGAGAAAGTTGTGAAACATATTAGCAATTGTTTAAAGTGTGTTGCGTATTCGCCAAAGTCTGGAAAAGGGGAAGGAATGTTGCACAGTATCCCTAAAGGAAATCGACCCTTTGAAGTAATTCACATTGATCATTGTGGTCCTATAGCATCAGGCAGAAGCAAGAAGCACTTGTTTGTTAGATTTACCAAATTCATCAGACTGTATCCAACAAAGACGACCAACACTAAAGAAGCGGTTCTAGCTCTTAAGGACTATTTCAGGGCGTACAGTCGACCCTTTTCCATAGTTTCAGATAGAGGAAGCTGTTTCACATCGTCAGATTTTGAGACATTTGTAAATCAGAATGACGTTAAGCACATTAAGATTGCCACAGGGTCCCCTCAAGCTAATGGTCAAATTGAGAGGGTGAATCGTACCTTGGGACCTATGCTTGCTAAATTGTCGGAGCCAGATAAGGGTATATATTGGGATTTGGTAGTGGAGAATGTTGAACATTGTTTGAATAACACACTTCATAGGAGCATTAAACAGTTGCCGAGCAAAATGCTCTTCGGTGTAGAGCAAATAGGCAAAGTCGGAGATGAGTTAAGAGAAGGACTAGAGCAGCTAGGAATAGTGAACGATGAACAAAATTTGGATACAATTAGAAAGGATGGGGAAATACGTCAAAGGAAAATACAGAATTACAATGAGCAGCAGTATAATAGCAGAAGGGTAAATTCCACAGAATATAAAGCAGGAGATTATATTATGGTGAAGAATTTTGATTCGACTATAGGAGCGTCAAAAAAGCTAATCCCAAAGCACAAAGGGCCTTATGTAATAATTAATTAATTAAGGATGTGGAAGGTTTTCAGCTTAGTCGTAACCCTTATCAAGGTGTATGGAGTAGCCATAACATAAAGCATTGGATAGGTAAAAGGAATAGCGACTAAAAGTTATTTTTAAGCAAAAATGAAAATAATGTTAACTGTTAGAGACTTTTGTGTATTGTACCTAACTAACTTGTAGTTATACAATTTCACCTTATTGTAACGTTAATGATGTAAGGATCAGGAGATCTTACGGTCAGGATAGCCGAATTGTAGTAGGAAAGACGGTCACACTCGCTCTCCTACTGCTCTTGGCTCTCGGTTTTTAAGCACTCTCGGGGAGAGAAGTAAGCTTGGCGGGTCAGGCGTAAGAGAGTCTGGGTGTAGAGTTGACGGAAGCAAGACATAAAAATAATTACTCGGGGAACATATTTAAAATAACCTTAAGTACAGTTAAAGAAATAAAATAAAAACGATTATAACCCTAAACAGACAATAAACTGAAGTTCTTAGTGAGTCGTATGAATTATCTACCGCCCACAATACCTAAGCTGTTTGAGTAAATTATTTCGTCTTCCCTTCAACACCTATCCAGATCCACTATTTCTCCTTGTTAGCGTGGCTTCATGAAAGGTCGTTCGTCGGTTACCAACCTTTTTAGAATTGATTACCCTTGTACACCATGGCTTCCGTAAAAATTGTCAAACTGATGTTATTTATACTGACTTTAGTAAGGCTTTCGATACGGTTGATCATTCTATGCTTCTCATGAAACTTAACATCATGGGTTTTTCCTCGAAACTATTGGCTTGGTTAAAGTGGTATCTTATTGGCAGAACCCAAAAGGTGTCTTTTTCGTTCCTCGATATCTAAAACTGTTCGAGTTACATCAGATGTCCTCCAAGGCAGTCATCTGGGCCCACAGTTATTTACCTTGTTTATAAATGATTTGCCTTTGGCCTTGGCTCATTCACGCGTGCTCATGTTTGTGATGACATCAAGATTTGTTATTCATATAATGATCCTTCTTTCCAACAGTACTTGCAATCAGATCTCGATGCGTTCTGTGATTGGTGTCACGTTAATAAATTACATCTTAATGCCTCTAAGTGCTCTTTTATAACTTTCAGTCGTTTGTCGCCGTTCCTAGCTCATTACTCTATTCTGTATTCTACTCTAGATTGTGTACCATCATTTAAAGACTTAGGCGTTATGTTTGACCCAAAACTTTCTTTAAATGTTCATATATCTTCAATTGTCAATAGAGCATGCAGTCTTCTTGGCTTCATTAAACGTTGGGCCAAAGAATTTGATGATCCATATGTGACAAAGGTTTTATACACTTCGTTAGTTCGCCCTACTCTAGAATATTACTCACCAGTGTGGAACCCTCAATATGATGTTCACCAGCGTAGTATTGAATCGGTACAGAAGCAATTCCTTAAGTTTGCGTTACGCGGTCTTAGCTGGGACCCAAATCTTCGCTTACCTTCTTATTCTGACAGACTTCTTCTTATTAATCTTCCTTCACTTTACAACCGTAGGCTCGTATTTGGCATTCTCTTTCTACATAAAGTAGTCAACGGCGAAGTCATTTCTACCAATTTACTAGATTTTTTTTTTTTTTTTTTTTTTTAACGTTTAATTTATTTGTTGAATCTACTCTTAAATTAGAGCCTAACAACAAGTTTGAGATATTTTTCTTAATCTAGTACTTATGATATATCCAGGGGATATTGCAGGCGGCCCTAATCATTTATTATTGGGTTGGACTGTCATTTCTTTTAAGACGAGTTCTATTATTAATTCGCTTAAGGGAATTGGCAAGAACATTAGGGTGTACATCCAGTTTCGCAGAATACTTTAGTTGTTGACTACCTATTTCATATTTTACGCTAGGTATATTTAGATCATTTTGAATGTTGTCGTTCCGTATGTACCACGGAGCCCCAGTGATTGATCTTAAAATCTTCGACTGCGCCGTTTCTGTAATGTCGATATTGCTGGTACTTGCATTTCCCCATAGTACGGCGCCGTAAGTCCAGATGGGTTTCAGTACGGAGTTGTATAGGAGGACTTTATACTCCAGACGTAGAGGGGACCGAGCATTGATGATCCAATGTAAGCTACTCGCTTTCAGTTTAAGCTGTAACTTTCTTGCCTCGATGTGCTTGCGCCAAGTTAGTCTTCTGTCTAGGTGGATACCAAGGTAAGTGACATCCGCGGCTTGAGGAATTGGTACGTTGTTTAGCATTATAGCTGGACAGTTTCTTTTGTTAAGCGTAAATGTAACATGTTTGCATTTCTGCTCGTTGACCCGGATACGCCAGGTTGCTAGCCATTCCTCTACCACCTTGAGGTGTTCCTCTAATTTTGCAGAGTCTTATGTTGGGCATTTGGATCTGCTGAGGATTGCAAAAAGTGGACGTTGTAAGTCCTAAACTTGTTGGTAAGTCTGCAGTGTACAGCAGGTAGAGCAATGGGCCGAGCACACTGCCTTGCGGTACACCAGCTTCGATTTCAAAGTCAGCCGAGACGGAGCCATTACATCTTACAGCGAATTTTCTATTGTAAAGGTAAGATTCCATGAGTTTGTGGGTGTACTGTGGGAGTTTCTGCCGGATTTTGAACATTAGACCCTCCAGCCAAACTCTGTCGAAAGCCTGGGCAACGTCGAGAAAGACAGCCGTACAGTATTCTTTTAGTTGGAATGCTGTTCGTATTTCGGATGTTATACGATTGACTTGTTCAATTGTCCCATGTTTTTCGCGAAAGCCGAACTGATGTGAAGGGATTGTGTTCTCCGATGCCAGAAATGAGTTTAGACGAATCTGCAGGACCTTTTCAAAAAGCTTCGAAAGACATGGCAGCAAACTAATTGGCCTATAGGATGATGGTTGGGTTTTGTCCTTTCCCACTTTAGGAATCATGATGATAGTGGACCTTTTCCATGCTCTTGGGAAGTAGCCAATTTTTATTATAGCGTTGAACATTTTGCAGATGTATTGTATGGCGATGGTAGGGAGTTCTAGGATCATTTTCGGTGTGATTAGGTCATGGCCAGGGGCTTTGTTCGGCTTTATGTGGTTTTTAATAACTGCAGTGATCTCATCCGATTGGAGTTCCAAGTACTCACTATCCGTTAATGTGCTTGAAGGGGGAAGAACAAATGAGTTTGATGTTGGATTTGGCTGGAAAACCATTTTAAGACGTGTGGCAAATACGGATGCCCTCTCTTCGTCACTGCGGGCCCATCCACCGGTAGGACCCCTTATTGGTGAAACTGTCTCTGTAGGAGCGCTTAAAGTTGGGTGGGCTTTCCACAGAGGATGTTTAGTGCTGGATGTGGAGTAGATACTCTTGCTGCAGCTCCCATCATCGACTCAAGTGTAGAGACGCACATGTCAATGTCCTCTGCAGCGTCCAGATTCGGCGAACAGTCAATGTGGGCACTCATGTACATTTTAAATTTAAGCCAATTTGTTTTGTTGTTTGTAAGTATATATGGGCGATCAAGTACTTGAGGTCTTGTTAACAGTGTGAATAGCACTGGAGAGTGATCGGAGGTTAAATCTAGCAGTGTTTCCACAGTGATCCGATTACGCGGAATCCTCTTGGTTACTGCGAAATCAATCAAGTCAGGCACTTTCTGTGGATCTGTGGGCCAATAAGTAGGCCTACCCGGTGAGACGCAATCCATCTTATTGAGGGAGTTGACTATTGTGTTGTACAACTGCTTGCCTTTAGGATTTACCAGGCGAGATCCCCGGTGCGTATGTTTGGCGTTATAGTCCCCTGCTGCAATGAAGCGTTCTCCGAGTGTGTTAAAGAAACCGGTGAATTCGTTTTCAGAGATTGAGAAGCG
Source organism: Drosophila equinoxialis (assembly GCA_018150345.1). Lineage (NCBI taxonomy): Eukaryota > Metazoa > Arthropoda > Insecta > Diptera > Drosophilidae > Drosophila > Drosophila equinoxialis. The sequence continues at coordinate 75,435 of JAECWI010000332.1, read as the reverse complement.
TGGTGGGCAGTACAGGGCAACCAACGTAGTGTTGCCGCAGCTGGTTTGGACGGTTATAGCAGTTGCTTGAAGGTGCTGTGTTTCGAATCTGTTGAGAAACGAGTGTTTTATAGGGTTTTTGATTAGGATACCAGTCCCGCCATAAGCTTTTCCGTCTGGATGGTTTGTTGCGTAGAAGGCATATTTTGGTATTTGAAAATTATTTTTTGATGTTAAATGTGTTTCAGATATCAGCATGACGTCGATTTCACTTGAGTCTATGAATAGTTGCAGTTCATTTTTGTGCTTGGAGACGCCGTTAGCATTCCAAAGACATAGACTTATGGAAGCCATTATTTATTCTCGATAAGCTTCTGGATAAGCAGGTTTTGATTCCGCATCAGTTCCTGCATACAGTTTTTGCATGAACGTCATAAAAGCAGTCATGTTTTGATTAAGTGAGATCAATAGGGCCTCTAAACCACTTGGAGTTTGCTGGCCAAGTTCTGGTGCGCTAGGTTGCGGATTCTGTAGATGGTGGAGTGACGGGGTCTCTTTCGCGGGCTCCGTCTGTCCAGTTCGGAGTACACTAGCGAAGGATACACTAGGATTGGTTGTAGCAGGCATGTTAGATGATCTAACAGCCTTGGCGAAGAATACCTCCGGTGTAGTTTTGGAGGCGTTGAAGGTGATTTTTGGTCCAGCTGGGGGTTTACGCCCGTTTAGGTGCGATTTAAGATCCTTGAAGACAGGACATCCCCTGTAGTTGGCTGTGTGGTTCCCTCCACAGTTACTGCATAGTCTTAGTGCGACGTTGTTTCTGTCCTTGGGGCAAATGCCATCTTTATGATGTTCGCCGCAGCCAACACACACTGACCTAAGATTACAATTGTTAGCGGTGTGGTTGTATTCCTGGCAGTTTTTACACTGAGGTGGTTGGTATCTCATATGAGGCTCCTCTACGGCGATTCTTCTGTGCAATATGAGCTGAAGGTTGTAGATTGGATGCACTTCATTTGGCTTCGTTCGCTTTGCATCTGGTTGGAGCTCGATTTTTAAAGAGCGGCTGTGCGACTTTATTACTGTTCCCCTTTAACACAACCTGGAGCCCTTTACTGCTTTTTAGTTGGTAGGTATAGAAGTTGATGTTAGCATTACGGAGGTACTTTTCGATGATGCGGAAATTGTCCTCAGTTTGGGTTTGACATTTAATTTCTTTTAGCCGATTTAACTTTATCTACAGCGCCGGCTTGATCGTCTTGCTGATCGGCAAGAATTTTAAAACGATTCCCGTTTAGAAGTGCTACTCGTTCATTAGGTTTGGTTATTTTTGGCGTATTGCCACTTTTTTGTTTTGCGGGCTTAGCTTCCGCTTAGTTATTTTAATATATCTATCCATTCCCGTTTGGACAGAAGGCGTTGGGTTTATTGTCGTGGCTGACTCTGGGCGACTTGTCGTTGACGGCTGGAGGCAGGTCAATACTTCGGTAGACGTTGCAGTAGTTGCTGTCAACGAGCTGACGGTGCTGGTCGATGCAATCGGTGACCCGGTTATCGATATTGATGGAGAAGCACACTGCTCTCTACACGGTAAATTGCTGTTGATTGCTGAGTGGCTTGCACTTTCGGTGTTATTCCTTACGGTAGCATTCAGTGGGGTCGGCGACATTGCTATTAGAACTAATAGCAATATGATTGCAAATAGGCGTCTCTGTGGTGACTGAGTGCCCTACACAATATTTGCAAACGCGGTATTTTTTTTTTTAAACTATATTTTGCGGAGTGCATTAAAAAACACGTCTGCACGCGGCGGCGGTTGACGCTTAAATCTTTTGCTTTTCAAGTTGTTTTTAAAAAAAAAAAAAAAAAAAAAAAAAAAATTTACTAGATACGCTATATTTTTGTGTTCCCTCACGTCGGACAAGAAACTTTTTTTCTCTTCACCTTAGTAGATGTCTGACTAACTACTCCCTTTACGAACCTCTTCGTGTTCTTTGCCAATCTTTTAACAACCTTTCTCACCTTATTTCTCCTCATCTATCTTTCACTTCTCTTCGCGCTATACTTTTTATTTATCTACATCGTAACCACTGAAAATATTCCGGACTGGATATTAGATTGGCTGCAACTCATCCCTGACCACATTGGCTGTGAATCGGGGCATAGCTGGCACATCATTGCAAATAAAACACCTCCACCGGGTCGGGGATGTTTAGTTGTGCATAAAGCTAAGCTACCTTCGTGAATTAATTATTATCTGTATTTTAGCTTAAGCTTTTTCGTCGACTGCTGATTTAGTTGACGTAAATAAATAAATAAATAAATATACTAGCTGCTGGAACCATTATACAGCCGCCATTTTGAGTTTTATAGCTGCCATCTCTTTTAAATAACAGCTATATCAGCTGCTGGAACCATTCTGCAGCCGCCATCTCTTATATAATAGCTATACTAGCTGCTGGAACCATTCTACAGCCGCCTTTTAGTTTTAGAGCCGCCATCTCTTATACAACAGCTATACAAGATGCAAACCCCCACACCCCTTTTTGTTTTTTATATACCCCCCTCCTTAAATAAAAGTTCTACAAACAGGTGAAACCATTCTAACGGCCCCTTTTTGAGTTTTATAGCCGCCATCTCTTATAAAACAACTATACTAGCTCCTGGATACCCCATTTTTACTTTTGTAGCTGCCAACCCTGATATAACAGTCATACTAGCTGCTGGAACCATTCTACAGCCGCCATTTTGAGTTTTATAGCCGCCATCCCTGATATAACAGTCATACAAGCAGCTGGAACCATTCTACAGCCGCCATTTTGAGTTTTATAGCCGCCATCCCTTGATATAACAGCTATACTAGCTGCTGGAACCATTCTACAGCCGCCATTTTGAGTTTTATAGCCGCCATCTCTTATATAACAGTCATACTAGCTGCTGGAACCATTCTACAGCCGCCATTTTGAGTTTTATAGCCGCCATCCCTTATATAACAGCTCATACAAGCAGCTGGAACCATTCTACAGCCGCCATTTTGAGTTTTATAGCCGCCATCCCTGATATAACAGTCATACAAGCAGCTGGAACCATTCTACAGCCGCCATTTTGAGTTTTATAGCCGCCATCTCTTATATAACAACGTATACTAGCTGCTGGAACCATTCTACAGCCGCCATTTTGAGTTTTATAGCCGCCATCCCTTATATAACAGTCATACTATAGCAGCTGGAACCATTCTACAGCCGCCATTTTGAGTTTTATAGCCGCCATCCCTGATATAACAGTCATACAAGCAGCTGGAACCATTCTACAGCCGCCATTTTGAGTTTTATAGCCGCCATCTCTTATATAACAGCTATACTAGCTGCTGGAACCATTCTACAGCCGCCATTTTGAGTTTTATAGCCGCCATCCCTTATATAACAGTCTTACAAGCTGCTGGAACCATTCTACAGCCGCCATTTTGAGTTTTATAGCCGCCATCTCTTATATAACAGCTATACTAGCTGCTGGAACCATTCTACAGCCGCCATTTTGAGTTTTATAGCCGCCATCCCTGATATAACAGCATACAAGCTGCTGGAACCATTCTACAGCCGCCATTTTGAGTTTTATAGCATGCCATAAAGCCTGGAACCATTCTAAGCTGCCATCTTTTATATAACAGCCATATACTAAGCTGCTGGAACCATTCTACAGCCGCCATTTTGAGTTTTATAGCCGCCATCCCTTATATAACAGCTATACTAGCTGCTGGAACCATTCTACAGCCGCCATTTTGAGTTTTATAGCCGCCATCTCTTATATAACAGCTATACTAGCTGCTGGAACCATTCTACAGCCGCCATTTTGAGTTTTATAGCCGCCATCTCTTATATAACAGCTCATACTAGCTGCTGGAACCATTCTACAGCCGCCATTTTGAGTTTTATAGCCGCCATCTCTTATATAACAGCTATACTAGCTGCTGGAACCATTCTACAGCCGCCATTTTGAGTTTTATAGCCGCCATCCCTTATATAACAGCTATACTAGCTGCTGGAACCATTCTACAGCCGCCATTTTGAGTTTTATAGCCGCCATCTCTTATATAACAGCTATACTAGCTGCTGGAACCATTCTACAGCCGCCATTTTGAGTTTTATAGCCGCCATCCCTTATATAACAGTCATACTAGCTGCTGGAACCATTCTACAGCCGCCATTTTGAGTTTTATAGCCGCCATCCCTTATATAACAGTTATACTAGCTGCTGGAACCATTCTACAGCCGCCATTTTGAGTTTTATAGCCGCCATCTCTTATATAACAGCTATACTAGCTGCTGGAACCATTCTACAGCCGCCATTTTGAGTTTTATAGCCGCCATCCCTTATATAACAGCTATACTAGCAGCTGGAACCATTCTACAGCTGCCATTTTGAGTTTTATAGCCGCCATCTCTTATATAACAGCTATACTAGCTGCTGGAACCATTCTACAGCCGCCATTTTGAGTTTTATAGCCGCCATCTCTTATATAACAGCTATACTAGCTGCTGGAACCATTCTACAGCCGCCATTTTGAGTTTTATAGCCGCCATCTCTTATATAACAGCTATACTAGCTGCTGGAACCATTCTACAGCCGCCATTTTGAGTTTTATAGCCGCCATCCCTTATATAACAGTCATACAAGCAGCTGGAACCATTCTACAGCCGCCATTTTGAGTTTTATAGCCGCCATCCCTTATATAACAGTTATACTAGCAGCTGGAACCATTCTACAGCCGCCATTTTGAGTTTTATAGCCGCCATCCCTTATATAACAGCTATACTAGCTGCTGGAACCATTCTACAGCCGCCATTTTGAGTTTTATAGCCGCCATCTCTTATATAACAGCTATACTAGCTGCTGGAACCATTCTACAGCCGCCATTTTGAGTTTTATAGCCGCCATCTCTTATATAACAGCTATACTAGCTGCTGGAACCATTCTACAGCCGCCATTTTGAGTTTTATAGCCGCCATCTCTTATATAACAGCTATACTAGCTGCTGGAACCATTCTACAGCCGCCATTTTGAGTTTTATAGCCGCCATCTCTTATATAACAGCTATACTAGCTGCTGGAACCATTCTACAGCCGCCATTTTGAGTTTTATAGCCGCCATCCCTTATATAACAGCTATACTAGCTGCTGGAACCATTCTACAGCCGCCATTTTGAGTTTTATAGCCGCCATCTTTTATTTAACAGCTATACTAGCTGCTGGAACCATTCTACAGCCGCCATTTTGAGTTTTATCATTATAACAGCATTAAAGCAGCTGGAACCATTCTACAGCCATTTTGAGTTTTATAGCCGCCATCTCTTATATAACAGCTATACTAGCTGGAACCATTTACACCATTTTGAGTTTTATAGCGCCATCCCTGGAAACCATTCTACAGCCGCCATTTTGAGTTTTATAGCCGCCATCTCTTATATAAAAGCTATACTAGCTGCTGGAACCATTCTACAGCCGCCATTTTGAGTTTTATACGCCATCCATGTTATATAACAGTCATACTAGCAGCTGGAACCATTCTACAGCCGCCATTTTGAGTTTTATAGCCGCCATCTCTTATATAACAGCTATACTAGCTGCTGGAACCATTCTACAGCCGCCATTTTGAGTTTTATAGCCGCCATCCCTTATATAACAGTCATACAAGCAGCTGGAACCATTCTACAGCCGCCATTTTGAAGTTTTATAGCCGCCATCTCTTATATAACAGCTATACTAGCTGCTGGAACCATTCTACAGCCGCCATTTTGAGTTTTATAGCCGCCATCTCTTATATAACAGCTATACTAGCTGCTGGAACCATTCTACAGCCGCCATTTTGAGTTTTATAGCCGCCATCCCTTATATAACAGCTCATACAAGCTGCTGGAACCATTCTACAGCCGCCATTTTGAGTTTTATAGCCGCCATCTCTTATATAACAGCTATACTAGCTGCTGGAACCATTCTACAGCCGCCATTTTGAGTTTTATAGCCGCCATCTCTTATATAACAGCTATACTAGCTGCTGGAACCATTCTACAGCCGCCATTTTGAGTTTTATAGCCGCCATCTCTTATATAACAGCTCATAAAGCTAGCCTGGAACCATTCTACAGCCGCCATTTTGAGTTTTATAGCCGCCATCTCTTATATAACAGCTATACTAGCTGCTGGAACCATTCTACAGCCGCCATTTTGAGTTTTATAGCCGCCATCTCTTATATAACAGCTATACTAGCTGCTGGAACCATTCTACAGCCGCCATTTTGAGTTTTATAGCCGCCATCTCTTATATAACAGCTATACTAGCTGCTGGAACCATTCTACAGCCGCCATTTTGAGTTTTATAGCCGCCATCTCTTATATAACAGCTATACAAGCTGCTGGAACCATTCTACAGCCGCCATTTTGAGTTTTATAGCCGCCATCTCTTATATAACAGCTATACTAGCTGCTGGAACCATTCTACAGCCGCCATTTTGAGTTTTATAGCCGCCATCTCCTTATATAACAGCTATACTAGCTGCTGGAACCATTCTACAGCCGCCATTTTGAGTTTTATAGCCGCCATCTCTTATATAACAGCCATACTAGCTGCTGGAACCATTCTACAGCCGCCATTTTGAGTTTTATAGCCGCCATCTCTTATATAACAGCTATACTAGCTGCTGGAACCATTCTACAGCCGCCATTTTGAGTTTTATAGCCGCCATCCCTTATATAACAGTCATACAAGCTGCTGGAACCATTCTACAGCCGCCATTTTGAGTTTTATAGCCGCCATCTCTTATATAACAGCTCATACTAGCTGCTGGAACCATTCTACAGCCGCCATTTTGAGTTTTATAGCCGCCATCTCTTATATAACAGCTATACTAGCTGCTGGAACCATTCTACAGCCGCCATTTTGAGTTTTATAGCCGCCATCCCTTATATAACAGTCATACTAGCTGCTGGAACCATTCTACAGCCGCCATTTTGAGTTTTATAGCCGCCATCTCTTATATAACAGCTATACTAGCTGCTGGAACCATTCTACAGCTGCCATTTTGAGTTTTATAGCCGCCATCCCTTATATAACAGCTATACTAGCAGCTGGAACCATTCTACAGCCGCCATTTTGAGTTTTATAGCCGCCATCTCTTATATAACAGCTATACTAGCTGCTGGAACCATTCTACAGCCGCCATTTTGAGTTTTATAGCCGCCATCTCTTATATAACAGCTATACTAGCTGCTGGAACCATTCTACAGCCGCCATTTTGAGTTTTATAGCCGCCATCCCTTATATAACAGCTATACTACAAGCTGCTGGAACCATTCTACAGCCGCCATTTTGAGTTTTATAGCCGCCATCCCTGATATAACAGTTATACTAGCTGCTGGAACCATTCTACAGCCGCCATTTTGAGTTTTATAGCCGCCATCTCTTATATAACAGCTATACCAGCTGCTGGAACCATTCTACAGCCGCCATTTTGAGTTTTATAGCCGCCATCTCTGATATAACAGCTACAAACAGCTGGAACCATTCTACAGCCGCCATTTTGAGGTTTATAGCCGCCATCTCTTATATAACAGCTATACCAGCTGCTGGAACCATTCTACAGCCGCCATTTTGAGTTTTATGCACAGCCATCCTATATTATAAATAAATTCTGCTTGAACCATTCTACAGCCGCCATTTTGAAGTTTTATTAGCCGCCATCATTTTTTATCACATATACAAGCTGCTGGAACCATTCTACAGCCGCCATTTTGAGTTTTATAGCCGCCATCTCTTATATAACAGGCGCACTGCTGGAACCATTCTACAGCCGCCATTTTGAGTTTTAGACAAAACAAAAAGTTGCTGCTGGAACCATTCTAAATGCCATTTTGATTTTATAGCCGCCATCTCTATATATAACAGCTCATACTAGCTGCTGGAACCATTCTACAGCCGCACATTTGAGTTTTATAGCCGCCATCCTGTATATAACAACTATACTAGCGCTGGAACCATTCTACAGCCGCCATTTTGAGTTTTATAGCCGCCATCCTTATATAACAGCTATACAAGCTGCTGGAACCATTCTACAGCCGCCATTTTGGAGTTTTATAGCCGCCATCTCCTTATAATAACAGCTATACTAGCTGCTGGAACCATTCTACAGCCGCCATTTTGAGTTTTATAGCCGCCATCCCTATAAAAAGCATAAAGCGCTGGAAACATTAACCGCCATTTTAAATAGCCGCCATCCTAAATACAACAAGCTCTGGAACCATTCTACAGCCGCCATTTTGAGTTTTATAGCCGCCATCTCTTATATAACAGCTATACTAGCTGCTGGAACCATTCTACAGCCGCCATTTTGAGTTTTATAGCCGCCATCCCTTATATAACAGTCATACTAGCTGCTGGAACCATTCTACAGCCGCCATTTTTATAGGTTTTATAGCCGCCATCTCTTATATAACAGCTATACTAGCTGCTGGAACCATTCTACAGCCGCCATTTTGAGTTTTATAGCCGCCATCTCTTATATAACAGCTATACCAGCTGCTGGAACCATTCTACAGCCGCCATTTTGAGTTTTATAGCCGCCATCCCTTATATAACAGCTCATACTAGCTGCTGGAACCATTCTACAGCCGCCATTTTGAGTTTTATAGCCGCCATCTCTTATATAACAGCTATACTAGCTGCTGGAACCATTCTACAGCCGCCATTTTGAGTTTTATAGCCGCCATCTCTTATATAACAGCTATACTAGCTGCTGGAACCATTCTACAGCCGCCATTTTGAGTTTTATAGCCGCCATCTCTTATATAACAGCTCATACTAGCTGCTGGAACCATTCTACAGCCGCCATTTTGAGTTTTATAGCCGCCATCTCTTATATAACAGCTATACTAGCTGCTGGAACCATTCTACAGCCGCCATTTTGAGTTTTATAGCCGCCATCCCTGATATAACAGCTCATACAAGCAGCTGGAACCATTCTACAGCCGCCATTTTGAGTTTTATAGCCGCCATCTCTTATATAACAGCTATACTAGCTGCTGGAACCATTCTACAGCCGCCATTTTGAGTTTTATAGCCGCCATCCCTTATATAACAGTCAATACTAGCTGCTGGAACCATTCTACAGCCGCCATTTTGAGTTTTATAGCCGCCATCTCTTATATAACAGCTATACCAGCTGCTGGAACCATTCTACAGCCGCCATTTTGAGTTTTATAGCCGCCATCTCTTATATAACAGCTATACCAGCTGCTGGAACCATTCTACAGCCGCCATTTTGAGTTTTATAGCCGCCATCTCTTATATAACAGCTATACTAGCTGCTGGAACCATTCTACAGCCGCCATTTTGAGTTTTATAGCCGCCATCCCTTATATAACAGTTATACAAGCTGCTGGAACCATTCTACAGCCGCCATTTTGAGTTTTATAGCCGCCATCTCTTTATATAACAGCTATACTAGCTGCTGGAACCATTCTACAGCCGCCATTTTGAGTTTTATAGCCGCCATCTCTTATATAACAGCTATACAAGCTGCTGGAACCATTCTACAGCCGCCATTTTGAGTTTTATAGCCGCCATCTCTTATATAACAGCTATACCAGCTGCTGGAACCATTCTACAGCCGCCATTTTGAGTTTTATAGCCGCCATCCCTTATATAACAGCTATAATAGCTGCTGGAACCATTCTACAGCCGCCATTTTGAGTTTTATAGCCGCCATCCTCTTATATAACAGCTATACTAGCTGCTGGAACCATTCTACAGCCGCCATTTTGAGTTTTATAGCCGCCATCTATTAACAGCAATTTACAACTGCTGGAACCATTCTACAGCCGCCATTTTGAGTTTTATAGCCGCCATCTCTTATATAACAGCTATACTAGCTGCTGGAACCATTCTACAGCCGCCATTTTGAGTTTTATAGCCGCCATCTCCTGTATAACAGTCATACTAGCTGCTGGAACCATTCTACAGCCGCCATTTTGAGTTTTATAGCCGCCATCTCTTATATAACAGCTATACTAGCTGCTGGAACCATTCTACAGCCGCCATTTTGAGTTTTATAGCCGCCATCTCTTATATAACAGCTACATACAACGCTGGAACCATTCTACAGCCGCCATTTTGAGTTTTATAGCCGCCATCCTGATCATATAACAGCTATACTAGCTGCTGGAACCATTCTACAGCCGCCATTTTGAGTTTTATAGCCGCCATCTCTTATATAACAGCTATACTAGCTGCTGGAACCATTCTACAGCCGCCATTTTGAGTTTTATAACCGCCATCTCTGATATAACAGTCAAAGCAGCTGGAACCATTCTACAGCCGCCATTTTGAGTTTTATAGCCGCCATCTCTTAGATTAACAGCTATACTAGCTGCTGGAACCATTCTACAGCCGCCATTTTGAGTTTTATAGCCGCCATCCCTGATATAACAGTCATACAAGCTGCTGGAACCATTCTACAGCCGCCATTTTGAGTTTTATAGCCGCCATCTCTTATATAACAGCTATACTAGCTGCTGGAACCATTCTACAGCCGCCATTTTGAGTTTTATAGCCGCCATCCCTTATATAACAGTCATACTAAGCTGCTGGAACCATTCTACAGCCGCCATTTTGAGTTTTATAGCCGCCATCTCTTATATAACAGCTATACTAGCTGCTGGAACCATTCTACAGCCGCCATTTTGAGTTTTATAGCCGCCATCCCTATATATAACAGCTATACTAGCTGCTGGAACCATTCTACAGCCGCCATTTTGAGTTTTATAGCCGCCATTTAGTTTTATAGCCGCCATCCCTTATATAACAGCTATACTAGCTGCTGGAACCATTCTACAGCCGCCATTTTGAGTTTTATAGCCGCCATCTCTTATATAACAGCTATACTAGCTGCTGGAACCATTCTACAGCCGCCATTTTGAGTTTTATAGCCGCCATCCCTGATATAACAGCTATACTAGCTGCTGGAACCATTCTACAGCCGCCATTTTGAGTTTTATAGCCGCCATCTCTGTATATAACAGCTATACTAGCTGCTGGAACCATTCTACAGCCGCCATTTTGAGTTTTATAGCCGCCATCCCTGATATAACAGCTCATACAAGCTGCTGGAACCATTCTACAGCCGCCATTTTGAGTTTTATAGCCGCCATCTCTTATATAACAGCTATACTAAGCTGCTGGAACCATTCTACAGCCGCCATTTTGAGTTTTATAGCCGCCATCCCTGATATAAAGCTATACTAGCTGCTGGAACCATTCTACAGCCGCCATTTTGAGTTTTATAGCCGCCATCTCTTATATAACAGCTATACTAGCTGCTGGAACCATTCTACAGCCGCCATTTTGAGTTTTATAGCCGCCATCCCTGATATAACAGCCATACAAGCTGCTGGAACCATTCTACAGCCGCCATTTTGAGTTTTATAGCCGCCATCTCTTATATAACAGCTATACTAGCTGCTGGAACCATTCTACAGCCGCCATTTTGAGTTTTATAGCCGCCATCCCTTATATAACAGCCATACAAGCTGCTGGAACCATTCTACAGCCGCCATTTTGAGTTTTATAGCCGCCATCCCTGATATAACAGTCATACAAGCAGCTGGAACCATTCTACAGCCGCCATTTTGAGTTTTATAGCCGCCATCCCTTATATAACAGCCATACTAGCTGCTGGAACCATTCTACAGCCGCCATTTTGAGTTTTATAGCCGCCATCTCTTATATAACAGCTATACTAGCTGCTGGAACCATTCTACAGCCGCCATTTTGAGTTTTATAGCCGCCATCCCTTATATAACAGTCATACAAGCTGCTGGAACCATTCTACAGCCGCCATTTTGAGTTTTATAGCCGCCATCTCTTATATAACAGCTATACTAGCTGCTGGAACCATTCTACAGCCGCCATTTTGAGTTTTATAGCCGCCATCCCTGATATAACAGTCATACAAGCTGCTGGAACCATTCTACAGCCGCCATTTTGAGTTTTATAGCCGCCATCTCTTATATAACAGCTATACCAGCTGCTGGAACCATTCTACAGCCGCCATTTTGAGTTTTATAGCCGCCATCCCTTATATAACAGCTATACTAGCTGCTGGAACCATTCTACAGCCGCCATTTTGAGTTTTATAGCCGCCATCTACTTATATAACAGCTATACTAGCTGCTGGAACCATTCTACAGCCGCCATTTTGAGTTTTATAGCCGCCATCCCTTATATAACAGTTATACAAGCAGCTGGAACCATTCTACAGCCGCCATTTTGAGTTTTATAGCCGCCATCCCTGATATAACAGTCATACTAGCAGCTGGAACCATTCTACAGCCGCCATTTTGAGTTTTATAGCCGCCATCTCTTATATAACAGCTATACTAGCTGCTGGAACCATTCTACAGCCGCCATTTTGAGTTTTATAGCCGCCATCCCTTATATAACAGCTATACTAGCTGCTGGAACCATTCTACAGCCGCCATTTTGAGTTTTATAGCCGCCATCTCTTATATAACAGCTATACTAGCTGCTGGAACCATTCTACAGCCGCCATTTTGAGTTTTATAGCCGCCATCCCTGATATAACAGTCATACAAGCTGCTGGAACCATTCTACAGCCGCCATTTTGAGTTTTATAGCCGCCATCTCTTATATAACAGCTATACTAGCTGCTGGAACCATTCTACAGCCGCCATTTTGAGTTTTATAGCCGCCATCCTTGATATAACAGTCATAAAAGCAGCTGGAACCATTCTACAGCCGCCATTTTGAGTTTTATAGCCGCCATCTTTTATATAACAGCTATACCAGCTGCTGGAACCATTCTACAGCCGCCATTTTGAGTTTTATAGCCGCCATCCCTTATATAACAGCTATACTAGCTGCTGGAACCATTCTACAGCCGCCATTTTGAGTTTTATAGCCGCCATCCCTTATATAACAGTCATACAAGCAGCTGGAACCATTCTACAGCCGCCATTTATGAAAGTAAATTTATAGCCGCCATCTCTTATATAACAGCTATACCAGCTGCTGGAACCATTCTACAGCCGCCATTTTGGGTTTTATAGCCGCCATCTCCTATATAACAGCTATACTAGCTGCTGGAACCATTCTACAGCCGCCATTTTGAGTTTTATAGCCGCCATCCCTGATATAACAGTCATACAAGCAGCTGGAACCATTCTACAGCCGCCATTTTGAGTTTTATAGCCACCATCTCTTATATAACAGCTATACCAGCTGCTGGAACCATTCTACAGCCGCCATTTTTAGTTTTATAGCCGCCATCCCTGATATAACAGTCATACTAGCAGCTGGAACCATTCTACAGCCGCCATTTTGAGTTTTATAGCCGCCATCTCTTATATAACAGCTATACTAGCTGCTGGAACCATTCTACAGCCGCCATTTTGGGTTTTATAGCCGCCATCTCCTTATATAACAGCTATACTAGCTGCTGGAACCATTCTACAGCCGCCATTTTGAGTTTTATAGCCGCCATCTCTTATATAACAGTTATACCAGCTGCTGGAACCATTCTACAGCCGCCATTTTGAGTTTTATAGCCGCCATCCCTGATATAACAGTCATACAAGCAGCTGGAACCATTCTACAGCCGCCATTTTGAGTTTTATAGCCGCCATCCCTTATATAACAGCTATACTAGCTGCTGGAACCATTCTACAGCCGCCATTTTGAGTTTTATAGCCGCCATCCCTGATATAACAGTCATACTAGCTGCTGGAACCATTCTACAGCCTTTTGGTTTTACAGCCGCCATCTCTTATATAACAGCTATACAAGCAGCTGGAACCATTCTACAGCCGCCATTTTGAGTTTTATAGCCGCCATCCCTGATATAACAGTCATACAAGCAGCTGGAACCATTCTACAGCCGCCATTTTGAGTTTTATAGCCGCCATCTCTTATATAACAGCTATACCAGCTGCTGGAACCATTCTACAGCCGCCATTTTGAGTTTTATGGCCGCCAATCTCTGATATAACAGTCATACAAGCAGCTGGAACCATTCTACAGCCGCCATTTTGAGTTTTATAGCCGCCATCCCTGATATAACAGTCATACAAGCATCTGGAACCATTCTACAGCCGCCATTTTGAGTTTTATAGCCGCCATCTCTTATATAACCGCTATACCAGCTGCTGGAACCATTCTACAGCTGCCATTGTTGAGTTTTATGGCCCCCATCTCTGATATAACAGTCATACAAGCAGCTGGAACCATTCTACAGCCGCCATTCTGAGTTTTATAGCCGCCATCCCTGATATAACAGTAATAAAAGCAGCTGGAACCATTCTACAGCCGCCATTTTGAGTTTTATAGCCGCCATCTCTTTTATAACAGCTATACCAGTTGCTGGAACCATTCTACAGCTGCCATTTTGAGTTTTATAGCCGCCATCTCTGATATGACTACAAAGCAGCTGGAACCATTCTTCAGCCGCCATTTTGCGTTTTATAGCCGCCATCTTTAATATAACAGCTATACCAGCCGCTGGAACCGAAACTTCGTCAGACGCCATTAGTTATGCACAGCCGAGCCCTAAATATTATAAATAAATTCCTGCTTTGAATCAAACATTCCTCCATTAATCAAACAAACGAGTTCTAACTTCACCAAGGCTCAAATAAATTTTGTTGTAGCCGAAACTAGCCCCAGAGATATTGGAAATATCACAAGGCGAAAAAAGGATCGTTACAACTGGCGCCCAACGTTCTATACTGGTTAAATTTAGACAAAACAAAAGTTTGTAGATCGAAAAAGAAATCAAAATGGGAAAAGGATGGATTTACCACATGAAAAAGGAGGAACCATTGTTCAGACAGTCCAAAGGATCGGGATGAGTTTATGACCGGCACAGTGGAGGAACTGAGGATTGAAGGAACTGGGTAGAAAACAACGATTCTGACCCGGACTGGAAGGACGAACATAAAACAGAGTGGAGGCAAAATACACAAAAAGTAGCAAGCACATCAAAAGCATAGCCGCGAACATTATAAACAGGGAATCTGAGTCATTCAAAAAAGTAAATATTGCCATATTGGCAATTCCTCTGTTCCTACCACCAAGATGGGGAAAACAAAAGGATTGATTTAAGAGACGGAACCCAAGAAAAAAAACGATGCTAAATACAACAAGCAAGACCACCGAATATGTTAAAGTGGCAAAACAAGTGAGAGAATGAACTTTTAGATTCGATGGCAATTCTAGACCTCTTAATTCATTGAACAGATAGATTTAAGTTTTATAGCCGCCATACCACTGATATAACCAGTCATACAAGCAGCCATTTTGAATTTTACAGCCGCCATCTCTTATATAATAGCTATACTAGCTGCCGGAACCATTCTACAGCCGCCATTTTGAGTTTTATAGCCACCATCTCTTATATAACAGCTATACCACCTGCTGGAACCATACTACAGCTTCCTTTTTGAGTTTTATAGCCGCCATCCCTGATATAACAGTCATACAAGCAGCTGGAACCATTCTACAGCCGCCATTTTGAGTTTTATAGCCGCCATCTCTTATATAACAGCTATACTGGCTGCTGGGACCATTCTACAGCCGCCATTTTGGGTTTTATAGCCGCCATCTCCTTTATAACAGCTATACTAGCTGCTGGAACCATTCTACAGTCGCCATCCTGAGTTTTATAGCCGCCATCTCTGATATAACAGTCATAAAAGCAGCTGGAACCATTCTACAGCCGCCATTTTGAGTTTTATAGCCGCCATCTCTTTTATAACAGTTATACCAGCTGCTGGAACCATTCTACAGCAGCCATTTTGAGTTTTATAGCCGCCATCCCTGATATGACAGTCATACAAGCAGCTGGAACCATTCTTCAGCCGCCATTTTGAGTTTTATAGCCGCCATCCCTTATATAACAGCTATACTAGCTGCTGGAACCATTCTACAGCCGCCATTTTGAGTTTTATAGCCGCCATCCCTTATATAACAGTCAATCAAGCAGCTGGAACCATTCTACAGCCGCCATTTTATTTTACAGTCCAACATATACAAGCAGCTGGAACCATTCTACAGCCGCCATTTTGAGTTTTATAGCCGCCATCTCTTATATAACCGCTATACCAGCTGCTGGAACCATTCTACAGCCGCCATTTTGAGTTTTATGGCCGCCATCTCTGATATAACAGTCATACAAGCAGCTGGAACCATTCTACAGCCGCCATTTTGAGTTTTATAGCCGCCATCCCTGATATAACAGTCATACAAGCAGCTGGAACCATTCTACAGCCGCCATTTTGAGTTTTATAGCCGCCATCTCTTATATAACAGCTATACCAGCTGCTGGGACCTTTCTACAGCCGCCATTTTGGGTTTTATAGCCGCCATCTCCTGTAAAAAAGCTATATTAGCTGCTGGAACCATTCTACAACCGCCATTTTGAGTTTTATAGCCGCCATCCCTGATATTACAGTAATAAAAGCAGCTGGAACCATTCTACAGCCGCCATTTTGAGTTTTATAGCCGCCATCTCTTTTATAACAGCTATACCAGTTGCTGGAACCATTCTACAGCTGCCATTTTGATATGACAGTCATACAAGCAGCTGGAACCATTCTACAGCCGCCATAACAGTCATACAAACAGCTGGAACCATTCTTCAGCCGCCATTTTGCGTTTTTTAGCCGGCATCTTTAATATAACAGCTATACCAGCCGCTGGAACCGAAACTTCGTCAGAGAAATTAGTTATGCACAGCCGAGCCCTAAATATTATAAATAAATTCCTGCTTTGAATCAAACATTCCTCCATTAATCAAACAAACGAGTTCTAATTTCACCAAGGCACAAATAAATTTTGTTGTGCCGAACCTAGCCCCAGAGATATTGGAAATATCACAAGGGACGAAAAAAGGATCGTTACAACTGGTGCCCAACGTTCTATACTGGTTAAATTTAGACAAAACAAAAGTTTGTAGATCGAAAAAGAAATCAAAATGGGAAAAGGATGGATTTACCACATGAAAAAGGAGGATATTGTTCAGACAGTCCAAAGGATCGGGATCGAGATGACCGGCACAGTGGAGGAACTGAGGATTGAAGGAACTGGGTAAAAAACAACGAATCTGACCCGGACTGGAAGGACGAAATAAACAGAGTGGAGGCAAAATACACAAAAAGTAGCAAGCACATCAAAAGCATGCGAAGACATTATAAACAGGGAATCTGAGTCATTCAAAAAAAGTAAATATTGCCATATTGGCAATTCCTCTGTTCCTACCACCAAGATGGGGAAAACAAAAGGGATGTAAGAAGACAATGGAACCCAAGAAAACGATGCTAAATACAACAAGCAAGACCACCGAATATGTTAAAGTGGCAAAACAAGTGAGAGAATGAACTTTTAGATTCGATGGCAATTCTAGACCTCTTAATTCATTGAACAGATAGATAAGTTTTATAGCCGCCATCCCTGATATAACAGTCATACAAGCAGCTGGAACCATTCTTACAGCCGCCATCTCTTATATAATAGCTATACTAGCTGCCGGAACCATTCTACAGCCGCCATCTTGAGTTTTATAGCCGCCATCCCTGATATAACAGTCATAAAAGCAGCTGGAACCATTCTACAGCCGCCATTTTGCGTTTTATAGCCGCCATCTTTTATATAACGGCTATACCAGCTGCTGGAACAATTCTACAGCCGCCATTTTGAGTTTTATAGGCGCCATCCCCTTCATAACAGGTATACTAGCTGCTGGAACCATTCTACAGCCGCCATTTTGAGTTTTATAGCCGCCATTTAGTTTTATAGCCGGCATTTCTTATATAACAGGTATACTAGTTGCTGGATCCATTCTACATCCGCCATTTTGAGTTTTATAGCCGCCATCGCTGATATTCCAGTCATACAAGCAGCTGGAACCATTCTACAGCCGCCATTTTGAGTTTTATAGCCGCCATCCCTGATATAACAGCTATAATAGCTGCTGGAACCATTCTACAGCCGCCATTTTGAGTTTTATAGCCGCCATCTTCTGTATACCAGCTATACTAGCTGCTGGAACCATTCTACAGCCGCCATCTTGAGTTTTATAGCCGCCATCCCTGATACACTCATATAACAGCCATACAAGCAGCTGGAACCATTCTACAGCCGCCATTTTGAGTTTTATAGCCGCCATCTCTTTTATAACAGCTATACCAGCTGCTGGAACCATTCTACAGCCGCCATTTTGAGTTTTATAGCCGCCATCTTTTATATAATAGCTATACTAGCTGCTGGAACCATTCTACAGCCGCCATTTTGAGTTTTACAGCCGCCATCTCTTATATAACAGCTATACAAGATGCTGGAACGATTCTATAGCCGCCATTTTGAGTTTTATAGCCGCCATCCCTGATATAACAGTCATACAAGCAGCTGGAACCATTCGACAGCCGCCATTTTGAGTTTTATAGCCGCCATCTCTTATATAAACAGCTATACTAGCTGCTGGAACCATTCTACAGCTGCCATTTTGAGTTTTATAAATGCCATCCCTGATATAACAGTCATACAAGCAGCTGGAACCATTCTACAGCCGCCATTTTGAGTTTTATAGCCGCCATCCCTGATATAACAGTCATACAAGCAGCTGGAACCATTCTACAGCCGCCATTTTGAGTTTTATAGCCGCCATCCCTGATATAACAGCCATACTAGCTGCTGGAACCATTCTACAGCCCCATTTTGAGTTTTATAGCCGCCATCTCTTATATAACAGCTATACTAGCTGCTGGAACCATTCTACAGCCGCCATTTTGAGTTTTATAGCCGCCATCCCTGATATAACAGTCATACAAGCAGCTGGAACCATTCTACAGCCGCCATTTTGAGTTTTATAGCCGCCATCTCTTATATAACAGCTATACTAGCTGCTGGAACCATTCTACAGCCGCCATTTTTAGTTTTATAGCCGCCATCCCTGATATAACAGTCATACAAGCAGCTGGAACCATTCTACAGCCGCCATTTTGAGTTTTATAGCCGCCATCTCTTATATAACAGCTATACTAGCTGCTGGAACCATTCTACAGCCGCCATTTTGAGTTTTATAGCCGCCATCTCCTTTATAACAGCTATACTAGCTGCTGGAACCATTCTACAGCCGCCATTTTGAGTTTTATAGCCGCCATCCCTTATATAACAGTCATACAAGCAGCTGGAACCATTCTACAGCCGCCACTTTGAGTTTTATAGCCGCCATCTCTTATATAACAGTTATACTAGCTGCTGGAACCATTCTACAGCCGCCATTTTGAGTTTTATAGCCGCCATCCCTGATATAACAGTCATACAAGCAGCTGGAACCATTCTACAGCCGCCATTTTGAGTTTTATAGCCGCCATCCCTTATATAACAGCTATACTAGCTGCTGGAACCATTCTACAGCCGCCATTTTGAGTTTTATAGCCGCCATCCCTGATATAACAGTCATACAAGCTGCTGGAACCATTCTACAGCCGCCATTTTGAGTTTTATAGCCACCATCTCTTATATAACAGCTATACCAGCTGCTGGAACCATTCTACAGCTGCCTACTTTGAATATGACAGTCATACAAGCAGCTGGAACCATTCTACAGCCGCCATAACAGTCATACAAACAGCTGGAACCATTCTTCAGCCGCCATTTTGCGTTTTATAGCCGCCATCTTTAATATAACAGCTATACCAGCCGCTGGAACCGAAACTTCGTCAGAGAAATTAGTTATGCACAGCCGAGCCCTAAATATTATAAATAAATTCCTGCTTTGAATCAAACATTCCTCCATTAATCAAACAAACCTAGCCCCAGAGATATTGGAAATATCACAAGGGACGAAAAAAAGGATCGTTACAACTGGCGCCCAAATTTAGACAAAACAAAAGTTTGTAGATCGAAAAAGAAATCAAAATGGGAAAAGGATGGATTTACCACATGAAAAAGGAGGATCTTGTTCAGACAGTCCAAAGGTCTAAAGGCACAGTGGAGGAACTGAGGATTGAAGGAACTGGGTAGAAAACAACGAATCTGACCCAGACTGCAAGGACGAAATAAACAGAATCGAGGCAAAATACACAAAAAGTCTCAAAAGTCTCAGTAGCAAGCACATCAAAAGCATGCGAAGACATTATAAACAAGGAATCTGAGTCATTCAAAAAAATAAATATCGCCACATTGGCAATTCCTCTGTTCCTACCACCAAGATGGGGAAAACAAAAGGGATGTAAGAAGACAATGGAACCCAAGAAAACGATGCTAAATACAACAAGCAAGACCACCGAATATGTTAAAGTGGCAAAACAAGTGAGAGAATGGACTTTTAGATTCAATGGCAATTCTAGACCTCCTGAATTCATTGAACAGATAGAATGGTCAGCGGAAATGTATGGCATCGAACTATATATGATACCAAGAGCAATGCCAGAGCTACTGAAAGATAGAGCACAATTAGGTACATCGCGAACAACAAACAATGGCGATCGCGGAAAGAGTTTGTGGGAGGATTCAAGAAATACTTTCTTCCAAGAGGTTTCTTCAACAAACTGGACGATCAAGTCAAAGCTCGCAAACAAAGCAAGAATGAGTACTTCAAGGACTATATGGTGGACATGCAAACAATGATGAGACCTCTCAAGATACCGGGTCTTGCAACATTAACACACCCATTCAAAAACTGCTCAAGAAAAGAACAAAGTGGCACTGGACCGAGGGAATCATCGTGCTACAGACGGGATGCAAGTAACATGTGATTAGGGGCCATACTGGTACAAAACACAGAGGAGGGGAGAGAGTGCTATCATATCTGTCAAGGGAATTAAATCCAGCAGAAAAAACTATTCGGCAACAGAAAAGGAATGCCTGGCGATAGTATGGGCAATACGCAAATAAATTAAGACCGTATCTCGAAGGATACCGATTTAAAGTGGTAACAGATCACATGGCGTTGGTTACAACAATATGATTTCGAAATAGCATATCGTAAGGGTAAATTAAACATTGTCGCCGATGCCTTGTCAAGACAACCAATGGAAGGGTGCAAAAGAATAGTAGACAATGTTGACAGATCACGACAAGCGAACAAAGAGTGCGGGTCGATTCAAGACATATTGGGAAAAATAAAACAACAACAACAGAAATATCCGGATTACATAATAGAAAATAGCCAGGTATACAGGAACATTCCGCACAGAGAGCGGGCCAAGACGAGGTGGCATCATGGAAATTATATGTGCCAAAAGCGATCCCTAACCAAGTGATGGTCGAAAACCATACTTCCACAACGACAGAGCACGGAGGAAACAGTAGTACTATTGCCAGAACTGCATCGAGATATTACTGGCCAGGAATGCAACGAGATATCAGGACGTTTGTGGGAAAGTGC
This sequence comes from Drosophila equinoxialis, assembly GCA_018150345.1. NCBI lineage: Eukaryota > Metazoa > Arthropoda > Insecta > Diptera > Drosophilidae > Drosophila > Drosophila equinoxialis. The sequence goes on along the minus strand of JAECWI010000332.1, from coordinate 54,006 downwards.
ACAATATGCCAACAATACAAACCTAGTCAACAGCAAGAAGCATAAAAATGCTGACACAAAAACCGAAAGAATCATGGACCACAGTATGCGCTGACATTGTGGGGCCATTGCCAAGATCGAAACACGGAAATTCGATGCTACTAGTAATCATTGACAGATTTTCAAAATAGACAGAACTGATACCTGACGGACAATGGAGTTCAATTCACTAGCAGAATATTCAAGAAAATGCTAGATGAATGGGGATGCCAATACCAGCTAACAGCACCATACACACCACAAGAAAACCCAACCGAAAGGGCAAACAGAACAGTGAAAACAATGATTGCTCAGTTTACGGGGAAAATCAACGTAACTGAGATGAGAATTGGCCAGAAATAACACTAGCAGTAAATTCAAGCCAATCCGAGTCAACAGGATTTACGCCAGCATATATAATACAGGGGCGTGAACCAAGAATGCCAGGCGCGATGTATGATAGTGTCACGACAGGCACAGGAAAGCAAACTATACCACAAGAGGCGAAGGTAAACCAAATGCAAGAACTATTCGAGTTAATACGGCGTAATTTAGAAACAGCGGCGCAGGATCAGGCGCGACACTACAATCTAAGACGTAGAGAATGGAGACCAATAATTGGAGCAACAGTGTGGGCAAAAGAACACCATCTTTCAAATGCGTTAGAAGGATTTGCAGCGAAGCTGGCACCGAGGTTTGGAGGTCCATATTTTTACTTTGGCCACCCTGTATCGGATCATCATGGTATTTATTTATTTATTTATTTATTTTACGTCAACTAAGTCAGCAGTCGACGAAAAAGCTTAAGCTAAAATACAGATAAAAATTAATTCATGAAGGTAGCTTAGCTTTATGCACAACATCCCCGACCCGGTGGAGGTGTTTTATTTGCAACAAGGTGCCAGCTATGCCCCGATTCACAGCCAATGTGGTCAGGGATGAGTTGCAGCCGATCCAATATCCAGTCCAGAATACTTTCAGTGGTTACGCTGTAGATAATTAAAAAGTATAGCGCGAAGAGAAGTGACAGATAGATGAGGAGAAATAAGGTGAGAAAGGTTGTTAAAAGATTGGCAAAGAACACGAAGAGGTTCGTGAAGAGAGTAGTTAGTCAGACATCTACTAAGGTGAAGAGGGAAAAAAGTAAATTGGTAGAACTGACTTCGCCGTTGACTACTTTATGTAGAAAGAGAATCCCAAATACGAGCCTACGGTTGTAAAGTGAAGGAAGATTAATAAGAAGAAGTCTGTCAGAATAAGAAGGTAGGCGAAGATTCGGGTCCCAATTAAGACCGCGTAACGCAAACTTAAGGAATTGCTTCTGTACCGATTCAATACTACGCTGGTGAACATCATATTGAGGGTTCCACACTGGTGAGCAATATTCTAGAGTAGGGCGAACTAACGAAGTGTATAAAACCTTTGTCACATATGGATCATCAAATTCCTTGGCCCAACGTTTAATGAAGCCAAGAAGACTGCATGCTCTATTAACAATTGAAGATATATGAATATTAAAAGAAAGCTTTGGGTCAAACATAACGCCTAAGTCTTTAAATGATGGTACACAATCTAACAGAACAGACTTAATAGAGTAATGAGCTAGGAACGGCGACAAACGACTGAAAGTCATAAAAGAGCATTTAGAGGCATTAAGGTGTAATTTATTAACGTGACACCAAACACAAAACGCATCGATATCTGATTGCAAGTACTGTTGGAAAGAAGGATCATTATATGAATAACAAATCTTGACGTCATCCGCAAACATGAGCACGCGAGAATGAGCCAAGGCCAAAGGCAAATCGTTTATAAACAAGGTAAATAACAGTGGGCCCAGATGACTGCCTTGGGGGACACCTGACGTAACTCGAACAGTTTTAGATATCGAGGAACGAAAAGACACCTTTGGGTTCTGCCAATAAGATACGACTTTAACCAAGCCAATAGTTTCGGGGAAAAACCCATGATGTTAAGTTTCATGAGAAGCATAGAATGATCAACCGTATCGAAAGCCTTACTAAAGTCAGTATAAATAACATCAGTTTGACACTTTTTACGGATGCCATGGTGTACAAGGGTAGTCAATTCTAAAAGGTTGGTAAGCGACGAACGACCTTTCATGAAGCCATGCTGACAAGGAGAAATAGTGGATCTGGATAGGTGTTGAAGGGAAGACGTAATAATTTTCTCAAACAGCTTAGGTATTGCCGAAAGTTTGGCAATGCCACGGTAGCTAGAAATATCCGATTTGTTACCCTTTTTAAAAAGCGGAATAATAAAAGACTCCTTCCAAATATCAGGGAAGCGACAAGTCTCACTCGATATAAAAAATAACCGAGATAAAGGCTTAGATAGGGAAATCGAACACATTTTAAGGATGCAACTAGGTATATTATCAGGCCCGGGTACGAAGGAAGACGTCATAGATGACAAGCTAGAGATAATACAGTCTTCAGTAATATTAGGAAAAAACATACAATTTAAATGTGGAATTGTGAAGGGATAAGGTGTAGGATCCGAAGCAGTAGAAGAATAAGTCGACTGAAAGAATTTAGCAAACAGATCTGCAATATCTGAATCACTATTAGCAGTCTGGTCATTAAGTCTGAAGGTGGAAGGTAGTAAATTAGAACGTCTTTTGGAATTAACAAAGTTATAAAATCTTTTAGGGTTCTTATAAAATTCAACCTTACAGCGAACGATATAATTATTGTAGCATTGAGTATTTAAAAGGCAAAATTGAGATTTGGCTACACAATAATTTGCATAGTCACGTCGCGAACCAGTTTTTAAATCTTTTAAAATATCTCGATTTAATGTTACGGAGATTAGAGAGCCTACGTGTGAACCAGACTGGCGCACTGGAGACGGTAGAGACATTCACATAAGGAACGCATTTATCAATTAGAGAATTAAGAGCAGAGTAGAAAAAATTTACTGCACAATCCATATCAACAGCACTCAAAATAGAAATGACCAATCAAAAAAAAAAGAAAATAACTTCGACGCAAATAAACTCAACACCTAAGGGAGATCAATCGGCACAACACTTGAACACAGATTCGAGTTGACAGCAATGAGTACTCCACCGCCACGTCGACCAACACGATCAAGCCTATAAGAAATAAAGTTATTAGAAAGAATTTCATTATCCAAAACAGAGGAATTAAGCCAAGTTTCAGAGAAAGCTAATATGTCAGCCGAAAAGGTTAAGCTATCGCAGAATAATTTAGAGAGCTTGGTAAGAAGTCCTCTTACATTTTGATAGTGAATGCAAAGACTAGACGTTATTAGTTTTTTGAAGCAGAAGATGCATTAGGAAGGTGGACAGGCAAAGGGCGGGAGCGCTTATTGGGCGCAAATTCGTGTACAACTAGGCCCTCTGGCCAAAAGTTAGGGTCAACCATAGCTGAGAAATACACATTTGGTACAGTAATTTTAAAAGAGGAGATTTCGCGAGGCCTAGAAAACTTAAACTTTTGAATTAAAACCTTAGCAGGGCATATATTACCAATGTAAGCTGCCACAGACGATTCAGAAGTATCTGGAGCAAGCCTAGAGATAAATAATTGTTTACGATGGGGCACTACAGTTAGTGGAGGCGGAGGAGCATTGGGATCCGCAAGTGATTGAAAGCCAGCATGATCAGAGTTCCCGTGAGGGATAGATTGAGGTACACCAGGGCTTGTAGTGGGTACATCAATCTGAAAAGAAGAGCATAAAGAGGGACAAGAAGATGGTGTAGGCGAAAGTAAAATGGGAGAAGATGTAATAGAAAGTGCGGGCGACTGCTTATGAGGCAACTCAAGGGTACATTTCTTGGGCAATTCCTTAGAAGGTGAACCAAACTTGAATTGCGACAATAAGTGTATGCTAGAGTCACACTCATTAGACAGCTGTTTGGCCATTTTATTAAGAGAAAGAAACTTTAAACGAAGATCCCTATACATTCGGCTAAAATCAAGCTGCTGGCTGGCACAAGATGGGCAAGTCCAGCGCATTAAGCCAAGCTCAGGCTTAGACACAGACAAACCAGAAAATTTGTCATAATCACGGCCGTTGAGGCCAGCACATTTAAGTGAATAAGATTATCGCAAAGCCAACACGATATTGCTCTATACTGATCGTCAAAACGATCAGAATGCTTGCAATTGGGTAGACAACAAGCCATTGAAAAGCCAAAATAAACAAGGCAAAAAAAAAAAAAAAAAAAAAATAAAAAAAAAAAAATTATTAGAAAAATTTAAATAAACAGCACAAAGATAATTATCGATAAAAAATCAATAATTACAAATAATACAAAGAGTCACCGAGACAAAGAAGAGGCAAGAACAGTTAAAGACGAGCTTTGAGAGGCGGCTTTATAAAAGTGATTACGCGGGAGGGGTGTGTAGACAATATTGCTTCTTTATCTTTATCTTTTTCTATAACGCGCTCTCTTAATGTTTTCAATATTTTATTGCCCATTTCTTTAAAAGACTCTATTGAAAATGTTTCAAAGATCTTTTCATTCGGTGCCAACTTGAGTTGTTTGATTTCGAGTATACCGGCTTGTTTTTCAAGCCTTTGAAAAAAACTGACCTAAGTCTAGATTTCCATTGGTGTACAGATCTCCAATCTCAATTCTTGCTATAACTTTCTTTCCATGTTTGAGGAAACATAAATCGTGTGTTATACGCAAGGTCACTACTTTTCGTACTTCATCATTGCAGAGTACTTCATATATTTTGGGCTTAGAAGCATCATTAGGTACGTGCCTAATTGTATTTTCATTTTTATCATCTGGCCAGAGATTATTTTGTCTACTTTGCTGCCTGGTAGTGACTTTCAGGACATTTGCTTTTGTGTTTTTTAGATCCTGTATTGTAATGCGGGATAATGCATCCGCAACGAAATTATCTTTTCCCTTCAGATATTCTACTGTAAATTCATATTCCTCTAGATCAAGTCTCATTCTTGTTAATTTTGAACTCGGATTTATCATAGAGAATGAATACGTTAGAGGTCTGTGGTCTGTTTTGACTCTGAAATGTCTGCCATATATATATGGGCGAAAGTGTGTAATGGCCCAAAATGTGTATCGCAGCTAGTTCTTGCTCAGTAGTACTTTTATTACTTTCACCTTTAGTGAACGAACGAGATGCGTATGCTACTGGCAACTGCTTATCGCCATAAGTTTGAGTTAGTGCTGCTCCACATGCATATTTGCTAGCATCTGTTATTATGCAAAATTCTTTGCTAAAATCTGGATACTGTAGCAATGTGGGTTCTATTAGGGCTTTTTTCAGATATTCAAATCCTCTTTGGCATTCTTCAGACCAAACAAATTCTACGTTTTTCTTACACGGTTGTGTTATCGGACGTGCATGTTCTGCGAAGTTTTTAATAAAACGTCTGTAATAGTTGCAAAAGGCTACGAATCTTCTAGCACTATCAGCATCTGTTGGTACTGGGTATTTTTCAATGACGTCATATTTGGTGTCATCTGGCAATATTCCTTTGTCGGTACACTTGTGACCCAAGAATGTCACTTCGTGCATGAAGAATGAACATTTCTCTGGATGCAGTTTTAGGTTGTGTTTTCTGCATATATCAAAAATATCCTTTAGGTTTTTGAGCATGTGTTTCTCAGAACAGCCGATGACTATTAAGTCATCCATGTAAAGGAATGCTTGTGACGGATTTAATCCAGAGAAAGCAATTGTCATCATTCTTTGAAAGGAATTTGGTGCAATTTTCAGACCATACGGTAGTCTAGTAAACTGATAAGATCCATTGCTAGTGGAAAATGACGTAATGCTTCGCGATTTATCCTTTAGTTCTATTTGGTGAAAACCGGACATTAAATCTAGACATGAAAAATATTTGGCTCTGCCTAGTTGATCAAGAATATCGTCTATTCTTGGTAATGGGAATTTATCGGACAACAGTTTTTTGTTTATTTGACGATAGTCTATTACTAATCGCCATCGTTTCTTTTCTGATCCTGGTAAACCCTTTTTTGGTACCAGTAGTAACGGACTATTATACTCGGACACTGATGGTTCGACTATTTTATCTTTAATGAGTTTATCGACTTGTCTAGTTATTTCTTCTTTATGCATGTGTGGTATTCTGTAATTTTTTGTGCATACTGGCTGGTTGTCATTCAATCTGAGTTCTTGTTTATAAAAGTTGTTCGTAGTAATTGGTTCGTTTTCTAAACCAAATACATCTGTATACTCGGTGCAGAGCTTTTCAAGTACGTTTTTGAACATAGGTGGGAAGTTTGGCTTTAGTTTGTGTATTACGATTGACTTCTTTGGTCATCAGTTGTCTGTACAATTTCGTAATTCTTAAATGATTCATATTTTATGCCTTTAAATTTAAAATTTTACTCTTTGTTGTGTTTAAAATTGGACAAATGTTTGGGGCTGAGATCGAAATTCCAATAAATATTCCATTCCGACCCATTTATTTATTTATTTATTTATTTATTTATTTATTTTACGTCAACTAAGTCAGCAGTCGACGAAAAAGCTTAAGCTAAAATACAGATAAAAATTAATTCATGAAGGTAGCTTAGCTTTATGCACAACATCCCCGACCCGGTGGAGGTGTTTTATTTGCAACAAGGTGCCAGCTATGCCCCGATTCACAGCCAATGTGGTCAGGGATGAGTTGCAGCCGATCCAATATCCAGTCCAGAATACTTTCAGTGGTTACGCTGTAGATAATTAAAAAGTATAGCGCGAAGAGAAGTGACAGATAGATGAGGAGAAATAAGGTGAGAAAGGTTGTTAAAAGATTGGCAAAGAACACGAAGAGGTTCGTGAAGAGAGTAGTTAGTCAGACATCTACTAAGGTGAAGAGGAAAAAATTTCTGGTCCGACGTGAGGGAACACAAAAATATAGCGTATCTAGTAAATTGGTAGAACTGACTTCGCCGTTGACTACTTTATGTAGAAAGAGAATCCCAAATACGAGCCTACGGTTGTAAAGTGAAGGAAGATTAATAAGAAGAAGTCTGTCAGAATAAGAAGGTAGGCGAAGATTCGGGTCCCAATTAAGACCGCGTAACGCAAACTTAAGGAATTGCTTCTGTACCGATTCAATACTACGCTGGTGAACATCATATTGAGGGTTCCACACTGGTGAGCAATATTCTAGAGTAGGGCGAACTAACGAAGTGTATAAAACCTTTGTCACATATGGATCATCAAATTCCTTGGCCCAACGTTTAATGAAGCCAAGAAGACTGCATGCTCTATTAACAATTGAAGATATATGAATATTAAAAGAAAGCTTTGGGTCAAACATAACGCCTAAGTCTTTAAATGATGGTACACAATCTAACAGAACAGACTTAATAGAGTAATGAGCTAGGAACGGCGACAAACGACTGAAAGTCATAAAAGAGCATTTAGAGGCATTAAGGTGTAATTTATTAACGTGACACCAAACACAAAACGCATCGATATCTGATTGCAAGTACTGTTGGAAAGAAGGATCATTATATGAATAACAAATCTTGACGTCATCCGCAAACATGAGCACGCGAGAATGAGCCAAGGCCAAAGGCAAATCGTTTATAAACAAGGTAAATAACAGTGGGCCCAGATGACTGCCTTGGGGGGACACCTGACGTAACTCGAACAGTTTTAGATATCGAGGAACGAAAAGACACCTTTTGGGTTCTGCCAATAAGATACGACTTTAACCAAGCCAATAGTTTCGGGGAAAAACCCATGATGTTAAGTTTCATGAGAAGCATAGAATGAGCAACCGTATCGAAAGCCTTACTAAAGTCAGTATAAATAACATCAGTTTGACACTTTTTACGGAAGCCATGGTGTACAAGGGTAGTCAATTCTAAAAGGTTGGTAAGCGACGAACGACCTTTCATGAAGCCATGCTGACAAGGAGAAATAGTGGATCTGGATAGGTGTTGAAGGGAAGACGTAATAATTTTCTCAAACAGCTTAGGTATTGCCGAAAGTTTGGCAATGCCACGGTAGTTAGAAATATCCGATTTGTTACCCTTTTTAAAAAGCGGAATAATAAAAGACTCCTTCCAAATATCAGGGAAGCGACAAGTCTCACTCGATATAAAAAATAACCGAGATAAAGGCTTAGATAGGGAAATCGAACACATTTTAAGGATGCAACTAGGTATATTATCAGGCCCGGGTACGAAGGAAGACGTCATAGATGACAAGCTAGAGATAATACAGTCTTCAGTAATATTAGGAAAAAACATACAATTTAAATGTGGAATTGTGAAGGGATAAGGTGTGGGATCCTAAGCAGTAGAAGAATAAGTCGACTGAAAGAATTTAGCAAACAGATCTGCAATATCTGAATCACTATTAGCAGTCTGGTCATTAAGTCTGAAGGTGGAAGGTAGTAAATTAGAACGTCTTTTGGAATTAACAAAGTTATAAAATCTTTTAGGGGGTTCTTATAAAATTCAACCTTACAGCGAACGATATAATTATTGTAGCATTGAGTATTTAAAAGGCAAAATTGAGATTTGGCTACACAATAATTTGCATAGTCACGTCGCGAACCAGTTTTTTTAAATCTTTTAAAATATCTCGATTTAATGTTACGGAGATTAGAGAGCCTAAGTGTGAACCAGACTGGCGCACTGGAGACGGTAGAGACATTCACATAAGGAACGCATTTATCAATTAGAGAATTAAGAGCAGAGTAGAAAAAATTTACTGCACAATCTATATCACAGCACTCAAATAGAAATGACCAATCAAAAGAGAAAATAAGGCTGTTAAGAAGATTGAAATTTGTTTTACGAAAACATCTACGACGAGAATGTGAGATGTTATTGAATGAATTATTAACGGAATTGTAAGAAATAGTAATTTCAATGGTAGGGTGATAAGTATCTTCGGGCTCCACTAGGGGCTGTGTTTGTGATACAGCACTAACAGTGGGATCAGAGACAAAAACAAGATCGAGGATTCTTTTAGAAGAGTTAAGAAAAAGAATTCAACTGATATAGCGGACATTCAAGTAGGCTATCAAGAAAAACATGTTGAGATGAGGGAATTAAGAAAGATAGATTATCATCAGCAAGCCAAGAAACATTAGGCAAGTTAAAATCACCTAAAGCTATAAAAAAATCACGATCTTTAAGACGACTAAAAATAGTTCGCAAAGCATCAGCATGGTGCATGTAGATCATGATATCAGAAGTTGGAGGAATATATGAACAAGAGATATATAAGCTAAAGTTAGAACATGTAACTTCGACGCAAATAAACTCAACACCTAAGGGGAGATCAATCGGCACAACACTTGAACACAGATTCGAGTTGACAGCAATGAGTACTCCACCGCCACGTCGACCAACACGATCAAGCCTATAAGAAATAAAGTTATTAGAAAGAATTTCATTATCCAAAACAGAGGAATTAAGCCAAGTTTCAGAGAAAGCTAATATGTCAGCCGAAAAGGTTAAGCTATCGCAGAATAATTTAGAGAGCTTGGTAAGAAGTCCTCTTACATTTTGATAGTGAATGCAAAGACTAGACGTTATTAGTTTTTTGAAGCAGAAGATGCATTAGGAAGGTGGACAGGCAAAGGGCGGGAGCGCTTATTGGGCGCAAATTCGTGTACAACTAGGCCCTCTGGCCAAAAGTTAGGGTCAACCATAGCTGAGAAATACTCATTTGGTACAGTAATTTTAAAAGAGGAGATTTCGCGAGGCCTAGAAAACTTAAACTTTTGAATTAAAACCTTAGCAGGGCATATATTACCAATGTAAGCTGCCACAGACGATTCAGAAGTATCTGGAGCAAGCCTAGAGATAAATAATTGTTTACGATGGGGCACTACAGTTAGTGGAGGCGGAGGAGCATTGGGATCCGCAAGTGATTGAAAGCCAGCATGATCAGAGTTCCCGTGAGGGATAGATTGAGGTACACCAGGGCTTGTAGTGGGTACATCAATCTGAAAAGAAGAGCATAAAGAGGGACAAGAAGATGGTGTAGGCGAAAGTAAAATGGGAGAAGATGTAATAGAAAGTGCGGGCGACTGCTTATGAGGCAACTCAAGGGTACATTTCTTGGGCAATTCCTTAGAAGGTGAACCAAACTTGAATTGCGACAATAAGTGTATGCTAGAGTCACACTCATTAGACAGCTGTTTGGCCATTTTATTAAGAGAAAGAAACTTTAAACGAAGATCCCTATACATTCGGCTAAAATCAAGCTGCTGGCTGGCACAAGATGGGCAAGTCCAGCGCATTAAGCCAAGCTCAGGCTTAGACACAGACAAACCAGAAAATTTGTCGTAATCACGGCCGTTGAGGCCAGCACATTTTAAGTGAATAAGATTATCGCAAAGCCAACACGATATTGCTCTATACTGATCGTCAAAACGATCAGAATGCTTGCAATTGGGTAGACAACAAGCCATTGAAAAGCCAAAATAAACAAGGCAAAAAAAAAAAAAAAAAAAAAATAAAAAAAAATATATAGAAAAATTTAAATAAACAGCACAAAGATAATTATCGATAAAAAATCAATAATTACAAATAAAACAAAGAGACAGCTGGAGTACACAGCACAAGAGAGAGTGCAAGAACAGTTATAAGACGAGCTTTGAGAGGCGGCTTTATAAAAGAGATTACGCGGGAGGGAAGCTGAGCACAAGCACAAAGCAGAGAGAACAACAAAACCACTAGCACAGATGGTATGATGGGGGCGATGAGGGGAGCAACTGCAGAAGCAATGACGAGAGAGAACAATAAGAAAAAAATAAAAACAATTTAAATGCACCAAACACTAATCACGAAAAAGAAAAAAAACAAAACTGTTTAATTTGGCGAATTATGCAAATAAAACACAAGGGTTTCAAGCAAACGACACCAGCGAAAACGAAAACAAACTAGGCACAATTAAAAATTGAGAGAAAACCATATATATTAATAAAACTCAGGAGCTAAGCAAAAACACGACCGTCACGTCAGAGAGCAGAAGCTTAATTTTGCTCTTTAAATTAAAAATTTTACTTTTTTTGTTGTGTTTAAAATTCGGACAAATGTTTTGGTCGGGCTTAGATCGAACTTCCAATAAATATTCCATTTCCGACCTCTATTTAAGATGACGATATTTGAGTTTTCATTTGGGATATTTATTTGTCGGATTACTTCAGATCTCGCTGGGAGGATTGTGGTATTGCTGTCACAAGTGTGTAATATGGGGATATTTATTGCAAACTTTAAATTATTTGGTCTTAATATTAGTGAATCGTTTGGTTCACTGAAGTCTAATTGGCAATTGAATGTTTTGAAGAAATCTAGTCCTAAAATTCCATCAAATGGAATTGGAAAACTTTCGTCTACTATATGGAAGTTGTGTGGAATTATGAATTCATTTTGTCTTAGTTCTATAAGGGTTAGACCTTTGGAAGTAATTGAACCTTCGCCAATTCCTGATATTTCAATTGTGTTTGAAGTATCTATATGTTCAAAAGAATCTGTTTTTTCTTTTATTATTGATACGTCTGCACCTGTATCTAACAAGAAGGTATATGTGTTGTGTGTATTTTCGTTTTTAATTTTGATGAAAATACTTAGGCTAAGATTGAATGTGTATACATTTACAGTTTTTTCTGAATATCTGCAGGGATCTATTGGTTTTCCGAATTACTTTGAGTAATTCGTACATTACCATTTCCGTTGTTAGAGCTACCTCTGGTTGGAATTACCTCGGTTCGAGCTGTTTCGGTTGGAATTATTTCTTCCTCGGTTGTTGTACTGTGAGTTACCACGATATCCACCGGTATTATTATTTCTATAACCGTTATTTTGGTAATTGCCTCTGCCTCGGTAATTATTTTGTCCATTCCTATTGTATTGACGGTAGTGCATGACAGCGTTTGCCTGCCCAGTTTCTGCTGTACTACTGTCTATGAACTTTGTTGTTAGTTCGTTCATGTCCCGGAAAATACCTGCTTTTAGTGTCTAGCGTCTTGTATTGCCTCTGTAGCGACTGAAAGTGTATACTTTTTAGCTATTTCGACAGATGTGCCATCGTGTATAAAGGCACCTTCCAGAGATTCAGTAAGCTTTTCAATTTCTTGGGCATACTGACTTGATGTTTTGTTTCTCTGGGGTAGGTTTTAGATTTTTGCCGTTATTGACGCTACTGATTCTGTTTTTACATTTGATGCAATACTGTTAATGATCTCTTCTATTGTCTGTTCGGAGGTTATCAAATTTCTTGTGTGACCTTTTAGTTTTGTTTTTATGAGGCACACTGCTGTTTCCTCATGGTCGCCTTTTAGTGAATTTATCAAATTCAATGCGTCCATGAAGCTCTGAAGATTTTCTCTTCTGCCATCAAACCGTGGGATAAGGTTTGAGGCCATTTTTATAAAATCAGCGACTGTTTGAGTCATTTTTGTGGTTCTTGGCAAAATAGCTGGTTTATTAAGAGTTATTTTTGTTTGTTCTAAACTCACTGACCGTTCTTCTTGATCCGTCTCTTCTTCAGCCGTTAACTGGGTTTTGTCTTCCAGCGATATTGAAATATCCAAATCAACTGTTTGTTTATATTCAATATTACATCTTTTAATACGGATTTTGGCTTTTGTTTGCAGTCATTATAGAATGCATTTGCGGCTGTTTTTCGTCCCGTAGTTAGCTTACTATAGTGTGCTATGAATACCGCTCTAATATTTTCTAGGCTCTCTATTATTATTTTCGAGTGTTTTTCTATTGTACTTTGGGATGTTTCCCTATTCTGTGAGAGGCACTTACAAGATTTATTTAATTCTTGCGCCTGTATTCTAGCTTCTCCTATTATGTCATCCCAATTAATCATGTTTTGTTGAAAAATTTACATTCATTCTTTTTTTTTTTTTTTTTTTTAATTCCCTGAGAGATCAATTGTCTCTATGGGTTGCTCGAATAGTTTATGCACCCATGTGGGTAGAACTCTGTTTTTTCGTTTTAGGCGGTTGTAGGCTTCTACTATGGATCTTTCTATCAAGTGAGCTATCCTTGATTTAAATTTTGTATTATTCACAATCCAGTATTTGATTTCTTTATATTTCGGATTGGTTTCACCTCTGCTAAAGAGGAAGTCTAAGAATGCAACGTATTTGATTCAATATTTGAGTTCTTGCGAACCCATTTTTCTACTGTAAAAAAGCCATCTTCTTTTGATTTTTTTGGTCGTTTAGACCTGTTTTCTTATTATGCATTGCATAGAAAATAAAAAACCAGGTTTAAGGCTTCTAAAATTAGGATAGCTAACAACAATATCCCTTCTTTCCTCTAAAAAATTTTCCAATTGTGATCTAAACTATTTTAACGCTGTTAACGCACATTGAGCCGTTGAGGTGGTCTATTTTGGATTCTTAGCGAACCCATCTTTACTAGCAAAAACAAAATTTGTTTACTTGGATCGTTTAGACCTACGTTTCATGTTTGTTTGTATTAGCGTAGTAAAAAATTGGTTAGTAGGTTCGTATTGTTACATAAAGTGCAAACTCGTATTCGTTAATGTACTTTGAAAAATTTTAGGAGAATGAAAAATTATCTCAACTATAATTAAAGGCAAGAGAATTATTTACTCATTGCGTTTCTTCGCTCTTTGGCGAAGTGTCATTTGTATTTTTATGGTCATAGGCACTCTGTGTAGTGCTGTCGGTCCTTGTCATACCAGTCCTGTGTGGAGGAGGTCCTGAAGGAGCTTCCTTTCACGCCTTAGCCTGGCGTATATTTTCCTCCTTCTTGACTTCTTTTTGGGGTCTTCCTTTAGTTTCTTTTGGCGAGTCTGGTACTCAGCTATCGTGAGTGGGCGTGGTCCCTCGTTTGGAGGAGTGGTGCGTCCCTTGGTACGGTAGGTACAGCCGTCAGGAAATCCAAGTCCTTCGGACGTGACGGTTCGTTGCTAGTCATCAGCACTTGCCTCTTTTGTTTTTATTATTTATTTATTTTATTTTTTATTTTTTTTTGTGTGTGTTTTTTTTTTTTTAGTCCATTAGATAAAAATGGAATGTACCTGCTGCATTTGTGTAGCAGCATTACATTTGTTACCTCAATCAGGAAGCACATTTGCACTCTTGAGCCTCCTCTTACTGGGAATTCTTCTTCAGTTAGCTTTGAGTATGCGGCTCTTATTTGCACAAAAGTTAGCGAGCTTTGAGGAGCAGTGGCTTTGCTCACAATTATATCGTTTCTTATGCTCGGGCTTTCTCGTTTGATAACTCTTTGAAAGTAAGTTATTCAGAGTAGCCATTTCTCATTTTCGTGCCCCACAAAAATTTTTTCCTTTGTCCTTCCGATGTCCTAAAGGTCTATTTTGGACCTTTTGTCACGGTCGCCATGTAATGACCGGGTTCCACTTGGTTGATTGTTAGAAGAAAACAAACGCGTCAGTTCAGTTTGGTGGTCATGTATAGATTGATTTTTATTCAAACAATATTCTTTTACTTAACCTATCGCCACTTAAAAATAGAAAATAGAAAGAGGAAGTGTCAGTACATACATACATATTAATTGGGGCACTTGCATCAAAGTCCATGGTCAGCGTTCCCACGCTGGCTTGGCCCTAGCTCATGTTACGCCTGTGCTCATATGAATATATGAATCATATATGAACATGTTTAGCTGTATATTAATGTGAGTATGTTTATGTGAATATATTAATGTATATACATAAACATACTCAAGTGGAGACGTACATATTTGATTGTTTGTACTTGCAACAAAGTGTTACAAGTTGAGCTCTTTGTGTTAATGATTTTTGGTATGGATATACTACAGTGGAGCATTTATCTAAGTATCATTGGTTGCAACCCCTTAAAATGTTTAAGAGCAATGTGATTCAAGAGTATCTGCAAGGATTATTTTTTTTTTTTGGGAGGGGGTTCAGGGGTATTGGTAAGCGACAACGGATCACAATTTAAGGCAAGCGAATTTAATGCAAAAAAGTTGGTGTAAAACATATATTGTTTTTCACAGTCGAATGGTTAACGAGGTTGGGTGTAAAAAAATATATATACCAGTTTTTTTTCCCCACAGTCGAATGCATCTGAGAGTGTAAACAGATCCATAATTACAGCAATACGCGCCTATCTCAAAGAGGACCAGTGCGAATGGGATCTACACATAAAGGCTATAAGTTGTGCACTAAGAAATTCGTATCATCAGGATAGGGGAGGCTCCCCTCTCCATGCTTTGTTGGGCTTTGACATGGCCACACATGGTTCCCAATACACTCTTCTCGAAAAGATTAATATGCTGAATGAATCGAATAACGTGTTGCGAAAGGACGATCAGTTAGCATTACGGCGTGATTTACTCAAGAAAAATATAGCACAGGCAGCAGAGCATAATGCAAAGGTTTATAATCTGAGAACCAAGGAGGTTAATTTCAAGGTAGGACAAGAAGTTTCTAGACGTAATTTTGGACAGAGCAATTTTCAAAAATGTGTTAGTGGCAAGTTGAACTTGTTGTGGCTAAAGTCTCGAGTACGAGAAAGACTAGGAAACTGTTATTATGTGTTGGAGGATTTGAATGGCAAAATGATAGGATCTTATCACGCAAAGGACATTAGGCAGTAACTGTCTTTTTTCAGGTTAATACTCCGAAGCAAGCTCTAGTATTATCCTGTGGTTGTAGTGCCCAGTTTCTGGCGTTAGTTTTCTTTTTAAATTTTAAGGGGTAAGGGGTGGGTGATTGTGTCGATGGGAGTGATCAGCTGAGCTTAGAAGTTCAATAAATTTGGTAGTGCAAGCCTAGCGAGGAGGCATTATGCGCGATCGCATGCATTGGTCACACTCTTTTCTGCCGAACTTCCGCCCTGGCTAGATGCCCAAACCACGCTGCTCCTCCAGAAAAAAATATAAAAATTTAAATCTGAAATTTTCTCGGCCATCCAGTCGAATTATAATTTAAATATTAATTTGGAGCATATAGGGACAGCCATTATTGTGGAGTTTTGTGTTGTTTTGAATCTGATTGTCGTAAGTTAATTTTTTGTGGATATTTGCATATTTGGAAGTGTCTGATAAGTTCTTTTGAAAACTTAGCCATAAATAAATTGGTTGTCGAAAATCTGAACAGGGAATTTCATTTTTGAGTTCCGAAAATCAACCAGATATATTTTTGGGACACCGTGAAGGGCCCAGAGACATTTCGACAAAGTCAACAAGATTGTAATAGCCGCCCGAATCGGATACGGGCAGAGAAAGTTTCTTTGTTGCGGATTGAGAGTCCTCCAGATCGCCTGTATTGCCTAGGAGTGCCAAACGCTTGATTTAACTTAACATTTTATTCCTAAGCATCATCCAGCGGACGACGAAGGCCTTCGAAGGCCTTCTCTCTCAGTTTGGTATTATCAAAAGAAAATTATTAAAGTTAAAGTAAATCGCCTTTGACTGTGTGAGCGGGTCTATAATTTAGAATTTAAATAATTTAAGTTGGAGACTTCCAAATTTCATTTGCCCTTTTTATTTTGATTACTGATAAGTTTATATATGTCCACCTTACAATTAATATTCACCAAAACATTACAATATTATCCCTAATTTGTGCTTTTGGATGCCTGAAATGATCCAATTATTTAATTTAATTACCGTTTATTATAAGAACCTTCATTTTAGTTTGTATAACTCGGATTATGTTTCCGACTTATTGAAGTATTTTGGTATTCCGTAACCCTCGTGAATAAATATCATTTATAATGTTTGAGTAAAAGTGGTGTGATCTTCCTTGTGCCAAAATGTGAGCGGTGAGCTGAATTATATTGGGATTTTCCAGAATCTTGCGACAGGAAAATCATTGGTTGGGAGGGTTTAGACGCGAAGCTATAATACCATCCTCATAGCTTCCGTATTCGTGTGACACTAATATAATCTCTTTCCCTATCATTCTAGTAATTTCTTTTATTCTGTAATTGTGTAATATTCGTGCTCTAGGGACTTTGTTATATTTTATGTAGTACGGGTGTATTGAATAAGGCTGATCCAAAGAACCCCCCTTAACGACTGTTTGCTAGCCGACAGCCAGAAGTCCCACCCGGACCAAAACTTCTCGATACATTCAGCCCGTACATGTTGGCTTTGGCCTGATTTGCGGTGCTCTTGCCCATCATAACATCTGATTAATCGGGACTGCGTGAGTTACCACACACATATATATAGGCCAAACCTGACCTCCTCTTGGATCAAATAACATCCTTTGACAAAGAGGGGATGTGCATGATTTGAATTGATTCCAGATTGTGTACATTACATACATATGCTCTCATCTATTGAGAGAGCAAAATATTTGCAGTTCACAAGCCTTTTTTTGCTGCATTATGAATAAATTTGCTTAGGTCTTCTGTTCTTCGTGAAACAGTTCGGGGCGAAATCGGAATTTCGTGGACACGTCTTAAATATTCATTATTGTCACCAAGACTTTTAAGAACCTCCATCATTTAACTTTTAAAAAACATTCCGTCCGTGAAGGGACGACATTTTTGGGCCAAAGCCAAGGCAACAGTGTATGACGCCTTAATTATTGCAGAAATTGCAGCCACAAAAAGTAAAAAATATTTGGCTTTTAACTCCAGTAATTTTTCACTTCTCTCAGCGCCTACAATTTCATCATAATGTGTATGTTGCGTGTCATAATGACTTTCAAAGTATGACCTAACCTGCCTAGGAAAAAATTGATGACAAGTAACGCATTGCGCATCGCGCTCCATATTTTCAATATATTTTTTTTTTTTTTTTGTGTTTAAGTATATTTAAAATCTGTCCACTGTAGGACAATAATTAAATTTGTTAACGGGCATGTTGTACATAACAATGAAATGAAATGAAAAGCCGCTGCAGGGTTTGTTAGTTTAGGGTCATCACTCTTCACTGGCCGAAATGAGGTGCAGCTAGCACTACCAATTGGGATCTGTCATGAAGGGGAGGTCAAGAGGATGCAACCTCTTCAGCCTGCGAAGACAGTGATCATCTGCTAGGTCATCTGTTGATGTGACTGGTGAGTCTGTCGAGGTGGCGGACCCCATATCGGGGGATCTCCTTGTGGACTGACGGGATTTTCAAGTCCCTATGTAAAACTGAATTTCGGATGTAGAACGGCGCACGCACCAGTTTGCGCAGAAGCTTATTTTGAAATCTTTGCAAGATTTCAACGTTGGAATGACTCGCCGTACCCCACAGCTGAATGCCGTATGTCCAAATGGGCTTCAGTATGGCTTTATACAGCAGGACCTTGTTTGATGCACTGAGCTGCGAATTGTGACCGATGAGCCATTGCATTCTTCTTGCCTTCAAATTAAGCTGCATTGTCTTTGCCTTGATGTGAGCCTTCCAGTTAAGTCTTCAATAATAAAAAATAAATTTTCCCAATCGGCATTAAAAATTTTTTTTTTTGTGTATTTCAGTTAACCGCTTTAAAAAAGTGTTGCTTAACTGATTTATTTTTGGCAATCATTTTTTTTTTCTGACAAGCATCAATAGAAATTTTTGCCGGAGTGACATTGCCGAACAAACACGAGCGTTTACAGTGTACGTGATTCAGCAGCGCTGCGGCATAACGAGGCCCTAATCCGGGAATGGGCCATGCCCACCACTGGTTTAAAGTCAAAGTTACAACGGGGAAAAATGAAATTCATAGATCAGCAAAAGATAATGTAGAGAATATAGGGGACAACGAGGACCGTAGCAGAGAAGATAAAGATGTGGTGCCCATCATTCGGGACTAATGAGGCTGCAGAATGGCCGAATGTATGATTGGGTAAGAACCCCTAATTGTATCAGAATGCCGATACCGATATTGGTTTGATTTCATATCGGTATGTTGACAATCGATATAGCGAGAGAGGATTGAGTTGCTGGACAAAGAGGTTGTGTTGGTCTCGTAAAATTAAAAGTGTTCAATAATACGATTCTTTGTTTTTGTTAATAATTAAATAAATATGATAAGCTATGATACTGTAACGTGTTTTGCCTTTGTGGAACAAAATAACGCCACCCGTGGCCGAGCGGTTTGTTTACGGTTGGGCGTTCGATCGTCAGGCCTCATATAATTCGGCATAATCCCAAAGAAAACAGAGACGATTAGTTTCTTTCGTTTATTCAATTTCTTTCTTTTTCTCTTGTCTTGGCGGCAGCGAAAACTTTTCAGCCCGTCTTCTCTCTCTCCCTCTCTTCTTCTTCTCTTCTTCTTCTTATCGTTAAGTTGGCCGCACTAGCTCCAAAAAAACTATCCCTCCCTGTGGCGCCGTTTTTAGTGTGCCCAGCCGTAGAAAATGGCACCGATACTTAATGGGGACAGTTTGCCTACTACCCGAGTTGCCACCCAGGCCGTCTACGTTACATTACCCCCTCCTTAGACTCGAGGCTCCTGCCCGAGTACCAAGTCATTGCGAGGATCGGGACGGTAAACAGCCAAACGGTTCACATGCACGGTTCTGGTTACTCTTTTTTCAGGGGGTCGAATTTCGTAGACAAGATCCGAAATCCGACGTACTATTGTAGCGAGAATAGAGCCATTCTTCGTCGCCAGGACAGAATTCCTGAGGGTGCAATCGTAGGTCGTAGCGGGTTTTGTTAGTCTGGGCAGCCGTTAGCAGTCGGCGGCGAGCGTTCGCATTTACCACCCGCAGTTGATTTTGCAGCTTAGCCAAGAATTCCGGGACTTCCGTAGGGACAGGAGCTGGTGTTCCAAATAGTAAATCGTTGGGCAGCCTAAGTTCTCTTCCAAACGTTAGCATTGCGGGCGAATAACCGGAGCTTTCATGATCCGCTGACCTGTAGGCCAATAACGCCATGGGCAGCAGTTCATCCCAATCATGCTGACTAGTAGATACAAACATCGCCAGGTAATCTAGCAACGTGCGATTGAAGCGTTCCACCATGCCGTCTGACGCATTCAGGCTTGGAATACCCCCGCTTCGAAGTTGCGTCCTTGATCAGAGTGTAAGACGAATGGAACGCCGAATCGACAGAAGACTTCTTGTACCAATGCTCGAGCTACAGTTTCGGCTGTCTGGTCCGGTACGGCTGCACATTCCGGCCACTTGGTAAAATAATCCATAACGACCGCGACGTAGCGGTTTCCACGAGGCGTAGTTGGTAGAGGGCCTAGGATGTCAATCGCTAGACGATCGAAAGGGGCTCCCATTAGGCTTGGTTGCAGGCGACCGACGGTTCTTCGAGGTGGTCCTTTGCGTGCGTTGCAGATGGTGCAGCGTGCGCACCAGAGGGTTATATTGGCACTTTGGCCGACCCAGTAAAATCGTTTCTTCGCTTTAGCTAAAGTCTTTTTAGCACTGAAGTGACCTACAGATGGAGAGTCGTGCACGACTCGAATGACAGTATCTACCAGTGAGCGAGGCACAAGGGCTACTGGTATATTCTGCGAGTTTTTTATGGTAATCACTCCAATTTCATCAAAAAGCTAATCGGTCATAGAGATGCCACAAAGCTCTAATTTCTGGGTTCTCGCCCCACAATGTCGTTTTAGGCGGGCGTTCGGACTTGTTCGTCCAATCGCGCACCTTACCGAGGGCCTCGTCGGCCTCTTGCTCCTTGCACAGGTCGGGTAACAGGACTTGCGTAAACAACACGGCCACTCCATTTTTCCGTTCGACTCTTTCGCATGTGGGACAGTCGCTACAAGGTCGGCGAGAGGCTGTCAGCGTTACCATGTTGTGTACCACTTCGATGCTGAATCTGCATGTCGTACTGTTGCAGACTTTCTATCGTGCCATCTGCTCTTCTAGTTCTTTGAAGTTGTACAGCCACTGCAAAGATGCATGGTCGGTCTGTACGAGAAACGGACGGCCATACAAATAATGATGAAAGTGTTTAGTGACACGGACTACGGCGAGGAGGTGTCGACGTGTTACACAATACATACGTTCTACTGGTTGGAAACATTTACTATAATACTCGATTACTCGTTCTTGTCCATCTTGTAGTTGATGGAGCGCCGCTCCCGCCCCAGAATTCAAGGCGTCCGTGTCTAGAATAAATGGACCGGTGTCATTAGGAAAAACCAAGACGGGGGCTGTCGTTAGGCACTGCTTCAAAGTGTCAAAGGAGTGACTGCAGTGAATGTCCCATTCAAAGCGTTGAAGTTTCTCAGTCAGCTGGTGGAGCGGTCGAGCGATAGTAGCTAAGTTGGGGATAAACTTGCGGTAGTACGAGCAAAGCCCCAAAAATGCTCGCACTTCCTTCCGAGGTGTAGGCCAGCTCAGCACTTTTTCAATCTTGTTGGGACACGCCTGTAATCCATCACGACTCACGATATGGCCTAGGTAACTAACTTGTTTCTTAAAAAAGCTGCACTTTTTCTGACTACGTTTAAGACCAGCCGCTGCCAATCGTTTAAACAGGTCCTGCAAGTGTGTGTGGTGATCCTCGGTTGTGCGAGAGTAAACAATCCCGTATCGATGTGGTGAGAGGCTAAGTTGGATTGACCAGTCTCGTCATCGTTTCGGGCAAAAATTAGCCGATAGCGATTCAATAGTTCCTTTAGCATTCGTTGTTTTGTAGGCGGCAGGTCCATTTCCCCGAATCGGTCCCAATCGACAGAATCTGAGCTCGCATCTTCGCATCTGTCGTGTAATACCACTTCTACGGTTTATAAGTCGCCCAAAACTAGTGTGGGTGGCAGCGTTCTCTCGTGTGCGCTTAGATTCGATATCCCGGCAGAAAATTGGAGAGGCACTGGTTGTATGACGCCGGTGCTCAGGACGATATCGTCCGGCAGCACACTGTGTAACAGTCTTCCTTCAGTAGGCTTGGTAACGCCGGCTTAGTCGTCGCACATTGCAATCTGACATGCGTGTCGGAGCGTGGCGCGAGGGGAGTCATCAAGTATATCGGATTTCGTGGCGCTTCGGAGGCGCGGAATAAGGGCATGGTACCCCAGTGGAATCTTAGGTGCATCTTATCAAAGTCGATCACGACCTTGTGTTCTGGCCAAAAATCAGTACCCAGCAGTGTAGGCGCAGGGCCTTGCGGAGCACTTGCAACTCTACCATCGTTTCTTCAGTGGATGTAAGCGTTGACGACGCCATACCATACATGGTTACCTGGCATGGTGAGGTTCGTATTGGCTGACGCACATCTCGCCAATTCAACACCGAGACTGCCGCGCCGGTATCCACCACTATTGGCAATGGCCTCTGCTGAAAGAAAACAATACAATGTAAGCTGTCCTTAGCATTTGGTACAGGTGAATACGTAGCTTGGATAGGGTTCCCCGTCCCACGTCGGCCATTTAAGATGGTACCATCTTTCCTGTTTTCTTCGAGAGGGCATTTAGCGCATATATTTGTTGGGACGGCGGCCAAAGGTTCACGAAACAATCGCGCCAATACGGTTTCTTCGTTCAAGCCAGAGTTCTCGCTTCCAACCGCGGGCTCTGTCCATAGTGACTCGGCTTGGTTGGATGACTGCTGCTCTGGTCCGTGGTCAAATATGGCAGACCGATCAACTCCATTAACGGTGGAAACGTTAGAATGGCGTACGTTCCTGGTACTGGTGGCTAAATTTCGGGTATCCGGACGGACGATAGGGGCCAGACTATTTTCCCCAGCCGGTTCCGCGCTTTCACCCTCATCTAGCGTCTCCGTTCGTGATGCCTCGGGGCTCGGCGTTAGTTGGCGACTGATGCGTTCGTCACTGAATTGCGCCTGAGGGCCACCGGTACATTCACTGGTGTTGGATTCAGAATAGCTGTATCGTTGGGTTGGGGTTGTCTACTATTGCCAATGTTCGCCCCACTGCATTGGCATGCTGCTGTTTTCCGAAGGATGACTTGTTGTTAGCGGTGCCTCTTTCGTGAGCTGGCTGCGACCTCGTCTCCGTCGGCGACGTCTTGGTGTATGGATGTCTCCACTCTCGACCACCACTGTGCAGAACCGGCTTACCGTGTGTGCGTCCAAACTGGGCTTGTACTCGCATCGATACGTCTAATGCCTCTTGTAGCTGAATCGGTCGACTAGAAATTACTAATCCCTGTAGCGGAGTTTCGCGTTTACCGTCAATAATTGTTGCACCAGGATCTGGTCATACATGTGTCCTGGCCTTCCATTGGGCCAAGCGTTCCAATTCCAATGCGAAATCGGGCAAGGATTCCCTGGGTCCTTGTATCCGATGACGGAACAGTTGATAGCTCGACCGGCAATATAGCATGAACCGTTGACGCTTGGCGGCAAACAGTGCTGCGTAGGTAAGTGTAGGTTGTGTAGGCAAGGTGCCATAAAATGTTGAGGCGCGACCGCGCAGATTCAACACCACTGCCAAACATTTCTCATCCTCTGCCCAATGATAATAATTCGCCACCTTGTCTACCAGTCGCTCAACTTCGCCCCAAGATCCAGTTTCATCAAACAACGGCAACAAACCTGGATTAATTTGCGGCACGGGGGTGATCGCGCCCACGCCGATCCGTAGGTGGTGGAAGCGGCCCGTGGCAGCGCGTCCTGCCTTGGTTGAGGTAACCCATCCCATGTGATGTGTGCTGGCGGCGAAACGGGCCCTGGCGCCGCTGTGGGCTGTGCGCTTATAAAGGACCGTTGTAGGGCCTCGCACATTGAGTCGATCTTTTTAGTCACCGCCTCCACTGATTGCCGCTGTCCTCCTCCATTCTGCTGTTCCGAGCCTGCGTCGATTTCTTAGGCATTTTACACGTGGTGAGGTTCTTCGCAGTAACCGAGCCGGAGTTGCAGCTGCCGGTGAAGGAGTGGCCGTGGCCGCTGCTCCTGCGACTCCAGTGGCGCAGGTTGTGCCAGGAGCGGCGGGCAGCAGGAGCAACGGGTTCAGGCTCTGGCTCAATACATAAAAGTGAATTGGTGTCAAGTCTATTTTATTTTCGTCCATTTAAACGGAGTAACAGAATTACATAGATTGAACACCTTATCAAAAATGCGGTGTCATTTCTGGTTTCTTGGTCGGCTAAGGGCTTGCTGCCTCTGGATTGGCCGGAGTTGCAGCTGCCGGTGAAGGAGTGGCCGTGGCCGGGGCTGCAGGAGCACCACATTTAGCCGGTGTCTTAGGTTCCGGCTTGGGCGCACTTTGTGCCACTGGAGTCGCAGGAGCAGCAACGGGTTCAGGCTCTGGCTCTGTAACGGGTTCATCAGCCTCGACTTCTATGGCATAAATTTCTTGGTCTTTGGCTTCTTCGTCGACATGCTCTTCTTAATCTCCTTCGGCTGTATCCTCCTTGGACGTGTCATCGGCACCTTCTTCTCCCCATTTGGTGTCATCGCCTTCGGCACCCTCACCATCGGCAGCTTCACCTTCAGCACCCTCCTTTTTTACGGTCTTTTGTCGATTCTGTGGTGGACGAAATTAAGAAATGTTTGCCGCCAAAATTGTGATAGAAGATTTTCTTTTGTTATCGTTGCTGCAGATTTGAATGAGAGAAGGAACGATAGAGACCAGACGTATAAGCAGAAGGTGTACAAAAAGTTGCTTAAGTTGTATTTAAAGTTGTTAGAGGTAAAATTGCTAAAAGTTGCCACCTAAAGTTGTTGTGTCAGAGTTTGTTCAAGTATTTGTTTTTCATATATTAATTCAACCGCCGCCGCGTGCAGACGTGTTTTTTAATGCACTCCGCAAAATGTAGTGTAAAAAATAAAAAGACAACGTTTTCAAAAATTGTGTAGGGCTATTTACAATCGTAATGCTATTAGTTTGTTATTTTACCGTGGAGAGAGCAGTGTGCTTCTTCATCAATATCGATAACTGGGTCACCGATTGCACCAACCAGCACCGTCAGCTCGTTGACAGCAACTACTGCAACTACGGCAAATAACTAAGCGGAAGCTAAGCCCGCAAAAAAAAAAAAAGTGGCAAAACGCCGAAAATAACCAAAACAAATGAACGAATAGCACTTCTCGTTTAAAAATTCTTGCCGATCAGCAAGACGATCAAGTTAAATCGGCTAGACCACCTCCTTTATACATCCGTGGAGCCAACTGTAGCGCCCTGATTTCGAAGCTAGTAGAAACAGTAGGGGCAAATAACTTTGTTGTAAACCCTCTCAACAGGGGTAACATAAAAGAAATTAAATGTCAAACCCAAACCGTAATGCTAACATCAACTTCTATACCTACCAACTAAAAAGCAGTAGAGGGATCCAGGTTGTGTTAAAGGGGATAGAGCCATCGGTCCAACCCCAAGAAATAGCAGACGCATTGGCCGAAAAAGGGTTTGCGGTTAAGTCCGTTTTCAACATCATCAACAGGAATAAAGTCGCACAGCCGCTCTTTAAAATCGAGCTCCAACCAGATGCAAAGCGGTCGAAGCCAAATGAAGTACATCCAATCTACAACCTTCAGCTCCTATTGCACAGAAGAATCACCGTAGAGGAGCCCCATAAGAGATACCAACCACCTCAGTGTAAAAACTGCCAGGAATACAACCACACCACTAACAATTGCAATCTTAGGTCAGTGTGTGTTGGCTGCGGCGAACATCATAATGATGGCATTTGCCCCAAGGAGAGAAACAACGTCGCACTAGACTATGCAGTAACTGTGGAGGGAATTACTCAGCTAACTACAGGGCATGTCCTGTCTTCAAGGATCTTAAATCGCACCTATACTGGCGTAAACCCCCAGCTGGACCAAAAATCACCTTCAACGCCTCCAAAACTACACCGGAGGTATTCTTCGCCAAGGCTGTTAGATGCCTGCCTGCTACAACCAATCCTAGTGTTTCCTTCGCTAGTGTACTCCGAACTGGACAGATGGAGCCCGCGAGAGAGACCCCGTCACTCCACCATCTACAGAATCCGCAACCTAGCGCACCAGAACTTGGCCAGCAAACTCCAAGTGGTTTAGAGGCCCTATTGATCTCACTTAATCAAAACATGACCGCTTTTATGACTTTCATGCAAAACTGTATGCAGGAACTGATGCGGAATCAAAACCTGCTTATCCAGAAGCTTATCGAGAATAAATAATGACTTCCCTAAGTCTATGTCTTTGGAATGCTAACGGCGTCTCCAAGCACAAAAATGAACTGCAACCATTCTTAGACTCAAATGACATCGACATCATGCTGATATCTTAAACACATTTAACATCAAAAAATAATTTTCAAATACCAAAATATGCCTTCTAAGCAACAAACCATCCATACGGAAAAGCTTATGGCGGGACTGGTATCCTAATCAAAAACCGTATAAAACACTCGTTCCTCAACAGATTCGAAACACAGCACGAGCACACACAGCACACAAGCAACTGCTATAACCGTCCAAACCAGCTGCGGCAACACTACGTTGGTTGCCCTATACTGCCCACCACGCTTCTCAATCTCTGAAAAGGAATTCACCGGTTTCTTTAACACACTCGGAGAACGCTTCATTGCAGCACGGGACTAAAGCGCCAAACATACGCACTGGGGATCTCGCCTGGTAAATCCTAAAGGCAAGCAGTTGTACAACACAATAGTCAACCCACTCAATAAGATGGATTGCGTCTCACCGGGTGGGCCTACTTATTGCCCCACAGATCCACAGAAAGTGACTGACTTGATTGATTTCGCAGTAACCAAGAGGATTCCGCGTAATCGGATCACTGCCGAAACACTGCTAGATTTAACCTCCGATCTCTCTCTAGTGCTATCACACTGTTAACAAAACCTCAAGTACTTGATCGGCCATATATACTTACAAACAACAAAACAAATTGGCTCAAATTTAAAATGTATATATGTGCCCACATTGACTGTTCGCCGAAACTGGACGCTGCAGAGGACATTGACATGTGCGTCTCTGAACTTGAGTCGATGCTGGGAGCTGCAGCAAGAGTATCTACTCCACATGCCTCTACAATTAGTAACGGAAAAACGACGTCTAAGAAGAGAATGGCAGGTTACTCGATCACCAGCAGCAAAACTTCGAATAAGGCATGCCAGCCGCAACCTCTCCAAGGAGTTAAGACAAGAGGAAATCTGGGCTCAAAGGAAATACATAGATAAAGCTCAGTCCATCCAGCTCTAAACATCCTCTGTGGAAAGCCCACCCAACTTTAAGCGCTCCTAAAGAGACAGTTTCACCAATAAGGGGTCCAACCGGTGGATGGGCCCGCAGTGAATAAGAGAGGGCATCCGTATTTGCACACATCTTAAAATGGTTTTCCAGCCAAATCCAACATCAAACTCATTTGTACTTCCCCCTTCGAGCACATTAACGGATAGTGAGTACTCGGAACTCCAATCGGATGAGATCGCTGCAGTTATTAAAAACCACATAAAGCCGAAAAAAGCCCCTGGTCATGACCTAATCACTCCGAAAATGATCCTAAAACTGTTCAACGCTATAATAAGAATTGGCTACTTCTTAAGAGCTTGGAAAAGGTCCACTATCATCATGATTCCTAAAGTGTGAAAGCAAAAAACCCAGCCATCACAAACTCATGGAATCTTACCTTTAAAATAGAAAATTCGCTCTAAAATGTAATGGCTCCGTCTCGGTTGACTTTGAAATCAGAGCTGGTGTACCGCAAGGCAGTGTACACGGCCCATTGCTCTACCTGCTGTACACTGCAGACTTACCAACGAGTTAAGGACTTACGACGTCCAATTTTGCCGATGACATGGCAATCCTCAGCAGATGAAAAAGCCCAATACAAGCCTCTGCAAAATTAGAGGGAAGACCTCAAGGTGGTAGAAGAATGGCTAGCAACCTGGCGTATCCGGGTCAACGAGCAGAAATGCAAACATGTTACATTTACGCTTAACAGAAGAAACTGTCCAGCTCTAATGCTAAACAACATACCAATTCCTGCCGTGGATGTCACTTACCTTGGTATCCACCTAGATAGAAGACTAAGCACATTGAGGCAAGCACATTGAGCCAAAAAAAGTACCAGCTTAAACTGAAAGCGAGTAGCTTACATTGGATCATCAATGCTCGGTCCCCTCTACGTCTGTCGCATAAAGTCCTCCTATACAACTCCGTACTGAAACCCGTCTGGACTTACGGTGCCGTACTATGGGGAAATGCAAGTACCAGCAATTCAGCCATTATACAATGGGCATAGTCGAAGATTTTAAGATGAATCACTGGGGCTCCGTGGTACATACGGAACGACAACATTCAAACTGATCTAAATATACCTAGCGTAAAATTTGAAATAGGTAGTCAACAACTAAAGTATTCTGCGAAACTGGATGTACACCCTAATGTTCTTACCAATTCCCTTACGCGAACTAATAATAGAACTCGTCTTAAAAGAAATGACAGACCAACCCAATAATAAATGATTAGGGCCGCCTGCAATATCCCCTGGATATATCATAAGTACTAGATTCAGAAAAATATCTCAAACTTGTTGTTAGGCTCTAATTTAAGAGTAGATTCAACAAATATATAAATATTAAACGTTAAAAAAAAAAAAAAAAACTTTGTTTTTCTATTTTGCACAATAATTCTGAAGTTGAGCGTTATTCACAGTTATTCCCAGTCAATTCAAAAGAAAAATATTAAAGTAGAAGTAAATAAAAAAGACCTATTACGAGCCTATATAGGCTTAGTTAAGGAGGAGTGCATTCCTTTTAATGTTTTGAATTTGTCAAACTTAAAAAATTTATGGACCCTCTATTCGAAGGGCTTCAAGCCGGGGTTTGAAAGGACATGAAGTTAAACTGCAAATAAACATTAAAACTAGTGGCAGACAATATAAAGAGGTGAAAAATTAATTTCAAAAACACCACCCCATTGTGGGGGAATGAAATTCCATTTAATGCCTTGATCTGCAAGGGCTAAGCGACCTTTCTAAACGTCCACCCACACGTATAATTCAATCTTCGTCAACGAAGGGAGATAGTTTGCTTAAAGTTGATAGGCGCTCCAAAGGCTGCTTCCTCATGAGCAGCTGTCTATCGTCATTGAATCGATTTTGTGCCTGTCGTAGGCAGAACTTCTTTGCCTTGGTAATTTCATCAAACTTTAGAGATCCAGAATATTTAGGCTGGCTTGATTTGATTCGATGAACAAAGCGAAATACATATGCGACCACTCGAATCAGTCTGGTCCAGGACGATATTCTTTCTAGTAGTACATCAAATGGGGAATCTTCAACATCCTTGGAAATAGTTGTCAAGATTTTGGATTTGAATTCGAGTTCTGCTGCTGGCTTTAGAATTGAGCAGCAAGTTTGTGGTCTATTCATTGTCTCTGAGTATAGTATACAGTCGTGCAGCCAAGATGGTCCCTTCCACAATAAATCAAAGTTCATTAACTCACTCGCTAGCATGCCTCTTGATGCACAATCCGCAGGATTTTCCTTAGTGCTGACATGTCTCCAAGCGCTACGTGGTATGGTCTCTAGTATTTCTGCCGTTCGGTTGGCAACAAATGTTTTCAGTTCACAGGGTTGATGCGAAAGCCATGACAAAACGATTGTAGAATCTGTCCATGCGTATATCTTGGCATCCTTCTGGCGCAGACCAGATTTTACTGCTTGAAACAAACAAGCTAACAGTAGAGCTCCGCAAAGTTCCAATCGTGGTAGCGATTTCTGCTTTAGTGGTGAAACTCTTGTTTTAGCTGCAATGAGTGCCACTCCGATGCTTCCATCTAGGTGTGTCACACGGTTGTAAATGACAACAAAGTAAGCCTTTAACGAAGCATCTGAAAATCCATGCAGGTCGATGTCATCGGGTTGATTGTCTACAAATCGTGGTATCTTCAGGTTCCTTAACGTGAAAATGTCTTTTCTGAATTTGCCATAAGTTCGCTTGCTTCGTTGGCAGTTCCGAGTCTTAATCTATATTAAGCAGCCATAATTTCTGAAACAGGATTTTCAACTTGATCAGCACTGGCTCCAAAATACCGAGTGGGTCAAATATGCGTTCCGTGTCAGACAGCACTTGTCGCTTATTACAACTCATATGTTTCTATAATGAAACCTTCTATGTTAGGACATCTTCTCCAGGACGCCAATGCAGTCCAAGCACCTTTGCTGCCATCGTTGAGAAATCAATTTCATTGTCCTCGTTGCTGGCAATCCGTTTACCATTCGAGACCCATTTGCTTTGCTCCAATTGTGCCCATGACATAAGAACTACCAGTTCTTCCTTAATGTCGAGCAATTCATGTTCCTCCATGGCTCCTGTCAGTACTTCATGGACGTAGAAATCATCCAAAAGTATCCCAGGCATCCTTTGGAAACTCTTGTTCGTGATCAGCTGCCAGTTGTTCCAGTACTCTAACTGCCAGAAACGGTGCACATGCTGTGCCATAGGTGACTGTGGTCAATTTGTAATGCTTCAATGATGCCACAGGGTCTTCTCTCCAAAAGATTCGTTGAAAAACTTGATGTATGTATGTGACTTACTGAAATCGCTACTGAAATCTGTCTAAACATTTTGACGATGGCAACAGAAAATACGAACCTGTTCGAAAACGCAGACAAACGTTGAACAGGTTGCGTTGTATACATGGGCCAATATGAAGTGCATCGTTAAGAGATTGTCCATCCCGATCTTGAAAGGGACCGTCGAACATCACCCGCAGCTTGGCACCTATGGCTGGATGGTGTGGCAAATAGAATGAGATCTTAGCAAATAGAATGATCACAAACGTCTGTGAATTCGTCTGCAGCTACTTCCTGCATGTGACCCAGCTGGATATACTCTCTCATGATGCATCCTTCATTAGACGACGGTCGACTACGAGATTGTGGGTTTTGTTCCTTGAACGGCAAATCGACAATGTACCTATCGACCTGCGAGGATGCCATAAGTGGACCATATGCATCGCATTGGCGAGTCGCAATGAACAAAGAGTTTGGAGCTCTGGTAAAAATCAAACTTGGGAGCTGATGTATCTAACAAACAAACACCGAACAATAAGGCGCGGTTGGTTGCGAAAGGATGCTCGCAGCAGTTCGGTGTAAACTACGCCGATACTTATGCACCTGTATGTCGATTAGAAAGCGTAAGGTTTGTTTTGGCGGTGGCAGTAGAGTTGAATCTTTATTTACATCAAATGAACGTATGCACGGCATACTTCAATAGCGATCTGGAGGACACGGTGTATATGAGGCAACCCATGGGGTACACAGACAAAAATCGTCCAAAGGCCGCAATACATTTGAAGAAGGCAATCTACAGTTTGAAACAATCAGGAAGGGCATGGAAATCTAAGCTGGACGCTGTATTACTAGATTTGGGTTTTAAACCATGTAGTAGTGAGCCGTGTTTATACCAAAAACATGGTGAAGAAGACTTAACACTAATTCTTGTTTATGTTGATGATCTCCTTATAGCTTGTTGTTCGAAACAGAAGATGGATGCTATCAAAGCAGCGATATCAAACGCATTCGATTGCACAGACAAGGGTGCAACTGAGCTATTCCTGGATATGGAGATTCATTCTCAATATATCAATGCAGGGCATCAAGTGGCATGCGACAATAAGCAGTGCGAGAGGGTTGACATAGGGTCGTACCAGACTTAAATTGGCGAACTGATGTGGCTGGCTCTAACCACCAGACCGGAAATATTGCATTCAGTTGCAAAGTTGGCTCAGCCAAATCAAGATCCGCATTCAGAGCAGGAAGCAGGTGTGAAGCACGATTCTACGATGACCGGCCAAGCTTTTTCTGCATATGTAGATGCCGACTGGCGTGGTGACAAAACTGACCGGAAGTTCTATACCGGCTATGTTTTCTTTTTGGCCGGAGGTCCAATATCTTGGAAATCTAAGAAACAGCGCAGTGTGCCGCTAAGTAGTACTGTAGTATATTCATACAAATAATCATTCAATACAATGAGCTCAACTTGTAACACTTTGTTGCAAGTATAAAGAATTAAACATATACGCATTAAAATATAATTGTGGACTTGAATATGTTTATATGCACATAAACATATTCACATAAATAAACACATAAACATATATGTATGTATATGTATGTTCATGCATTTGTATATGCACTTACATATATTCACATAAGCACTATATGCACAAGCGTAACATGAGCTATAGCAAGGCCAGCGTGTGACCGCTGACCAAGCACTTTGATGCACGCGCTCCAACAATATGTATGTATGTACTGACATCAAAAATCTACATCTACATCCCTAAACTCTGAATCAACGATTGAAGTAATCCAAAAACTGTCCATAATCTCTAAGGGTGAATCAGTAAATCTCTTAACAGCAAAAATTAAAAACTTGCAAAGAAATCACAATAATTGTGTTGCATACACAAAAAGGGATTACTGAATTGACCGAAGCCCTTGAAGGCGCATATATTTCGGAGGGTCTTCCAAACGACCTACCCATAAAATACACAACCAAAGTTGGGGTAAATGCTATGGTAAGCCATACTAAAAGTCAAAGAGTTCAGATATTAATGGAATCAGGAAACTTTGATTTATGAAATGAAACCATCGCAAGATTCACCTCTCTTTCGGTAGAATCAGGCTCCTCAGAGAATTTCCAAAATAATACCATTTTTTTGTACAGCATAATGACCGCGGTAGACGCCGCTATAACAACAATGGTAACTGGAGAAACAACTCAAACTGGAACAACAACAACACCCACAGAGGCCAACGAGGCAGAAAATCTTTCCGCCATCAAAGACGCGGTCGTGGAGGTGGATACCATAATAACAGACAGAACCCAAAGAACCAAAATACCAATATCAGAGGCGTTCGAGCCCTAACAGGGATGAAAACCCCATACCCCTGAAAAAATCTTAATAAAACAGAAACACACCTTTGAAATCAAAATATTCACAATAAATCTAAATCTAAGCTGCTTTATATCATGTAAAATCAGTTGTAACCATCTCACAAGTACACTACTCGTAGACTCAGCAGCAGACATGTCAATTCTTAAAGCCTCACAGGTTCTCAGCACGCTCATCAACACTACAAACAAAATAAAAATAAACATTAATGGAATGGGCCTTAACTTTTGGCCAGAGGGCCTAGTTGTACACGAATTTGCGCCCAATAAGGGCTCCGCTCATTTGCCTGTCCACCTTTCAAATGTATCTTATGCTTCAAAAAACTAATAACGTCTAGTCTTTGCGTTCATTATCAAAATGTAAGAGGAATTCTTACCAAGCTCTCGAAACTATTCTTTGATAGCTAAACCTTTTCGGCTGACATATTAGCTTTCTCTGAAACTTGGCTTAACTCCTCTGTTTTGGATAATGAAATTCTTTCTAATAATTTTATTTCTTATAGGCTTGATCGTGTTGGTCGTCGGGGCGGTGGTGTACTCATTGCTGTCAACTCGAATCTGTGTTCAAGTTATGTGCCGATTGATTCCTCCTTTGGTGTTGAGTTTATTTGCGTCGAAGTTACATGTTCTAACTTTAGCTTACATAGATCTTGTTCATATATTCCTCCAGCTTCTGATATCATGATCTACATGCACCTTGCTGATGCAAACTATTTTTAGTCGTCTTGAAGATCGTGATTTTCTTATGGTTTTAGGCGATTTTAACTTGCCTAATGTTTTTTGGCTTGTTGATGATAATCTATCTTTCTTAATTCCCTCATCTCAACATGTTTTTCTTGATAGCCTACTTGAATGTCCGCTATATCAGTTTAATTCTTTTCTTAACTCTTTTAAAAGAATCCTCGATCTTGAGTTTGTCTCGTATCCCACTGATAGTGCTGTATCACAAACACAGCCCCTAGTGAAGCCTGAAGATCCTTATCACCCTACCATCGAAGTTACTATTTCTTACAATTCCATTAATTCATTAAATAACATTTTAAATTCTCGTCGTAGCTGATTTCGCAAAACAAATTTCAATCTTCTTAACAGCCTTATTTTCTCTTTTAATTGGTCATTTCTATTTGAGTGCTGTGATATAAATTGATAAATGCGTTCCTTATGTGAATGTCTCTACAGTCTCCAGTGCGCCAGTCTGGTTCACACGTAGGCTCTCTAATATCCGTAACATTAAATCGATATATTTTAAAAGATTTAAAAAAACTGGTTCGCGACTTGACTATGCAAATTATTTTGTAGCCAAATCTCAATTTTGTCTTTTAAATACTCAATGCTACAATAATTATATCGTTCACTCTAAGGTTGAAATTTATAAGAACCCCAAAAGATTTTACAACTTTGTTAATTCCAAAAGACGCTCTAATTTACTACCTTTCACCTTCAGACTTAATGACCAGACTGCTAATAATGATTCAGATATTGCAGATATGTTTGCTAAATTCTTTCAGTCGACTTATTCTCATCCTTATCCCTTCTCAAGTACATTATTAAATTGTATGTTTTTTCCTAGTATTACTGAAGACTGTATTATCTCTAGCTTGTCATCTATGACGTCTTCCTTCGTACCCGGGCCTGATAATATACCTAGTTGCATCCTTAAAATGTGTTCGATTTCCCTATCTAAGCCTTGTAGAGACTTGTAGCTTTCCTGATATTTGGAAGGAGTCTTTTATTATGCCGCTTTTTAAAAAGGGTAGCAAATCGGATATTTCTAACTCCCGGGGATTTGACAAACTTTCGGCAATACCTAAGCTGTTTGAGAAAATTATTACGTCTTCTCTTCAACACCTAACCAGATCCACTATTTCTCCTAGTCATCATGGCTTTATGAAGGGTCGTTCGTCACTTAGCAAACTTTTAGAATTGACTACCCTTGCACACCATGGCTTCGTTAAAAAGTGTCAAACTGATGTTATTTATACTGACTTTAGTAAGGCTTTCGATATGGTTGATTATTCTATGCTTCTCATAAAACTTAACATCATAGGTTTTTGCCCATTGGCTTGGTTAAAGTCGTATCTTATTGGCAGAACCCAAAAGGTGTCTTTTCGTTCCTCGATATCTAAAACTGTTCGAGTTGCGTCAGGTGTCCCCCAAGGTAGTCATCTGGGCCCAGTGTTATTTACCTTGTTTATAAATGATTTGCCTTTGGCGTTGGCTCATTCACGCGTGCTTATGTTTTCGGATGACGTCAAGATTTTTTATTGATATAATGATCCTTCTTTCCAACAGTACTTACAATCAGATCTCGATGCGTTCTGTGATTGGTTAATAAATTACACCTTAATGCCTCTAAGTGCTCTATTATGACTTTCAGTCCTTTGTCGCCGTACCTAGCTTTTTACTCTATTAAGTCTGTTCTTTTAGATTGTGTACCATCATTCAAAGTTTTAGGCGTTATGTTTGACCAAAAACATTCATTTAATGTTCATATATGTATGTAAGGTTTAGATTAATTTAATGTTTATTTTAATAGTTATTTAATAGGTTCATGATAATACAGAGTAAATATATATGATGCAAGTAATAGATTTAAATCGACTTTTACACAACTTCGATACAACTTTTCACTTCGGCTGACGACCAACGAACGCAACTTCCAACTCGCTACTCCTTACCCAGCGAACACCTGCTTCCCAAACGTATTACCAGGCAAACAGCCTAGAATGGTACGTTGCCAGCTGTCTGGTAACTCTCTCTCCTACATTCTGTCCCAGATGATAACAGCTCGTCATTTTCAGAAATAAAACGCCATAACTTCATATTATCGCAACTCGTTGATGTGATATTTGGTCCTTCGACGCTTGCCGCTTTTCTCACGTCATAGCGGCCATTTCGTTTTATCTTCGTGACCTCATATGGGCCTAGATACTCGCTTGCCAGCTTACGTCCTGCGACGAATTGTGTCCTCTTGACCGCTACCATATCTCCCACTCTATAGCCGTACTCAGCTCGACGTCTCTTATCGAAGTTCTTTTTATAAGCTTGTTGAGCGTTTTCAATGTTTTCTTTTGCTCGACTACGCAACTCTTCGCGCTCGCTGTTAAACTGCGTAATGACCTCTAATAATCTTCCATCCGCGTTGCTGTTCATTTTGGTCCCAAACATTACTTCAAACGGTGATACCTTCAACGATGCATGCACATGGGAATTAATCGCTTTCTGGACCTGTGGCACAAACTTGTACCATTTTGCCGAGTCATGAGCCGACAGTTTTGCGATGATACTCAGGATCGAACGGTTTACTCTTTCAACTTGCCCATTACCTCTGGCTACAACTGTTGTTGTCCACACATGCTCCACTTTGTTTTCATTCAGAAACTCAGCAAAAGCATTAGATGTAAACGCTACTCCTCTGTCGCTGATTATGCGCCTTGGGAAACCAAACACAGCATGACACATGGTTGACTTAGTAGGGTAAAGCCATACAAATTTAGAAAAAGCATCCACAGTCGTCAGAACATATTTGTATTGTTTCGCTGTCGCGTCCATCGGACCCAAATGATCTATGTGAAGCGTATGCAGTGGCGTGTCCCCTTTCTCTATGCAGTGAAGATAGCCCTCTTGTTTGCCCAACTTTTTACTGAAAATTATACCACTTATACAATTAGCAATCACATTAGCTACTTTCCTTTCAAGATGTGGGATCCAATATTGCTGCTGGATTGAGTGAATCGTCTTCGCCGTCGAAAAATGCCCCACTTCATGCGCCCCTTGAATCACGTCTCGTTCCATCAGCTTTGGAACAGCCAACAAATCATTGCCATTTACGACTTTGTAAAGGAGACCACCTTTCAGCTTGAAATCTTCATATGAACGTTGTTTTAGGATTTCCAATACTGCCTTGATGAAGTTGTCTTCTAGCTGGGCCTTCCTTATACGAGTAGTTAATTCCGTTGTTACGACCATGCTTGTGAGCGGGAAACGGCTGAAGAAGTCCACGTGTCTCATCTTATCACCCGGCCGGTGAACTGCATTAAAAGTGAAGTCTTCCATATACAAACTCCATTGCAAGACTTCTCTTGGTACGTCGCTTTTAGTAGTCGTCTGCTTAAACGCCGCACAGTCAGTAACAAGATCAAATTTCAAGCCTAAGAGATAGTGTCGAAACTTCTTGAGAGCGAGGTAGGCTGCTTTAACCTCCAGATAATAGCTATGACGCTTGGACTCTGCTTCTGTGCTTTTTCTGCTCCAATAATAAACTGGATGAAGATAGCCACCAAAGTGCTGCAGCAACATTGCTCCAAATCCGTCTTTGGGTGCATCCGTGTGGAGTTCGGTTGGCGCTTCCCTTGAGTAAATATGCAACACCGGATCCATTACCAGTAGATCTTTAGTGTTTGAAGCGATTGCTGCTCTGCTTCTCCAATATTAAAAAGGAGCTTCCTTCCTGAGTAAGTACGTCAGCGGACGTGCGATTTGTGCGTAGTGATAAATTTTCGAAAAAAACCCTGTAAGTCCCAGAAAAGCTTGAACTGATTTTATGTCCTTCGGCGTAGCAAACCGACTGACAGCTGCTGTTTTCTCCTTGCCAGGCCAGATTCGTCCGTGTTCAATAATATGACCAAGAAAACTTATGCGTGTCTGCATGAAACTGCACTTTTTCCATTTCATCTTTAAGCCATATTGGGCTGCCGTCTCGAGTACCATCTTTGTCTTTCGCATACAGACGTCGGGCGTCTCGGCATATACAATTATGTCATCCATGTAGAGCTGCATTACACCAGAGTTAATTAGTTCTTGAAAAATATAATTAACGAACCTTATAAACGCCGCTGGAGAGTTTTTAAAACCAAAAAGGCGCTTGATTAAGCTCGATAAATGATGAATACGGCTTGCTTTGCTCTTCAATAGGGACATGAAAAATCCATTTTCCAGATCCATTATGGTAAACCATTTTGCCGGTTGTAGCTTTTCCAACACCTCCTCTATAATCGGCACGGGAAACAATCAACCAATACCATTTTGTATAGCTTTCTGTGGTCTACGCAAACTCGAAGTGTTCCATCTTTTTTTCTTCATGACGACTACTCTGCTGGCGATATTTGAAGATGACTTTCGAACGATCCCTTGTTCGATCCATTGCTCGACTTGCTTCTTTACCTCACTGGCTTCATCTGCTGCTAGGCGACTCGGTGAGTGATGAAATGGCTTGATTACTCCATCAGGAATAATCTTCAATTGAATCGGGCACTGGTTTACAACCTCTGGTGACCCATGGTAACTGCTTTCAATCATCTGTTCAACCTCTTTTCGATATTCTGGCGGAGCTATAAAGGAAGATTCTTCTGTGACATTACATATATGTGCAAACTCGTTCAATGGCATTTCATCTGAGTTCTCCTCCAGGAACGTATATCCTTGCTTACTGCCCACCAAACGGATCTTTTTGATCAAAATATCCCCCAGCAGAACATCGTAATTAATCTGGTTGTTCGGAAGTACTATGAATTTTTGGTTTGTGTTCAACTTATCCACGACCACATCTGCAGTGAAGTGTCCAATAGGCTTCGCTGTACCATTGCCTAGACCGTGCAACACGTACATCTTCAACTAGCGCCACGTTTTTTAATCTTTTGAAAATACTCTCCTTGATCACAGAGACGTCTGATCCTGTATCTACCAGACATTCGACTTCAACACCATTTATACGGATTTTCTTCAAACGACTGCGATTGGAAATAACACGAACTTTATCAGCATTCTTAGGACAGTCACGGGAAATATGTCCGTTTTGGTTTCCCCGATCCGCAGTTGAAGCAATACTCTTTTTTAGCCATTTGTCCGTTATTCTGCTTGAAAAATGATTTCTGTTGTTCTTTATTGACCTTCTTTTCCGATATGTTCAAACGATCATAGATATCGAACTCCTCTTTCAAAGCCTTAAAAGACTTACAACGATACATTGCAACCTTATATTAATTTTTTATATCCAGACCATTGACTATGTGGCTTATAACAGCTGTATCTTCAACATAACCAAGTGAAGCTATCTTTTTCATTTGAAGTAAGTACTCAGGCAGTGTTTCACTGTTCTTTCTCTTTCTCTCTTGCAACATCTGATGAATGTCAGCACTATTGTAGTTGCATGCAAACTCCTCCACTAGGGCACTTTTAAATTCTTCATAATTGCAAATATTCTCGGATTCTAAAAACAGTTGGGCTGCACCGCTCATTTTAGCTTTGGCATAGCAATATTTCTGCTTCTCACTAAGGTCATAAACTTCGGCATTTCTTTCAAATATTTCCAACCACTTTTCCACTTGTATAGATTTTCCATCATATTCGCCCACAACTTTTCCAAAATTGTCCGCAGAAATCTTCATTTGACCATCACGCTTCTCATCAGAAACAATTTTTTGACTCAGCAGCTGTATTATTTGTTCCATTTTATCCTCTGCAGGCTGTTCAGCTTCCCCCATATGAAATTCGTTTGGACACACTTTGAGTTCATCTGCCATCTCGCTTTGAATTCGAATCGGCGTCGTGTGTTCTGCTTTCTCGCTCATACTTGTTCTTTTATGTTTAATATCTCCTATCTCTTTTTGACTTGCACGTTTTTCTACCGGCTTTCCAACCGTTTTCTTCGTCTTAGGCGTCGACATGGTATTTCGCGCCTTTTTTCTTATGTCTCTTTCTTTCGCTTAACTTCGGGACTTTCGACTTCGAATTTCACAACTTTTTTTTTCTCTCCTTTTTTTCTTCTGTCTCTTTCTTTCGCCTAACTTCGGGACTCCTCTGACGACGCTTCGAATTTTACTACTTTATGCAACGGATTTTTGAGACCACGCGTCTGCAAGAATGTTTTGTTTTGAACAGCACAACTTAATGTTTTTAGCTACTTTTAACAACTTTAACAACTTTTCAGCAGCATACAACAACTTAGCAACTTTTAACAAAACCGTACTCGACTTTTCGCGATGACATATGCATTTTAAGTCTCTGTATTTGACACGGGCGAGCCCCCAAATGTAAGGTTTAGATTAATTTAATGTTTATTATAATAGTTATTTAATAGGTTCATGATAATACAGAGTAAATATATATGATGCAAGTAATAGATTTAAATCGACTTTTACACAACTTCGATACAACTTTTCACTTCGGCTGACGACCAACGAACGCAACTTCCAACTCGCTACTTCTTACACAGCGAACACTTGCTTCCCAAACGTATTACCCAGCAAACAGTCTAGAATGGTACGTTGCCAGCTGTCTGGCAACTCTCTCTCCTACATGTATCTTCAATTGTCAATAGAGCATGCAGTCTTCTTGGCTTCATTAAACGTTGGGCCAAAGAATTTGATGATCCATATTTGACAAAGGTTTTATATACTTCGTTAGGTCGCCCTACTCCATATTGCTCGCCAGTGTGGAACCCTCAATATGATGTTCACCAGCGTAGTATTGAATCGGTACAGATGCAAGTTCGCGTTACGCGGTCTTAATTGGGACCCGAATCTTCGCCTACCTTCTTATTCTGACAGACTTCTTCTTATTAATCTTTCTTCACTTTACAACCGTAGGCTCGTATTTGGCATTCTCTTTCTACATAAAGTAGTCAACGGCGAAGTCAGTTCTACCAATTTACTAGATACGTTATATTTTTGTTTTCCCTCACGACGGACCAGAAACTTTTTTTCCTCTTCACCTTAGTAGATGTCTGACTAACTACTCTCTTCACGAACCTCTTCGTATTCTTGCCAATCTTTTAACAACCTTTCTCACCTTATTTCTCCTCATCTATCTGTCACTTCTCTTCGCGCTATACTTTTTAATTATCTACAGCGTAACCACTGAAAGTATTCTGGACTGGATATTGGATTCGCTGCAACTCATCCCTGACCACATTGGCTGTGGATCGGGCCATAGCTGGCACCTTGTTGCAAATAAAACACCTCCACCGGGTCGGGGATGTTTAGTTGTGCATAAAGCTAAGTTTCCTTCGTGAATTAATTATTATCTGTATTTTAGCTTAAGCTTTTTCTCTCGACTGCTGATTTCGTTGACGTAAATAAATAAATAAATAAATAACTTTCCAATATCCACTGTAGGTATCCTTGGTATTGATTTATTAAAAAAATACAACTGTATTCTTGACTATCAAACTGACGCAGATTGGTTAATATTGAGACCAGCCGACCGGCATAAACAAATACATGTGCCTATGTGAAATGATGTAAGCAAGAACACGGTTTCAATACCTGCAAGATCAGACGTGATCCGACTTATCCACATAGACAACAATGCATGTATACCAATTCAAGAGCTAGAAACAGGTGTCTTTATTGGCAATACAGCAGCAGATAGTGAAAAAACTTATGTAAGATTCATTTATACAAACGATAATGTTGTTTGTATAAATGAATCTTACATAAGTTTTTGTTAATGTTGTTACCCTATTAAATCCGAAAATTAAATCAGAAAATCTAATTGATTATAACCTAATAATATCCAGCAGCAAAATCTCCAATGATAATAATAACGACAAACTTGAAAAACTTTCTAAAAACTTCCCATCATTTGTAAAACAAAAACTAAATGAATCATGCAAAAAATATATAGACATATTTGCACTAGACACAGATAAAACATATACAAATAATTTCTATAAACAAAAATAAAGACTTAAATCAGATAAACCTACGTATATTACAAATTATAGAATTCCACACACACATAAAATAGAAATTTCCAAACATATAGACAAATTAATTAGAGATGACGTAATAGAACCTTCAGCATCCCAATACAGCAGTCCAACACTGGTATTACCAAAGAAATCTTTTACGGAGACAAATGATAAAAAGATGGCGTTTAGTGGCAGATTACAGAAGCTTAAATAAACCAGAAGGCCGGGGCTAACTTCGACCGCGTCAAAGTTTGTATACCCTTGCAACTTTTTGGGTTACTCTTTCCTTAGCTATAGCCATCAAAGTGAAATAAGTTTTATATAAAAAGGCTAATGTTTGCGAAAGAAAGGCCTACAATCCTAGCATACGAAATAACGATCAAAATCACTGTTTTTCACCGATCGTTCCTATGGGAGCTATATGATATAGTCTTTATTAAATTCGGCACTGTCATAGTTGTTTATATGCTGACTGTTTGAACTCGTCTCGTCGTGCTGATCAAGAATATATATATAACGTATATACTCTATATGGTCGGAGATGCTTCCTTCTATGCATTGATCAGTTCTGACCAAAATGAATATACCCTTTTGCAAGGGTATAAAAATTAATTGCAGACGAATTTCCCATACCAAGAAAAGATGATATTCTTGATCAATTGCATAATTCGCTAAATTAAACAGTTTTTTTTTTCATTTTCGTGATTAGTGTTTGGTGCATTTAAATTTTTTTTTATTGTTCTCTCTCGTCATTGCTTCTGCAGTTGCTCGCCTCATCGCCCTCATCATACCATCAGTGCTAGTGGTTTTGTTGTTCTCTCTGCTTTGTGCTTGTGCTCAGCTTCTTGTGGGCCGACTCTCAAAGCTCGTCTTATAACTGTTCTTGCCTCTCTCTTGTGCTGAGTCCTCTAGCTGTCTCATCGTCTTATATGAAATTATTGATTTTTTTATCGATAATTATCTTTGTGCTGTGTATTTAAATTTTTCTATATTTTGTTTTTTTTTTTTTGCCCTAATTTTCTTTTGCCTTTTCAATGGCTTGTTGTCTACCTACTTGCAATTTAATGCAATTTATTAATTCATTTAATAACATCTCAAGTTCTCGTCGTAGATATTTTCGTAAAACAAATTTCAATCTTCTTAACAGTCTTATATTCTCTTTTGATTGGTCATTATTATTTGAGTGCTGTGACATAGATTGTGCAGTGAATTTTTTCTACTCTGCTCTTAATACTCTAATTGATAAATGCGTTCCTTATGTGAATGTCTCTACCGTCTCCAGTGCGCCAGTCTGGTTCACACGTAGGCTCTCTAATCTCCGTAACATTAAATCGAGATATTTTAAAAGATTTAAAAAAACTGGTTCGCGACTTGACTATGCAAATTATTTTTTAGCCAAATCTCAATTTTGTCTTTTAAGTACTCAATGCTACAATAATTACATCGTTCACTGTAAGGTTGAATTTTATAAGAACCCCAAAAGATTTTACAACTTTGTTTATTCCAAAAGACGCTCTAATTTACTACCTTTCACCTTCAGACTTAATGACCAGACTGCTAATAATGATTCAGATATTGCAGATCTGTTTGCTAAATTCTTTCAGTCGACTTATACCCATCCTTATCCCTTCTCAAGTACATTATTAAATTGTATGTTTTTTCCTAGTATTACTGAAGACTGTATTATCTCTAGCTTGTCATCTATGACGTCTTCCTTCGTACCCGGGCCTGATAATATACCTATTTGCATCCTTAAAATGTGTTCGATTTCCCTATCTAAGCCTTGTAGAGACTTGTAGCTTTCCTGATATTTGGAAGGAGTCTTTTATTACTCCGCTTTTTAAAAAGGGTAGCAAATCGGATATTTCTAACTCCCGGGGATTTGCCAAACTTTCGGCAATACCTAAGCTGTTTGAGAAAATTATTACGTCTTCTCTTCAACACCTATCCAGATCCACTATTTCTCCTAGTCATCATGGCTTTATGAAGGGTCGTTCGTCACTTAGCAAACTTTTTAGAATTGACTACCCTTGCACACCATGGCTTCCTTAAAAAGTGTCAAACTGATGTTATTTATACTGACTTTAGTAAGGCTTTCTATACGGTTGATCATTCTATGCTTCTCATAAAACTTAACATCATAGGTTTTTGCCCATTGGCTTGGTTAAAGTCGTATCTTATTGTCAGAACCCAAAAGGTGTCTTTTCGTTCCTCGATATCAAAACTGTTCGAGCCCAGTGTTATTTACCTTGTTTATAAATGATTTGCCTTTGGCGTTGGCTCATTCACGCGTGCTCATGTTTTCGGATGACGTCAAGATTTTTTATTGATATAATGATCCTTCTTTCCAACAGTACTTTCAATCAGATCTCGATGCGTTCTGTGATAAGTTAATAAATTACATCTTAATGCCTCTAAGTGCTCTATTATGACTTTCAGTCCTTTGTCGCCGTACCTAGCTTATTACTCTATTAAGTCTGTTCTTTTAGATTGTGTACCATCATTCAAAGTTTTAGGCGTTATGTTTGACCCAAAACATTCATTTAATGTTCATATATGTATCTTCAATTGTCAATAGAGCATGCAGTCTTCTTGGCTTCATTAAACGTTGAACCAAAGAATTTGATGATCCATATTTGACAAAGGTTTTATATACTTCGTTAGTTCGCCCTACCCCAGAATATTGCTCGCCAGTGTGGAACACTGAATATGATGTTCACCAGCGTAGTATTGAATCGGCACAGAAGCAAGTTCGCGTTACGCGGTGTTAATTGGGACC
This sequence comes from Drosophila equinoxialis, assembly GCA_018150345.1. Classification (NCBI taxonomy): domain Eukaryota; kingdom Metazoa; phylum Arthropoda; class Insecta; order Diptera; family Drosophilidae; genus Drosophila; species Drosophila equinoxialis. The sequence goes on along the minus strand of JAECWI010000332.1, from coordinate 9,822 downwards.
CGAGTATTCGCCTACCTTCTTATTCTGACAGACTTCTTATTATTCTTCCTTCACTTTACAACCGTAGGCTCGTATTTAGCATTCTCTTTCTCCATAAACTAGTCAACGGAGAAGTCATTTTTATCATTTCATTTTACTAGATACGTTATATTTTTGTTTTCCCTCACGACGGACCAGAAACTTTTTTCCTCTTCACCTTAGTAGATGTCTGACTAACTACTCTCTTCACGAACCTTTTCGTGTTCTTTGCCAATCTTTCAACAACCTTTCTAACCTTATTTCTCCTCATCTATCTGTCACTTCTCTTCGCGCTATACTTTTTAATTATCTACAGCGAAACCACTGAAAATATTCTGGACTGGATATTGGATTGGCTGCAACTCATCCCTGACCACATTGGCTGTGAATCGGGCCATAGCTGACACCTTGTTGCAAATAAAACACCTCCACCGGGTCGGGGATGTTTAGTTGTGCATAAAGCTAAGCTACCTTCGTGAACTAATTATTATCTGTATTTTTAGCTTAAGCTTTTTCGTCGACCGCAGATTTAGTGGACGTACATAAATAAATAAATAAATAAAAAAAAAAAAGGAGATGTGCCCAAAAATAAAAAAAAATAAATAAAAAATTAGGCAGAGCCAAATATTTTTCTTGTCTTGACCTTACTTCAGGTTTTCACCAAATTGAATTAGATGATGACTCTAGAGAATTAACGTCATAATCCACAGATAAAGGCTCATATCAATTTAAAAGATTACCATTCGGAATAAAAATAGCCCCGAATTCATTCAAACGAATGATGACCTCAGCTTTCTCCGGACTACAACCATCCCAAGACTTTTTATACATGGATGTTCTGAAAAACATTTGTTCAAAAATTTCACTGATGTTTTCGACCTATGCCGAAAATATAATCTAAAACTATGTCATACATACTTAGGTCACAAGTGTACAGACAAGGGTATTCTTCCCGACGATAGAAAGTTCAAAATTATCCAAGACTATTCAACTTCAAAAGATCCCAATGAAGTAGAGAAATTTTTTTCACTTTGTAACTATTATAGACATTTTGTACCAAACTTTGCTCAATACGGACCCGTATTGACAAATTTATCTAAAACGAATATCAAATTCATTTGGACTGATGAGTGTGCTAAACAGCACTAATTAATCCACCAATACTACAGTATCCAGATTTCAATAGAGAATTTTGCATCACAACCGATGATAATAAATCGCTTGTGGAGCAATGATCAGTCAACAATATGACCATCAGCAATTATGAATTGCATTTGCATCCCGCGCGTTTACTAAGGGCGTGAGCAATAAATCAACAATGGAACAAGAACTAACAACATATTTTAGACCATACATAAATGGATCACTATCATACCTATTTGCTATAATAACCCCATCATCAAAAATAACGAGAATAAGCCTAGACTTAGAGGAATATGACTTCACTGAGGTGTATCTGAGGGGAAAAGAAAACTACGCAGCCGATGCACTGTCTCGTATAAATTTCAATGATATAAAATCAATCAGGGTCAAAAAATACTACGAGTAACCACACCATTACAAAGTAAAGAACAAAGCAAGCAACCAGTCTCGACTGCCATAATAAAAATCCGCCACATAGTAAAGAGACGTCTCAGTCAAAAGAAGTCCAGAAACGTGCTCGAATTTTTTCAAAATTCGACAAAATAAAAATAATTATGGGAAAGAAAATTATTTATCATTTGCCCTACCGATGGTTATATATTACCAACACCTCAAAATGTAGCACCAACACCTCAAAATGCTTTTGATGTTATGTTAATTGACACAATGGGACCACTTCCAAAAACGGAAGACGGCTAAAAAAATACTTAGTAGGAATTACTGTACAAACTAAAAGTGCCAAAGACATAGCCAAAGCAATTTTTGAAAAAGTTATCTTGACGTGTGGCCCAATCAAGAAAATAATTACTGATTTGGGCACAGTATATAAAAAATAAATAGATTGGGATACTTGGCTTAAATATAATACTTATTGCTACAACACAACAACAGTGCATGAGCACTGTCCTTTAAAATTAATTTTTGGAAAAACACCCATGACATCCAATGAGATAGATCCAGTCTATAACATTGAGGCTTACGACAAGGAAGTTAAATATAGATTACAATGTGCACGTAATAGAGCTCAAATATTAGTAGACAAACATAAGGTAGTTAATCAAAACATATACATACAAACATACGCAAACAAAAAAAAAATTTTTTTTTTTTATATATTAAATTTTATGATAAAATAAATTTATTTAATTTTTTTTTGTTATTTTTTTTTTAAAAGTTTTATTTTTTTTTTTTTTTCCATAAATTCATTCCCAATAAAAAAAGGGAGATGTAATAGGCCTTTCATTACATGGCGATCCTGCCTATAATTGGCAAAACAGATCCTGCCTAATACTGGCAAAAGAATAACTGGCAAATTAATCCTGCCATTAAGAAAAAGAAAAAAAAATCCAATGCCACAGAGCCACGAAGAGGCCCTGCATCAGGCACTAAAGGACCGTCCACAAGACGGACCAAGACCCATCAGAATTAAGGATTACCGGGCCAGACAACCGGCAGTACGAGCAGAGCTTGCCCGAAGAAAGGCACAAAAAGACCGACTCACTGGCATACCACTGGTGCTGAGGCCAAAAAGACGGGGAGGAAAAAGACGGGCGCACTCCTAGCCCAAGTATCATGCCGAATCTGGCAGAAAATATTTAAATTAGAAGAAGCGAACAAAAAGCAAAAGCAGCGGCAACAACAGCAGCAGCGAAGAAGCACCAGCAGCAAAAACAACAGTGATCTTTGCGCCACTACAATAAATAAAAAGAAAAACAAGCAACAATATATAAATACAAATTTTATACATTTTATATAAAAATTCAAAAAATTCAACAATATATATATACAAATATTTAGATCCAATAAAAAAAAAAAAAAAGGTAACCAAAAAATACAAAAAAAAACATATATATATGTATAATCATTGATGAAGTACACATACGCTGTCATAACACATGCAAAAACAAATGCACATGCAAAATATGTGGATTCAAATTTAAATACCCTAAAATTATTAGTTAAATTTTCATTTATCATTTAAATTTTTACATACAAATATTCCTCCCATTTTAACAAACTAATGGTATAATAATAATAATTTTAAATCCAATACATGCATCAAAATATATATATTATTTCGCAATTATTATGCGGTCTAAGGAAAGCGAAATTGTTAGACCCATAGGCAAATGTACTCAATGAGATACATTTTGCACCATGGGGTCCTCAAAATAATCTAGGAACAATTAAGACTTTTATTTTCATAATTGTAATAATCCTCCTTAGTTGTCAACTAATATTAACAGTGTATTCCAGTTTTTTTTTATGGGTTTCATAAAAAAAAAAATTTTTTTTTTGTTTTTTTTTTTTTAAAATTTTTAATTTTTTAAAATTTTTTTTTTTTTATTATAAATTTTAAAATTTTAAGTCGTTATTATAAAAGGGAACTCTAAAAATTAATTAAATGAATCCCCCAGGATAGGAAATACATCAGAGGGCACCATAGAAAAACACTCCAATATTAAAAACTTTTTAAAACCATTACCACAGCGTTTCTAAATCCCATCAAGTAGTAGCTTTAGCCTTTTACACTGATTGCAAAGAAAAAGCAATATTAATGTTAAAAAACGAAATAAAATAATATTCAAAAAAGTTTCTGACTCAAACACTAAAATAACTTTACATAGTTCAGAAGGCGAAATGACGCAAACAGTGGTAGAATTTATAAATACAGCAACCAGGCTTTCACCATACTTTGATGGTGACATCAAAAATCCAATCTAAAAGGTCAAGCGGGTAACACCCTAAAATCTGAAACAACGATTGAAGTAATCCAAAAACTGTCCATAATCTCTAAGGGTGAATCAGTAAATCTCTTAACAGCAAAAATTAAAAACTTGCAAAGAAATCACAATAATTGTGTTTCATACACAAAAGGGATTACTGAATTGACCGAAGCCCTTGAAGGCGCATATATTTCGGAGGGTCTTCCAAACGACCAACCCATAAAATACACAATCAAAGTTGGGGTAAATGCTATGGTAAGCCATACTAAAAGTCAAAGAGTCCAGATATCAATGGAATCAGGAAATTTTGATTTAGGAAATGAAACCATCACAAGATTCACATCTCTTTCGGTAGAATCAGGCTCCTCAGATAATTTCCAAAATAATAACATATTTATGTACAGCATAATGACCGCGGTAGACGCCGCTATAACAACAATGGTAACTGGAGAAACAACTAAAACTGGAACAACAACAACACCCACAGAGGCCAACGAGGCAGAAAATCTTTCCGCCACCAAAGACGCGGTCGTAAAGGTGGATACCATAATAACAGACAGAACCTAAAGAACCAAAATACCAATATCAGAGGCGTTCGAGCCCTAACAGGGATAAAAACCCCATACCCCTGAAAAATCTTAATAAAACAGAAACACACCTTTGAAGTCAAAATATTCACAATAAATCTAAATCTAAGCTGCTTTATATCATGTAAAATCAGTTGTAACCATCTCACAAGTACACTACTCGTAGACACAGGAGCAGATATATCAATTCTTAAAGCCTCAGAGGTTCTCAGCACGCTCATCAACACTACAAACAAAATAAAAATAAAAATAGGACACGGCTTTACATGTACAAGATACAGATAAAATAGCTACAAATAATTTCTATAAACAAAAATTAAGACTTAAATCAGATGAACCTACGTGTATTAAGTTATGGACACATACCTAAAACAGAAATTTCCAAACATTAGAACCTTCAGCTTCCGAATACAACAGTCCAATACTGCTAGTACCAAAGATATCTCTTCCCGGGACAAATGATAAAAGATGGCGTTTAGTGGTGGATTACAGAAACTTAATAAAAAAATTAATTGCAGACAAATTTCCCTTGCCAAGAATAGATGATATTCTTGATCAATTAGGGCAGAGCCAAATATTTTCGTGTCTTGACCTTATTTCACCAAATTTAATTAGATGAAGACTCTAGAGACTTAACGTCCTTTTCCACAGGATCATATCAATTTAAAAGATTACCATACGGTATTAAAATAGCCCCGAAATCATTCCAACGAATGATGACCTTAGCTTTCTTCCGACTACAATCATCCTAATCCTGTGGATCAAATTACACAAGTCAAAATCATGATTCAAATTTAAATACCCCAAAATTATTTTTATTATTTTTAAAAATGATGATTTAGTTAGGCTGTTCAATGCCGAAAATATTATCTAAAACTACATCCCGACAAATGTACATTGTTCAGCCATAAAATAACATACTTAGGTCACAAGTGTACACACAAAGGTATTCTTCCCGACGATAGCAAGTTCAAAATTATCCAAGACTATCCAACTCCAAAAGATCAAAATGAAGTAAGGAGATTTGTTGCATTTTGTAACTATTATAGAGGTTTTGTACCAAACTTTGCCCAATACGGACGCGTATTGACAAATTTATTTAAAAAGAATGTTGAATTATTTGCATTTCAGCATCAAAAAGTAGCTCTAATTAATCCACCAATACTACAGTATCCATATTTCAATAGAGAATTTTGCATCACAACCGATGATAGTAAATTCGCTTGTGGAGCAATGATCAGTCAAGAATATGACAATCAAAAATTACCGATAGCATTTGCAACCGTTGCATCCGGGCGAGAGCAATAAATCAACAATTGAACATGAACTAACAGCAATACACTGGGCTATAAAATATTTTATACCAAACCTATATGAAACATATATACCTATTTGCTATGAAAAACCCATCATCAAAACTAACGAGAATGAGGCTAGATTTAGAGGAAAATGACTTCACTGTAGAATATCTGAGGGCAAGGGAAAAATTACGCAGCCGATGCACTGTCTCGTATAAATTTCAATGATAAGAAATTAATCCAGCATCAGGCTCAAAATATACTACGAGTAACCACACGATTATAAAGTAAAGAACAAAGCAAGCACCCAGTCTCGACTGGCATGAATAAAAAACAATCACATAGTAAAGAGTTAGCTATCACTGAGACGCCTCAGTCAAAAGAAGTCAAGACACGTGGTCGAATTTTTTCAAAATTCGATAAAATAAAATTAATTCTGGGAAAGAAAATAATTTACACGTTTGACCATGCCATAAACGAAAGAACGAAAAAAGAAGAATTTAGATCAATTTTTTTTCACAACTTGAAAAAGTAGCTGATAGATCTGGTCTGAGCTGCAGCATTAAAGACTTTAAAAGTAAAGGATCCAAAATAAAAATTTAAGTATAGCACCCAGATTGAAAACCATTATTAATAATGACAAAAAGCTTGCATACAAAGCAACCTATGGTTATAACACCAACACCTCCAAATGCTTTTGATGTTGTGTTAATTGACACAATAGGACCACTTCCAAAAACGGAAGACGGGTACGAATATGCGGTCACAGCCATCTGCGACTTAACAAAATACTTAGTAAGCATTCAAATTAATTTTTGGAAAAATACCCATTCATTATAGTTTCATGACATCCAATAAGATAGACCCATTCTATAAAATTGAAGAGATTACAATGTGCATAACAATCTTAGCATAAGAAATAATGAACAAAATCACTGTTTTCCACCGATGGGGAGCTATGGGAGCTATATTATATAGTCACCCGATCTTTATCATTAAGCATTAACAAATATATTAAACTAACAAATTATTAATTTTATTAAAAGTCACTGTTTTCGACCGATCGTTCCTATGGGAGCTATATGATATAGTCACCCGATCTTAACAAAATTGGACAAAGTGGTTTATATATGTAATAAACTTATCCACATTAAATTTCACAATAGCTTAGAAAATATTGATGTTATTGTGCAAGGTCCCTGTTCACTGTTTTCCGTTTGTATGGGAGCTATATGTAATAGTGGTCCGATCCGGCTGAATCCAAGATATACATACAAGCCTAGATACAAAATTTCAGCTCTGTAGCTCTTACGGTCTAGGAGGAGTTTGCGTTGATCCAGACGGACGGCCGTCGGACGGACGGACAGACAGACATAGCTATTTGAACTCGTCTCGTCGTGCTGATCAAGAATATATATATTTTATATGGTCGAATATATATATTTTCTATGCGTTGCACACTTCTGGCAGTCGAACCGAAAAGACGAGCGAGAGCGGTTGAAAAATAAAATGAAGTAAGTAAGTCGTCTCGCCGACTTAGGTATACCATACACCAGTAAAACAAATATTTCAAATTTATTAAACCAATGCATTTTCACATGCTTTTTATTACAAGCATATCTTATAATCTCCCTCACTCAAGTATACGAGCACCCTAGCGCCCCCCACCAGCCAACGGCCAACTACGGCCTTATGGAAAAACGTTTATATGCATAACTTGGTTGTTTTTTGTCCGATTTTGATCAAATTTGGTGTTTTGCTGGGTATTACTATCAAATTCAAGTGTGCCAAAATTTATTACAAAAGGTAGAAAATTACGTGAGATAATCGAGTTTTCCCAAATTACGGGGGCGGAAAGGGGCGTGGCAAAATCGTTGCATATACAATATATGCGCATTTATTAAACAAATACACATACAAAATTTGGTGTCTCTAGCTATTATAGTCTTTAAGAAAATCAAATTTGTTTAAATTTCGTGGGCGGAGGGGGCGTGGCAAATTTTTTTTTGCAACAAATTTGTGCGCGCTTACTAAAGGATTAATCATACTAAATTTGATGTCTTTAGCTATTATAGTCTTTAAGAAAATCAAATTTGTTTAAATTTCGTGGGCGGAGGGGGGCGTGGCAAAAATTTGAAATAAACTTGACCACCGTAGGTAATACACGAGTCTACGTACCAAATTTGGTGACTCTAGCTCTTATAGATCTGAGATCTACGTGTTCATACGGACAGACGGACGGACGGACGGACGGACGGACGGACGGACGGACATGTCTATATCGACTCGGCTGTTGATACTGATCAAGAATATATATACTTTATGGGGTCGGAAAAGCTTCCTTCTGCCTGTTACATACATTTTGGCGACTTTAATATACCATTTCACCCTATGGGTGTATGGTATAAAAAGACGAAACGACGCAAAGCAGTAAAGAAAACTAATTTCTGACTAACTTAATTAAAATAATTTAAATAAAAAGTTTTACATTCAATAAACTAAAGTATTACAATATCTATGTATATATTAAATAAAACAAATTCCTACAAATATGTATATATACAATGTAACATGGAATCAAACGACGAAAAAAACAGCGAGAAAACGAATAAGATTTAGCATCAAACGACGAAAAATTGGCCGCAAACGACGAAAAAGCGCAAAGAAACGATGAACAAGTTTTCGACACTCTTGCTGTCTTGATTTATGTTTTCTGTTGAGCGCTTTGTATATCGGTCTTTCGACGTGAAACGCTCGCACGATGTTATTCAGCAAAAGACCGATTGACCGAAAAATTCAACGCAAATGGTCTTCACATGTATTTTTGTTGTTGTGAGAAAGAAACATAATTTTTTGATTTTTTCAATTTAAATTTTAAATTTATTTTCAAATTTTTTGGTCTTTTTGGATATTCTTTTTAGAAAACCATATTTTACTCCATTTTGATTTCATATTCCATTTAGAACTGTACAGACGCTTAACGATTTGCTTGCCCATGCGTGTGAATGTATAACAATACATACGCAAAAGATTTTTGCTTCACTGAACAAGAACAAGAACAACCAACGGTCATTTAAGAACCGATAAATCGCTTGCTCGCTGAATCTTTTTGTAAAGAGTCGGGAAAAGACACTTATTTACAGACAACGAGAAACGGTCGACAGTTATTTGCGAGCTATGGTGGTGACGTGGCAAACGACGCACAGTGGGGCCTTTTGGCATTTTACATTGCAAAAATCATAGCTTCTAAACCAATAAAGCGATTTTAAAAAATTTTATGATAAAGAAGCTTCAAAATGAATGTTTGTCCAAAGAGCTGGGTGTTCGTGGAACTGTAATATTCAAGGTCAAAGTCAGAAAATATATCCAAGCATGTTTTCCTTTATATATGTATATTTATATCATATATATGTGGGGTTGGGTTGGTAACGCCAGACCACCTCAGAACAGCTGTTTAACGACCGTGTGGCAAGCGATCCATGTGAGACGAGGTGGCAAGCGACCCACAAAACGACGATGTGGCAAGGCTGCTACGAGACGACGAGGAAGAAGAACTTTTTAAGACGAGCCAACGACGAGAAGACGTGTATTAAAGAAGTAAAGAAGTATTAAAGACGAAAAGACGCGTATAAAAGAAGTAAAGACGTATTAAAGACGAAAGACGTGTAAAGACGAATGAGAAACGACGCTCTCATTAAAAACCTAAAGACGAAACATTTAACACACAATTCAACCATTTTTATAGTTACTAAAACCTAATTATAATCTAAAATAAAACCTATTACCATATAACTAAATATAAACCTAAATGGGACTACTTATTTCTAAGGAATCGGAACCCAGTCCCACAAAATTGGGCGCTTTTTGGCATTTTACATTGCAAAAATCATAGCTTCTAAACCAATAAAGCGATTTTAAAAATTTTATGATAAAGAAGCTTCAAAATGAATGTTTGTCCAAAGAGCTGGGTGTTCGTGGAACTGTAATATTCAAGGTCAAAGTCAGAAAATATATCCAAGCATGTTTTCCTTTATATATGTATATTTATAT